>JAZDUA010000441.1:560000-1090000 GCA_038098605.1 Gryllus longicercus
GTAATTACTGTTGTTTCTTTATCATCTTGCTGAACGCTACTTGCTGACCAACATATTGACAAAGGGCATTTAACACATAGCTGAGCTACTGTATGATACATATAGTGGCAAAGCTTCACAGCAGTACACCAGAACACACATCCAAATTTCATAAGAAATTTCTTGTAGTTTTATATCTATTTACTTTGAAAATTATCTGCTACACTCACCTGTATATAACTGTTGCACAAAGATGTTCAAGCAACGTAGGTGTAGACTTTTCTGCAGAACACAAAAGAGCATTATTAGAGCTAGTTTTACAACACAACTACATTTTTTTTTTTTTTTTTTGTTAGTATACTGTATACATTTGAAATTGCACAAGTGAAGCCAAAAAAAAAGATGAACCACATTGCCTGTTTTCTAGACCTTTACCAATGCAATTTCAAACATTACGTAATAAAGTTTGTTAACTTACAATATATAGAATACACTACTCTCAATAGATAGTGTATTATATTTTAGTATTTATAAAATCAGACAGTACCTTTTGTTTTGCAAAAGCATTGAAGTTTTACTAACTACATATGTTCCTTTTTTAAAATAATTGTTTCACAATTACAATCATTATAATAATAATAAGAATTATTATTATTATTATTATTATTATTATTATTATTAATACTCCTACCATTATAATTATGTTAATTAATTTTTTTTGACAGATTCGTCTATATTGCACAATCAAATTTTGAAAAAGGGAAGTATAACTGATAAAGAATACCATAGTAATTTTATTTCTTGTAACTCAATAATAATTAAGCAATTCTGTAATAGTATGCAATTCAACAATTAAGCATTTTGGAGTACAAAGACTGCTGGATATTCGACTCAATATAGTTACGAAAACTACTCTTTCTGAAATTGGACAGCAAAGCACCCCTGCACCATGCATGTTTGACATTGTAAATAACACTTTTCTGCTTGAGGGTATTCATTGCACATGCTTACAAAAATACTCTTATGATGGCTAAAAGAATCAACATATCACTTTCAAAATTCAAGAGATTGATACCGTAATGTTTTGCCCAAAACATTACGGTTTTGACCAAAAACGACATAAATGCCTGGTGATAAACTATATCCCAAAATACTGTTCACTTGATATTCTGCATTGAGCAAGTTTTACTGTATTAACTTGACTGATAATATGAAAACTTGCTTTAGATATTCATATTGTGTGCTATTTAGTGGGTTGCAAAATATACTTTTCAAAAGGATTATTCTCTATTTGGCAAGATTTTAAAATAAAAATGCAACAGAAATTAATGAAAGATATTAGTGTTTTTTTTTTTAGTATATTTCACTGACAAAATGCTGTATGCATAGTGTTGATGCAACTACATGAATTTTTTCACGTTTAAGAGGTGTACAAATTTGAAGTTCGTACCAAATTCTAAATACTTAATGTTGATATTATTTAACATTTACAAAGCCACTTGCATTCATCACAGAGGTGAAAAACTTTGCTGGTTAATGGTAATTATGATGACTCTCCACTTACTACAGCAAATTTAGAAATTACTCAAAATGAGGTTTATAAAGCAATTAATCAACTTAATATTAAGAAGCTTATTGACCTTAATGGCATTCCAGCATTGATTTGTATAGCTAATATAACTCTGATTCTTCTTGAGTTATTAATTATATCACTTGTTGAAGGGACTCTACCAAAGATTTGGCTCATTACAGCAGTATTTAAAAGCGAAAATGGATTTGATGTAAGAAATTATAGAACAATATCTATTATGGGAATAATTCCTAATTATTTGAAACAACAATTACAAATTAACCCTTTTACTAAAAGACATTATAATCAATGAACAGCATAGTTTAAAGGGATATCATTCTACAATTTGATTGAGAAAATTGAACAAAATTCTAAAGTAGATGTTATATATATGAATTTTGCTGAAGCCTTTGATATAGTTAAACTTTTTATCCTTGAACAGAAGCTTCATAATTTCGATATTCATGGAGTACTTTGCAAATACATTAGAAACTGTCTTTCAAGTAGAACTCAAAAAGTTAGATCCAAATCTTTCCTCACAACAGACATTGCACTGGTGGATCCAGGGGTGGGGGGTGGGGGGGCAGCATGGCCTCTAAAAGGCCTAGTTTTCATTTACTTTCCTTTATTTGGAAAAGTTGATTTAAAGATTTATTTATGTTTGAATTGTATAATTATGTAAACAATGTCCTATAGTATCCTATTTACGGAACATAAATAATATACAATATAATAACAAATATGTTTACTATTTAACAAAGATCTGCGATTCGCACCCCATACTCCCAGCCCCCAGCTGGATCTGCCCCAGAAACATTTAGATATTCTCTGGTGTTCTTCAGGGCTCTCATCTTGAACCTCTATTGTTTCTGATATTTATCAATGATGTAAAACTTCATCTGAAAGACTATAAATTCTTCTTATTCGCAAACGCATTATTAGAACATGTCTTGGATCAGAATTGTGATGTATTCCAAGACTGCCCGAACGGGATTTTGCTGTGGAGCGATACTAACAAATTATGTTTAATGCAACTAAATATAAAGTTATGAGTTAGTCTGGGTCGAGAAGCAAAGTTGATTTTTCGTATACATTTCAAAACCGAAAACTAGAATCAGTCGAAATTTTCAAAGATCACGGAGGAGTTTCCGAGCAATCCCTAAATTTGATACACATATTAGCTTTATTAAATAAGGCAAATAAAGTGCTTGGGTTTATTAGAAGAACAACAATGGACTTCACTGATATTGTAGGTTTAAAAATATTATATCTAACTTTGGTAACACTTAATCTTTTATGTGCATCGGTAGTTTGGTATCCTTATTATGGAATATACGTGAAAAAAAACTTGAATCTATCCAATACAATTTTTATCTATGCTGCATGGAAATGTAAACTGGCCTCGCCTAGATTATCACATGACTATATAGAAATTGCAACTACTTTGAATATCAGTTCACTCAAATCCTATGGCGTTTACAACAATATCTTTTTTGTATAAATTGATAACAGGAGAAATTGATTGTGTTGACCTTATTTAAGATCTAAGAGGGAAATTCCATCTATACCACAGAAGGTAAGTGATTGAACAATTTTTGGTTTATCATTTGTGAAATCTAACCTGGGATTGAATTGCATCTGGAATTGAGATGCACATTTACAGCTGCAAACAATTGTGAAATAGATTTGTTCATTCTAACACTTGCACAATATAAAGCTAAGTTAGATCTTCTAAATGATTTTAAATGAAAACATTCTTATTTGATTCGATATGTTCACTAAATTTATGTAACATACCAAATGTACCCAAAATGTAAAATTGGGCAGTTGTCTCTTATACAAATTAATATTAATAAAGAAAATAATCAATAAATATCTTGTTAACCATGGTATTGGTTTTCAGTTTTGCTCCTTCCTCTACCCAGCTGCTACCTATCGGTGCCTAAACAAATTTTGTTCACAATTTCTCTATATTTGGTCCCATAAGAGTAGAAATGAAATACATCTTTATGAATATTATAGAAAAACAAAACCTGGGCCTACATGTAAATTTCATTGAAAAATTTGGAGACATTTTTGAGAAAATGTGTAATTTTGAGTTAATTTTCACAGAAAAATTTGAGTTTGCAAGAAACTTCGTAAGAAAGCATTTAAAGCTCTTGTTCTCACAATTACAATAATCTAGAAAAACATCCGTAATGAAAATCTTCAGAAGAGATATATTTAAAACAAATTACATTAGTGTAACTTTTTAAAAATAAAAAGAATTCACAAAAATGATGTTAATTCACATTATTCAGAGCACTATTTTCACAAAAGTTTTTAAGAAAAAAGTTTGAGCTGTTTTTGAGAAAATCTTGTTTTCATTATTCCCCGTAACTCCAAAATTGCACAAAAACTAATATTCTCGAAAAATCAAAGATTTCAATCAATGGTATTAATTAAAAAACTCTTTAAAGAAATAAATTTCATTTGAAGCAAAAACTCTCATTTTTAATAATGTAGTAATAGAAAGGGTCAAAATATTTCAAACTTTTGCATTTTTCAAAAATTCAAAATTAACAGTGAAAATTGGAGCTATGATATCTTAGTAAGTGTACTTCACTCTATTCCTAAGAGAAATTTAAAGAAATATTTGAAGTATTATTTTGAGAAAATTGTGAAAATGTCTCAGAAGTTTCGTGTAGAGTGTCCCCAAAATTTAAAGAAATCTTTTTATAACTGCAGGGCACCGAGTTAGATCACCTCATTTGGGTAGTATTAATTTTAGAAAAACAAAGGAATATTTTAGACACTAGTATTCTGTATAAATTGACTAAATGAAGAATGTTTTGAAAAAAATAAAGTTTTTTAATACATTTATAAAAAAGGAAAAACAGCTGAGTCATTCCATGTCAAAACAACAACATTCACTGAAATTCTGTGGTTCTGTAATTTTCAATTTCATTCAGACTTCGTGTAAACAATTACTTCACAAGGAACACAGTATTCTTTATGCAGATCCTGTAGGTTTTGAGAAATCCGCCGTTATGTATACATAAAGATTGAATACTATGAAGGTCGTCCAAAAATATAAAATAAAAAAGATTGCACTGCAAATAAATTCACAAAACTTATTTTGTAAGTAATGGTGCTCTATAATGTCTTCCTTTGCCAAGTGAGATAAATTAGTTTCATTTTGTATTTCTGCTCCCTTTCGGTTCACCACTTCTTTACGTATGTACATATTCAAATTTGTCACAGTGTTACTACAATCTAACGTTTGCAAACTTGTATCAACTAGTACTTGCTCTGTTTTCCTACAGCCCATCAATGACGTTGTTTGTTGGATCATGGCATTGATAGAATTTCGTGAAATATTTTGTGTATCTCTATCAACACAGGCTAAAGAAAAAAAATTAATTGAAAGTAATTTTTAAAAATTTACTGTTGAAAAGGGCAAAAGAAAAACAACACTAATTCTACACAAAATAATACTTTTTGTGTATACTTTCAGCACAAAAAATATTATTTTGTATTTTTTGTTCTGCAAGGAGATACAAAGTTTTAATCGTTATCTGGTAAAGTTCAAACCTAACAGATTCAAAAAAATTTTATTCTTCACACTCGTTTTAAATCAAGTGTATCAAGGAAAGAAGGTGACATTGAAACTCTGGAAACTATTATTAAACTATAAACTACTACCAAATATCTATTATTTAACGGGTTAAACACGTAGTCTCCTCTTGAATCTGGAATTCGTATGGGGTTAAATCATTCCACCGGTTCCATTAGTGTGACCAATGTCATCTTTATCAACATAAAAATATTTCATCACAGTAATACTTTCATTGGCAAATTTGTACATATCCTTGGCTGAGAGAAATTGGTCTATAAATAAACTTTATAGGCTGGCTTTTGTTATTTATTTTTGTAGCATCAGCCCCAATAGCATCACATGGACTATTCCCATGATTTGAGGCAGAAAAGCAACATCGGGTATCTCATCCTCAATCATTTTTATGATTAACTAAACTGGCATAATCTTTCTTGTTTTTGTATTGAGTCACAGCTTTATTACTAAAGTATAACACATTTTCTACTTATACTCAATGCTTTGAGATGGTGAATTTTGGAAATGGC
This sequence comes from Gryllus longicercus, assembly GCA_038098605.1. Taxonomy (NCBI): domain Eukaryota; kingdom Metazoa; phylum Arthropoda; class Insecta; order Orthoptera; family Gryllidae; genus Gryllus; species Gryllus longicercus. The sequence goes on from JAZDUA010000441.1 coordinate 565,672, forward strand.
TGAAAGTATTGTTTACATGGATACTATACATAAAGAAATCAGCCTAGGAACAGCCAGTGTTTCATCCAGGTTCATGTAAACAACAATTGGGTGAAAAGTCTGATTTGTCCAGTGGTAGCTTTGAACCACATCTTGGACTATGATTGTATAATTCTCAGAGAAGTCAACTAGAACAAGACATTCGTGTTCCTTCAAAGTTTCCTTGCACCTCTTCAATTACTGTGATTGTGAGCAATAAAATATGAGGACAGTACGTTACCCAAATTTTAACAAGTTCTTAAACAATTTTTTCAAATCTTGAAATGCAGAGCTGCCTACTGTCACCCACTGTTTATATTCAATTTCCTGCAGACTTTCCAACAAATGTTTACTTACTTTTTCTAGACCAACACGTTTTTCACACCCTGATAAGGAACATGATTTATGTTCTGTAGAACGTATCATTTGAAGCCTAGTTTTTTCAGCCACTCTTTTACTTTGCAGCACGAGTGTTGTTTTGGCAAGTTGCAAAAACACACTTAGCAGTTCCTTTCGCATCCTCTAATATGCAATGCTTAGGAAGCAGATCATCAAATTGCATGACAATAAACATTTCTGCACCATCTCTCATATTGTAGAATCTTCTGACTTGCTTTTCATGATGAGAAAGTCCAGGACATACACGACTACAATCATCATCTTAAAATGCAACTACTGCTTTTGTCAAGTAAAGGATGGCCATTATTCTTTGTGAAGCCAAAGACCAAACCACATGATCTCACCTTTCTTATAATATATTTCTTTACTCCTAATTCATCTGCTAGTTTCTTTAATGACCAGCTTTGTGGTACAAGAGATACTATACATAATTTCTCTTGAAGTAACCATTTTTTCTAAGGTCATTTTGATGTGATAAGAGAAGATTCATATAGTCCCTACCAAGAACTAAATCTTTCTTTGAATTATTTGAATCAATCTAAAGTAATTTGAAAAATGTTTCCTTATCTAATAACTGGTGAAGTTTGTGTTAATTTTCTCTTTTCATGAGAACGTTTCAGTTCACTGCTGAGTCTCCTTTCCTTTAATGGAGACATTCCTACTTGTAAAAATGATGGATTGTCTATTTCACATAAATTACCACATCTACTGATACTTCTCCATGAGTCATCACAATCATAACTATTGTTTTGTAAATTTCAATAGCAATTTGTACACGCACACACACACACACACACACTGCCCAGAATAAGATTTTTTCTTTTTGTCAGAAAGGGCTTTTGTTATCTTTCAAAACCCTGTCATTAAGTTTTGTGTCTTTTGTATGGATCAAAACATTTTTGTCCATATAGATGAGTATTGTTGAATTATTTTTAGTTTTATGATTTCCGGTGTCTTCAATCTCATACACAATAATCGCTGGTCTTCATCAAGCATGGTTTCAACCTCTAAGAGGCCAGTAGTTTGAATGTTAGTTAATTTGCAGTAACAATCATCACACGTTAATAGTTCAAAAGAAGAAGGATCCATTTTCTTGAGCTCTATTTCTATTTTCACCTACGATACACAGACTGAAAGAGAGTAGCTAAATGTCAATGCACTGTACAGAAAGTACGTTTACTTTATTCACTTACCCAATAGTCCTTCAGCTCTTGGATTTACAAATAACATTACTTAAAGATTACAAAAATGAAGCGTTTTCATTTGAAGATTTGCTACTGTCTGGAACCTAGTTCTGCAGTCCTGACAAGGGGTCACAGTTTATGAACAGAGCAAGACAAGGAAATGGGATACTCGAAATAATTCACAAAATTCTATCAATGACAGGGATGCAACAAACCGCGTCACTGATAGGCTGTAGGAAAGAAGAGCAAGCACTAGTTGATACAACAAGTTTGTGAATGTCAGCTTCTAGTTACACTGTGACAAGATTGAACATGCACATACATAAAGAAGTGGTGAACTGAAAGGGAGCAGAATTACAAAATGAAACTTTTAACATATACAGACAATCAGTATATTTGCTGGTAAAATTTGGCCTAGCCCTTACCTTCAGTTCAGCATTTTATGATAAAAATGGGTAGTATTTTAATTAAATAGTAAAATTTCTCCTTGACTGCTAAATCACTTATTAATCAGAAAGGTTTATAATATTATTACCAAATTTTGTGAAGAAGTCTTGATTTATTTGCAAGTTGTTATTTTTTGGTAATAAGCGTCCACTCACATCAAGAAGAGAAGTACTGTATGCAAATTTGTATATCGAAGAAACAAGTCGGACTTGATACAAATCATTTTGCCAGTGTTCATACATAATATCAATTAGTAAGTGGAACAAATTTGGTTGAATTCCCAACGTTGCACCACAGCCAATTTGATAATTTGAAACAGAATAAATCAGCTTTCAAGAGGCAAAACTTATTCTTATTAATATGTATTTTCAATTCAGTAACTTCCTCAACTTATTCCATAATTAATGAATAATAGCTGTGTAAAACACTAGAGACTTAAAAAAAAGGGCACGAAATTTTGTTTAGTATGGATTGTGAAAATTTGTGCTATTTTATTTCCAAGACCTAAAAGTCACAATATTTTATAACATGCAAAAACATTTACAGACATGATAACAATGTCAGTTTGATCAAATGACTGAACCAAACTATCATTCTGTAAACAAAAGTTTTGTTAAAAGTAGTACTTGCATTATACCCAAGTATTTTGCAGCAGATTTCTAGTGTTACAGAAATGTCAAAACTACATCAGTTTTATCTTAAAAGGAGGCAAAGAAGGTAGAATATTTTTTTTTTATTTTATTAATAATATAGTTATTATTATATTATTATTATCATAGCATTTGTGATTCTAGACCATAAGTTAAGTGAGATCACTGAGAAAGTGGTTTCATTGGTTTGATTAAAGAATTTTTAATTGATAAAGCGTTTTGTTTATATTAAATCAACAATGCAATTGACTTGTTCTTAAAATTTCATTATTCTTTACTTTCTACATACAATACTTTTTCATTTCTAACATGCAGTGATAATCAACTTCCTTCACATAATTGTTAAGTATTTAACATAACGCAAAACAAATAGTATATTTTAGACCTAAAAAGGCCAAACAAACAAGATGTTTGAAATGCAATTTCTTTTCCCCTATATTTTTATGTATTTGTTTTGTATTACATTTTATTAAGTATACTTTGCATTCAATGTTCGTTCATAAGTGCATGTACATAAATCCTGTATTTAATATTATTTTATAAAAAATAATTTATTTTAATTCCGTAAACTTTATGAAACCACTTTATCTATCAAAATTATTATCCTTTGTTCCCTTTAAAAATTTGTGTAAACAACTACTTAATAAATCAGTTTCCTTATAAAATTTCAAATTATCTTTTATTTAAAATACTATTACAACTACTACTAGTACTACCACCACCACCACCACCACCAATAATAATAATAATAATAATAATAATAATAATAATAATAATAATAATAATAATAATAATAATAATGATATTAATCTTTAGTTAAATGCTTCAAGCCAATTCAAACACCTTACCTATCTTCTGGTGTTCGGGCTAAATACTCTCTTTCAATAAGCCCTTCTATCCTCTTTTTAATGATAACAGGAGACGGAAGAAACCTGCTCTTCAATTGTTCAGTAACTTCAGCAACAAGGACATTGTGCTGTACAAGTAATAAAATGAGGAACATTATTTTCAAAACCAACAACAATGGCTTGAATAATAACAACAATTGATATTGATCAGGAACTTACAGGCATTCGCTTTCTAGCCTTCATTATTCTAACAATAGCAGCTTCTATTTCATGCTTTCTATCTTCATCTACCTTATTTCGAGTTTCCCTTCTTTCAGGCTCAGATTCGCCTTTGGCTGCCACTGTTTGTATTTTAACTCTGCAAAGGGAAGGTGACGATATAGTAGACATAGCAAACATTGTGACAAGAAATTATCCCGCACACCTTACCTGTGAAGTTTAGATGTAAAGGAGTCATTGACATAGAAAACATGGCTGGATTCAATATCCTTAGTTTTAGGATTCTTAATAAGAATTCTCTGTGTAGCTTTCCCCATTGCAAGGGACTGCAAGGCACGTATCAAATCTCTTTCAGGAATATCTGTTTCGCTTTGGATTTCCTAGAAACAATAAAATGTTTTCACTTGCAATGATGTTTGAACCAATCAAATGCTTACACAATTTCAATTCTGTACCTCATAGGTGAGTCTCTCTCTATTGTTAAACAGCATCAACACACACATTTGATACGTGGACACTTGTATGATATGCTTTCGTGGCCCTGATGGCCTTTGCGATGCTGCAGAACTGAGACTTGTAGAACTAGCTCCATCTTTGCCTTCACCTTCCTCTTTGCGGGGACCATAAAATACAGCATTAAGGTCAGATGAACCCAGCTGAGGTTGTAGAGTAAGTTGGCGCCCACTATGTTTAGCGAGATAAAACCTAACAAAGATAAAACATGGATGATCATAGTGCCAACAACAGAAATTAAAAACATTATAAAAATAATTTGTACCTCCTGAACGCCTCAAATGCGTTTCGGGGAGCTGATGGAATACTGCATTTTGGAGTAGCACTTTGTGTGGGCCAGAAACCAGTTGTGAGGACACGAACACTCAAATCTACACCATGAAGATTTGTCTATGATAAAAAAAAGTTACTGTTAATTTTACAAGCAACCTTGTACTGACAGAGAGATGGGATCTCAAAAGAAAACGTTCATACTTACCCCTGAGGTTGTAACATGATCTTTAAACTCTTCCATAATAGTATTTGAAACTGTCATGTCTTTGAACATACCCTCCAACTTTGATGTAAATTGGCACCCACATTCAGTCTATAAATAAAATTTCAAATAAGCAAACATTCACATAATTTCTCATATCACTTGTTTAAATGTTCATGCAAGTATTGGGTGATCACCTTTAACTTGGAGATCATATTCTTTTCACTATCATCACTGACAGATTTATTGAGCAATAATCGCTTGGCCAAATGTTGCTTATAATAACGCTCAAACACATCTTTCTCTTGCAAAAACCTGAAGAGAACCATAGTTTTATCCAGTACCAATTCAATTTCTTGTTCAGTCATCTGAAAAATACAGAAAATATATTAAGTAAAAAAGGTGAAATAGAAATCTTATTCAAATTCTCAAAAGTCATCACTTCAATATTTGTCCAATGACCAATATTTTAGATATTTTCATTGCCTTTAAAAACTGAAATAATAAGAGGACATGCCTTTAATTATGCTTAAAATAACATTTACAACATGTTAAATATAATTTGCACAAAATTACATACATTTTAAGAAACTACAAACAAGTATAAACTGAAAACTCAGGGACAGTGCAACACAATGCATTACCCACAAACAACTTCATTCACAAAACAGAACTCATTAAATTCTTTAGCAAAAAACCAAACAAAAAATAGTCACATGCATGATAAATGTATTAATTTAATTCAACCAGTCTTGTAAGGATGCAAAAAGGAACAAAATACATTTACGACAGGCAAGATAATAAATTGAAATTACAAGTATTGGCTATTTCTGTTCTTAATTTCTACCTGTAAATATCAGGCAATTAAGGCAATAAATGGGCAGATAACATTTACTGAAGGAAGTAAAAAGCGTTTTAAAATTATGCAACATTATTGGTCCTATTATAAATTTTTAATATAAAGAGGATTACTTACTCCTTTCACCCCTTTCTTCAATTTGTCATCAATAAAGAGTGATAAATATTCAGGAGATTTAGGATTCAAGTTCAGAAAATGTTCAAAGTCTGAAGCAATCATTTGTTTAAATATTTTATCATTGTTGAAAGAATTGTGAAGGAAATGATCAAATCGGTCTTTCAGATCTAACAGGTTCTGCAAAAAACAAACAACAGTTTGAAAAAAATATTCCCGACTGAAACAAGTAATCACCCAAAGGCTTTTTTGTTATTCAGTGGACATTTTTCAATACATATTTATCACTCGCTGCCAGTGCAATCCTTTATTTCATTATGTAACCACTCCAAAAATTTCACAAGTTTTTCATTATCTTCATAAAAAGAAACTGCAGCTTTAATAATTTTTATGTAGGACAAGTTTGCCAAATTATCATCACTCTGCTTCAGCAGTCTTGAAAAATGTTGGTCTTCATTCAAAGTACGCAATTAGTAATTAACAATAATTAAAGTCACAACAAAAATTATTTTGTATTAAAAAAATTTCAGAACTGAATCTCAACACTTTTTGAAATATTTACTAAAAATATCAACATGTATTCTTATTTCAAAATAAGCCGTCTCATTGCTGTTGCTATTCGGTAACAATTTGCACTTTCATATTCTTTCATGGCTTAATGATGTATTTGACCATATAACAAACTAATGATTTAAACACTAAATATATATTCTAAAATGGGAAAATGAATAAGTAGCAATCAAACCTGCACAAAATTTATAGCATTTGTGCCACTCTCCTCCTCTTGTACAAGGGCTTTACCCTGTTCTCGCAAGTACTGACTAACACAATCTGCCATTGTTTTTAAGCCATCTGAAACACGGCTGAAAAGCTTGTACATACAAGCTAAATCTTCAGTTTTTTGATTTTTTAACATGTGAACAACCCCTGAATTTTCCATCTGAAATTCAAGAAAATGAAAATGTAAATACAACTGTGGAAAAATCACTCCTTCAGTGTGTTTTCAGAAGTTTGCATACCTCTACAATGGTTTTCATGTGTTTTTTAATAAGCTCTTCTTCTACTACCTCTACAATTCTAGGTTCTGTGGATTCATCTAGATAGTGCTTAGCTCTTTCAGCTTCTTCATTAATTCGCGCTTCTACTTTTTTGATGTACACAGAGGCACTATTCTCAGCCAAAAATTTCTGACTTTCCAACTATAAAATAAAATATGCATAGAAATAAACATTTGAAAAAATAAGATATTGCATTATATATTAAAGCAATTAACTTACTCTGTAAAACTCAGCTGATTGCTGGAGAAAGGGCCTTTCAAAGTCCTCTTCATACACAGTTCTATTGTTAATACCCAAGACCATGAGCATTTGGCAGGCATTTTTAATGGCAATCCTATCAACTACTTCGCCCTTCCTTTCTCTCATCACCATATCTAAGAGAGTTTCACGCAAATGATCCCTTATGCACCCATACCTCACCACCTGTACAAATTTGATCATTTGACAATAAAAAGTGATCTGTCAAAAGAACCTATTTCTTGCATATCTCCAAATACAAAATAATTAAAAACTTACTTGATCCCTAAATATTATCAGTCCCAAATTATATACATTGTCAACATCATTCTGTTGAACATAAACACGATCCATATACATCAATATATCACGAATCATGACCATGGAGGTTTGATGATCATTCCAGGCTTGATTTAGGGTTTGTAAGAAGTTATTGTGAAGGGCCTTCAGGACATCTTCCCTTACCTAAAAATATAATTGTGTGACATATAATTGTGTGACAAGTTATATATGTAACAGCTGATTCTTAATATTAATGGTGGGTAATAAAAAGAAAGAGGATTTTTATGCCTTCAAAAATCTTGCTTTTAAAAACGTGTTTATGACAAAGTTTTGAAATATGCACTTTAATATGCAATTAAAATAAACAATACTTCATCATCTGTATAAACCTTCCTTGATAAAATTTCAGAAGAAGCATGCTTGGAATGAAAAGAAATATTTTTCTGCAAACATAGTACAATCTACTTTACTTTTCAGAAGAAATAATTGCAAATATTCAGCTTAAAGAAGTACATAATATGCCTTGTTGCACTTCTGCCCGGATAAAAATATAATATCAAGAAATATCCTACATTTGCACAAATGTTTTATCAACTATAGAAAAGGAAATAAAAAACAAACATTGACTTTGACATTGACAGTTCTTCTAATTAATGAACACTCACAAATAGATTCTATGGAGAGAATATAATGAATTATGCACCTTTAAATATACAAATGTGCATGAACAGGAAAAATATGCACAAACACATAGCATCCAATTCTAACCATATGTCAATAAATTTCATTTAGCTATGCCCTGAAGCAACAGTCAAAAATATGCAAAATCATAAAAATCCACTCTGTAGTTGTAACTTAATAATTTCATTTGTTTCTTTGTATTTTGCAACAATCACATTCTTGAATAATTAATTGTATAATTACACTTGGATTCATGCTCACCTTGGATTCTAGGTGTTGAGTGACAACTTCTTTTAGGCCTGTGTATAATCGTTCTCCATGTTTGTGCAAAACCATTGTGTATGCATTCCGATACAACTCTTCAAAACTCAAACCAGAATTATTTTTCTTCTGTATTTCTTGTATAGCATTTTTTAGTAAGGACCATATACTCTCAACATACTTTTCATCCATTGTCATCTGAAAAAAAGAAAATTAGTTTTCACATAAATTCAGACTTGAGCAAAAGACTAACTAGAAAATACGGTCTATATTATTACCCAATAATATGGATGACCTTTCACTGGGGGTATATTTCTTGCAAAATTTAGTTTCCATTTTAACTGTAAATTCACGTTTTCCATCCACAAAAAATTTGACAAAATTGGAATGATATGTGGGAAAAGTTTTATAGGATCTTAGGTTGCAACACAAATGTCAAAATAATATACAATTGGAACAAAGTTAAGATAAAAAATAAAAATTAGATGTGTAGAATGAGGCCAACTTTCAAGCACATTAGGATTTTTGACAAATACCGAAATTTTAGTTCTTTCAATTAAAGTTAAAATTATACATTATACATCAGCACATAAGAAACATTTCCACCAAAAATTTTGACGTTCCATCAATTGTTTACATTGGCGCTCACAGTGCCTCTCTTGTTCTCTGCCACTAAACTCAAACTCGTAATTGTTGGAAGGACAACGCAATATGGTGGGCTTGTCACCCGATTGCGTCTAATCATCGCATTTTGCGAATAAGAAAATTCTACTTTATTCATGACAAAGATACTCTCGGAATATGTTCATATGTCACCCTTTCGTCTCAAAGTTGGTTTACAAACAATAGATCAGCAATTCACATTTTCAATTGTGGCAACATCCGTCTTTGAATATTTTTTTTTTTGCTAGTTGGCAACACAATGTGCATCATTGTTTCTTCTTCGATAGTTCACGTCAATGCCCTAAATACTCAGGAATACATGATAATCGGCGGATCATCCTAACTTGACAAAGCCTGGAAACTAAACAAATTAACTTCTTTGGGGGCATTTATCAATTAATTTACTGTTGTACAAAACTTGGGGTAGTTCAGTACTGAATACTTGCAAGGGATACACACGATTTGTCCAGACCACCTGGCACCAAGAAAACAAAACCTTGAGAAGAAATCTTTTATACCATCAATATCACACACATCCTAATAAATTGTACTCCTCATTTCACGTTATATATACAGCAATGGAAAGTAACAATAATTTGAAACATTCTATAAATGAGGGGCAACTCTATTAAAAATACTATAAAAACACTTAACACCCAATAAATTTTCTATCATTAAAAATACATGTGAATCATGTAAATATTTTATTTCTTATGAAAATTAATGTCATTGATTAAAATTCAATGAGGAGCCCACAACTTACTACAAGATTACATGCATCACAAAAATTTTGAAGTGGGAGACTGCAGTTTAAACACAAACATCAACAAAGTAATTACAATCTGATTTCGTACAAGAAAGTGGACTATCACTTTGCTTTATTGGGTACTCCAAGATGCACACAGCCACTTCATTACAGAACAATTTCCAGTATCCACTCTTAAATTGATCGTATATTGTCCTCTTGCAAACATTAAAGATGTGTAGTAAGGCTTACAGCGTACCTTTGCAACACAACGAGAACTTTGTATTTCTAAACCACATGAGCAATTTCAAGCCATTTAACATTATTTATAAAATAATTTTCATATGCTGACAAAACTTAGTCAAACAACTTAACCTATTTACAGACAATGAATATATAGTGATTTTACAATCTCTCAGCACCAAAATTATTTAAAAAATAACAATTTAAATACTTTATCCATGCATTTGAAATAAAAAGAACTAAAGTTGTAGGTGGCAACACTGAGCAACTTGGATATAAATATCAATATTCAGAAAACAATATTGCCCATTAGCAATAAATTGCATTTCACAAGAAGTAATTTTGAAATCTATACACTCACCGGGAAAGCCCTGATTCGCATTTTCCCCTCCTTCTTAGGAAGGCTGCTCTTCATCATTTTGACTGCTTCTTGCCTTCACTTTCTTGAATGGACAATCTTCTCTGACATAAGCCTGCAGCCAAATTCTCGCTTTAACGGAGCAACAATTACACAGCCATGAGGTACATGCAGAAGACTACATAGAATCATGAATACTTGATAACTAAATTTCGATACGAATGGAACGGATTTTCCACACTTTTTCCTAGCCCTTCTATGGTGAATATACAACGAAAGAACGGACTGCGAAATTAAGACACACACGACAGCCGATAGATGTCGACACAACCTCTCAAGTGAGAGTAGAAGGAAAAGTAGAGCCTAATATAAACACTTATTTGATTTACATTTAGAATTTAAAACCACAACAAGACAATTACAACTACATAGATATTTTTTCTAATCACTCAGCTTATCACCTCTCAGAAATGTCTACCATTTACCGCGGATGAATACATGTCCGTGCACATAGATACGTCAAAGGAACCTGAGTCTGACCAGGCGGACCAGACACCGCGGGGCACGAAAGTGATGGTACGCTTGCGCTGAGAACGAGAAGAGCCACCGGAGCAGCGCTGCTGCATGTGAACTTGCGGGATTTGTGAGTGTTCGAACGAGAGGTCCGGTATCATTAAAACGTGTTTGCCTTTTATTTAGTTTGTCTTGGGCATGAGTTTTTGGCGATCTTGTGAGCGAAGATGTTCGCTCGTTTGATGCAAAATTCTTGAATCATTTATGTCAGCTAAAAAAATTACACAAAAACTCATTGTGGGTGAAATCGCACAGATATCGCGATTCCGATGTTAGATTTAATATTTTATGAATTCACTTATATAATTATTGTAGAAATTAAATGCCTAATGATTATTTTAAATGTATTTTAAAAAGTGTAACTATTAATTGTACAAATCTAAAAAATAAACAAATATGACAAAACCAATACATTATTATCTAGTCTTAATTTCAATTCAAATTTTAAAAAAAATATGTTTCGATGAAAGATAATTGATAGAGAAAGCATTTTTGTCTGAAAAGTAATTTTTACCGCAGGTATTTGTAAAATTTATGATCAGATTAATCATGAAGAAATCCAAGTCGAAACATATTCAATGTGAGGCTATCAAATAAAACTTCATAAGAAAGAATTGAAATAAAATTAAATTGAATTTGTAATTTCATCGCATAATCTAACATTTTGGCAGTATTAGCATATATTTTACTATATTGAGTTAAAATGTACGGAAAACGCAGTCAATATTGTTGATGGATCAAATTAGTGTTCGAACTTTTATTGTATAATTTCCTTGAATTACAAAAAAATCAATTACCTTCAGCTGTGTGTTAGCAATAATTTGTTAAAGAGGATGCTCTACAGTAACGCAGTAAACACTTAACAAAATGATACACTTTAAAATAGACTTATTTTTGTAATATTTTCCGAAATCTGTTCACAAAAGTTTGACATTTCCATCTCAACACTGTGTGAAAGATCTTATTTATTTATTACTTTCCTGGGCTGTGAATTGAAACGTAGATATTAATTAATATGTCCAACTTGCAAACTACATAACACTGAAATGATGGAACAACGTTATGCAAGATTATTTTGCAGCTAGTGGCTAAAATGCTATTCCACGGAGGAATACTTTCTCGATGACTTAACCCTCTCCCTAGTTCGACTTCTTCATGCCACACTTTCCTCTACAATTGAATATGGTTTGCCATTTTTAACACACTACTTAAATGTAAATTTGCTTGGTTTCGCGCAATAACATGCATAGACTGCATTTTAATCATATAAAGGTGTTTTGAAAATCTCGTATGAGATATTAGTATATTCAAAGAGCTGCATTCCGCAATAGCAGTTTTTGCTCACTTAATTCAAGGCACGTTTTATATCCATTTTCAACCACATGGATAATTGAGTAAAACAGAAATGCTTACTAATTAAAAATATTGGTAATCAATCAATGAAAGAGTCGAATTTTGAGCTGTGAAAAAATACAATTGATTCAGCAGTTACATGCGAATGGAACGGGAATCGTCTCATATGGAAAGTTTGATGATGATGATGATGATGATGATGATAAAGAAGAAGAAGAAGAAGAAGAAGAAGAAAAGAAGAAGAAGAAGAAGAAGAACAACAACAACAACAACAACAACAACAACAACAACAACTTGGGTTTATAGATAAGGGAATGTGCATTCGCCTACTTGCAATTGTGCATATTGACGGGATAACGGACAGAGACTAGATATTGAAACACTCAGACGCGTGTATATTATTAATTATATCCACAGCTAATATCAAAATTTAAATGTTGGTTTCTTCTAGAGTTCACCTGAATTTTTTAACGTCCCCTCTGGAAAAACATTATAATTCTCTCTCTTCCAGAGATGCTCATAGCATTGTTGTTCTTCATCAGTAGATAAATTTCGTCAAAACACTGCCCTTTTCTAAGAGATATCCAAACTGCTACATAATGCGAGATCCTATTATGTTCTCTTCCTAAAAAGGAAGGGTTTCTAGTCTCGTATCTAGAAACCTTTTGAATCTGGGCAGTGCTATTGGTTTCAAGTGATACTAATCGTTGACTTAGCTAGGAGCTTGAAGTGCCCAGGGCTCGCTTCTCGCATAGTGTCTGAAAACAAACGCATAACAAAACTAGAAGTGCTATAACAACTTTCTCGCGTCAGTAACGGTTACGTAGAACTATAATACCACAATTTCTGTCCATACTAAGATATCTCAGCCATCACTTCTGAAACTCGTTACCAATCATAGTGCATTAAGCGCGAAAAATGAATTCGTTTAAAAATAATAGTCCAGTTAGTAAGTTAATTTTACCTGAAAAAAAGATCATAAAACCCTTTTTTCGGCGGCAGGTTGTAGGCACTCAGGCACTAGTTGAAGCTTTAAAGTTTTCGACCTCCCAGACCCTGTGCTCCGGAAGCCCAAAAAACCGGTACTTTCGACTCTCTCTTTTTTTTTCTCTGTAACTTTGTGTAGTAAAATCAAGTCAATTTTAAAGAGTATAAAGTTTCTTGCAACTTTTGGATAAAACATTTTCTTTTGAAACCAATTACCAAGCGAGCTACAGCTTTTCAAAAAACGCTGTTTTTTCATTTCTCCAAAATATGTGCAAAATACACATATTTGTGATATTATAATCAACGTAAAATAAATATAATAATTATCACTTATAATACTACTAATAATTATTACTAATAATTTATTCCATTGTCAATTGCCTCAAATGAACTCATTGCTGAAAATATTAATATACAAAAAAATTGATGTCTTTGTATTGTTGTGTGTGTCCATGTTTCAGCTTAACTCTTCAACGCAGGAACAATGTCATTTGAACAAAACATAGTTTATAAAAGAATACTGTTGGGTTTAGACACCCATAGAGGGGAAACTGAGGAGTGACATTTAAAAAACATAATCAGTATGCAACCCGTAATACACATACCCCGTGTAGTATGCACTCAGCGGGCCCAGTGGGCGAGACGGGCAAGGCTGTTTAAGCCTCGTCATTTGCAAGTGAATTGCTCCACACATGCTCAGAAAAATCTTTGCTTAGAGAGGAGCACTTCAGTCCAGATTTTCTGCACCCACATGGCTCAGTAAGCCATTTGATTATTTGATGTAACGGTTATTAAGGATAATTTCGTATTATTTTAATCGGGCAAGAGTGTGTTAGATGGCCAACCCCAACCTCTTCAAGAAAGGGAACAAAGCGTTAAGACCTTACGAAAAGTAGCCAGTAAGACTATTAAAACATCAGAGAAGAGAAGAGAAACTATCAGAGAAACTTAACAATATCCAGCAGTACATTGAAGAAGCAATAACAGTTTTTTTAATGTGTTGCAACAACTTAGACGCGTCACCAAGCCCCTTGGCGCAACTTAGAACGCGTCTCCAAGCCCCTTGGGGAGCGTTGAGCGCTTCGCGCATTTTGAAGTAATCCTCCATTAATTAATATAGTCCGTCACGTCTCGTCGAATTGTCAAGAGGACCGACAGATAGAATCTCTACGTACGCGCCTCTCTCTTACACGCTCCTCCGTCACTGCCTAGCAGCCAAAATTGAGAAGGAATAAGGATAGGGGTAAGATTTAAGGGTTGGATTAGCCCTTGTGAAGCATGCAAACTCGTTTTGTCATAACAAACTTAACACGAGGTTCTACGGGGATTCTACGAGAATCGAACCCGGAACCTCAATGACAAAAGGCAAGCCACTTAGCCAGTGAGCCACGAGAGCATTTTTTAAGTTAAGACTACTATAATGAATGAATTAAAAGACAAGGTAAACAAACTATTGACGCTACACTTACAGAACACCAAACATGAAAAGAAAACCGTACATGGCACGGTAAACGAAAGAATTGGTATCGTCGAGCACGGCAGGCACTCCGCCCAAGGCAGAAGACTTCTTACAGAGAAAGAAAATATATAACAAAGATACACCAGATTATGTACATGTTATTGCTGTTTAAAAAAACGTAAAAAAGACCCTATGTCAATCAATCAGATGGTTCGACAAATAACCAAATTAACAGTGACACGCCTGAAAATTAAATTCGTTCGAGTCATGACAAAATTTGTCACTATGCTTATTGAAACAGGAAATCCAGAGACTAAATGCCAATTACGTTCGATGATAAATAAGTCAAAACATAAAGAGAGAGAAAGAGACAAACATCTTATCTAAAATGATTGTCCATGGCATTCCCTGTGACCAAGATGAAGGTGATCGTGAAGCTGCTCCTGAAAAAGAACTTGCATGTAGAGTAGGGAAGAGTGGGGTGCCACCGAACAGCGGGAAGCCCCGATCAGGTCGGTAATGGCCGTCGAGTGCGCTCTGGCGAAGTCTAGTGAATGCTCGCTCTTTCCTATTGAGCAATGAATCATCTACATGAGCCACTGACCAGTTCCGAACTTGTGCTTGGTGTGAAGAAAGCAAGTGTGTTTCAGAGAAAACTGTTCTAATTCCTTCACGTCTTTAAAGTGATGAAAGTAACATTTACACTTGTATTTTTAATAACTCATTCAAATGGATTGGTAATATTTTCAGCATCATTTTAATTCACGGTTTACGTTTTTAAATTATTCGTAACGTATCGAATTGTTAGGTGTTCTGTAGAATACATGGGTGAGTTGCACTGATTAGATGAGTGGGGGAATGGCGATCAATGATCGTCTCAACTACTCACAAATCTAAATACTAATGCGTTGTCTTTTTATATTTATATTACTTTTAGCTAAAATATGTAGCAAGAGAATGAATTCTCTTTCAGATGCCTAGAACGTGGAAAAGGACTTCAACCAGACAAGAATGGTCTGATGAACGGTGATGTTACTTATCAATGAAGGACATCCCATAAGAGCAGCAACTAAACAGTTCAACATTCCATTCACAACACTGCGTGACAGAAAATGTAAGGGGATTTAAGGAGATGATTTTCTTGACTTAAAAATAATTTTTACTCAGAAGCTGGAAGCAGCATTGGTTAAACAAATAAAATTTATGGATTCTAAACTATGGAAATTAAATTTATCTTTTCTAACTCCACTGCATGTCCGCAAAGTAGCTTTTGCAAATGCCGAGGCAAACAACGTTGCTAACAATTTTTTCAAAGAATCCTGCCAAGCTGGTAAAGGCTGGCATTATGGTTTTCTCAAAAGGAATTCCTTACGTGCCCGAAAACCGGAAGCAGTATCATCCGGAAGCAATCAACAGACAGGAAGTAAAATATGTTTTGAGAATTTGGGAGCTGTGATGACAAAATTTGCTTCCACGCCGGATCGTCTTTTTAACATGGACGAGGCGGAAGCGATTAGTATCCAAGACCCTGGAAAAGTAATTGCACTAAAGGGAAAAAAAGAGTTGACTCTGTAATTAGTTGGAAGAGAGGGAAAATAATTACCGTGCTTTAGTGAATGAATGTGGCAGGGGACTATATTCCACCCATGTTTGTGTTCCCTAGAAAAAAGATGTCCCCACATTTGCAAAAGGATAACCCTCCGTGTGCGTTGTATAGGTCTTCCCATAATGGTTGGTCAAACGAAGCTTTGTTTGTTACTTGACTAAATCACATCATTCACCACTTAAAGTCTTGTGTAGACAAATCACTTTTGGTATTGCTCAACTATGGCGTCACGCTACCTTACAGACTTATGAGTCGTGTAATAACAATGGCATAATTATCGTTTCCATCCCCCCACTCGCGTCTCATCGGCTTCAGCCTCTGGAAGTCACTTTACAATCACCTCTAAAATCTGCCTTTTGACGTGAATGTGATCTCAGAATCCAATCCACTTGCATACCGAAAATAACTCCATATGATATTGCTGGTTTGTTCAACACTGCGTATTCCAAAATAGCCACTGTTGGAAATGCTGTACCTAGGTTCAAACACGCAGGTATGTTTTCTATGAACCCAGATATATTTACAGATGAAGATTACTTGCCTGCTGAAAACATCTTGTAGCATTATTAAATTCTAGAAATATCGTTAGAGAGTGATGAGCAAACGAGCCCATCGTCCGACGTCGTCTGACCAGGCGCATTCAACATCCGGTTTTGCAAGCAAGCCATCCACATCAACGTCCAGTGGTCACTTGACCCCAGTGATTCAGCCCAAAGAAACTCCTGATTTGAGACTTGCCAATTAAAACGTAGACCAAATTCAAATTTTGAAGAGCTAATCCCAATTCCAATTTCAAAAGGCCAAACACAAAATAGAAACAAAAAGGAAACCGAAACCACATTCAGAAATTTTGAGTAAAAGTTCACAAAAGAAAAATATCAGAAAGTAGTAAACAAGACCCCATAAGGAAAGAAGGTGTAAAGAGCCAAAGCGAAAGAAGCCAACGAAGACGATGAAAGCTAAGAAACGCATCCGCAATTCAAATATCGATTCAGATTGTGAAGGCAATGAAATGCATATAAATGAAGATGAATTGTGTAACGATGATGAACGTGATGATTTGCCTGGCAATCAAAAGAAAGAAATGTGCTTCGTTTGCGGGTGAATTTGGGCAAAATGGCGAAGAGTGATACAGGTGTACAGGCTGTGAACTTAGAAACCATCAGTGGCGGCTGGTGGAGGTGGGCTGCATCCCCCCAGTTCTTGTCAGAATAATTTAATTTATCTTTGATATTAAAATAAAATATGCGAAATAGTATTTCATTCAATTTCATGACCCATATAGTCCACTGCCGCGGCGTGTGTAACTTGCAAAATGCTTCTGCCGAGTTCGGCTTGGATTCCATTTCCCTCCCTACTGCCAGTCCCTGCTGCTTGTAACAAAGTATGGGGATAGCTGATTTCGCTTCCCTCGCTGTTTATGGCAAGATTAGGAATTAGGGGCTGCAAGAAAGGCAGTCTCTTCCTCGCGTTTTACGTGACGTTTACACGACTTGTAAAGATCTGGCGGACGTATGATGTAGTTGGAGTTCTGTGTATTGTATTTTTTTCTTTTTTTACTTGCTCGATACGGAGTAAAGAGAAAGAAATGCTGCGCGAAATAACAGCGAACTTTCGGCAGAGAAAGTCTTATTACAGGGCCCTTGTAACGAAAATGTGGATAAATCCAGTTGCTAGGGGGTTCTTCAAACCGAAAAATCGAAGACGGCAAAACGTATCTGTCCTTTTGTTCGTCTGTGAACAACGCTGGCAGCTAAACTGATCAGCCAATTTTCTCCAAAATTTATATTCCCCTATCGATCTGAAAATCGAATTTGAAATCTATATTTTAATATCTGGAGGTACTTCGCATGAAGTGCCCGGGACATTCTCAATAAAAAAAGGTTCCGTTTGTTATTAAATTCCATTATCGGATAGTGTGAAGGGCGTTTAAGTGGTGCTGCTCTCGTTTTAGTTGAAAAGCCTGAATTTTCGAAAATCGCAAGAGTTCAAAATTTTTTCAGAGTTTTCCTAAAACTAAGATATTAATGATACAGATTTTTTCCTTACTGAAATATGTTCCTTAAATATAGATTTTGAAATGAGGTCATGTACAATATTTCGAAAATTTGAGTACTTTTTGCGTAATTTTGCATAAAATAGAGGAGAGAAAGTACATGCTGTTAAAGCGCCACTAGCTCGTGTTTAGAATAGATACTAATAGTAATTCTGTCCAAATTTTAAAAACTGAATTTTAGAAACTTATCTCTTCAAGAGATGCGATATAAATGCTCGCGGTAGACATACACAGGTACTGAAGATATTTCAATTCATTTTACATTTTTGCATGCACCCCCCCCCCCCGCCATTAATTAAAGGTACCAGCCGCCACTGGAAACCACGCACTTTGCAGTGGAGTTGATTCAGCTCTAAACTATTTTTGTGACATTTTATTGAAGAAATAGCGAACTAAAGTTGAAATAATAAAACTTACCTAAACTTACATTCATCTCGTTCAGATAAACTCTTCGTTAACTGCCCCTTTAATTTTCTTGAAAGGCCTATTTGCTTATTACTATTAGCATTTAAAACATTATAACCCTTATGTTCAGAGAATGTAACATGTTTGTACTGATTAATATTTTGTTGTAAAACATAGTTTAATTTAACAGTGTTTCCCTTGGAGTCGATGGATACTCAATTTTTTACCCTTTTAGTTAATGAAATTTGTATTATTGAAACAATTTCTATTGAGATGGCGTATTCCCATATTTCTTTCCATGCCTACGTTTCGTCTTGTCTGGTAGTTTTTTCAGTAAACCTACCAAATAAAACATGCCTTCTTCATTTTTATTTTAGGAAAAGCACACCTTTACTCTTATTTTAGGAAAAACACAACTTACCTTCCTTTGCTCTTCTCTTTATCTCATCATACCTAACACACTTCACGTGCGTCATACAACTGAAAATATGCCGTTTTGCTGTACTCATCAAATACACACGCATTTTCTTCATAATCAAAGTGGACGAGAATACTGTTGTATTCTCTGAGGAATGAGTAACTTGTAAAATTTGTCTCTTCTAGTATTATAAGAAATTCTGTACCGTAAACCAGCAGACATTATGAGTGATAACTAGTCGTAATTTGTATTTTCTAATTTTCTTATAATAATATTAGTGAAATTATGCAAGTGGACCGTGGTGGCAAGAAACCATGATGCTCTACGCCGGTGCTCTACGGTGCTCTACGCCGCACCGTTGAAATAATGAAAACAGTGTGCAGAACCTTCAAATTCGATCAAACTTGTCATTCTTTTTTTTATCTTGGCTCTGCAAAAAGTTTCCATTTGGACCGTTGAACCTTTTTAAAGACATCATATTCAAATACCCATGTCTTTTAAACAGTTATGACTCGTTTGAGCAATTATGGAAGGTCGTTGGCGTCATTCAGCATCTCCTGAACAACGTTCATTCGTCACTGCTTTAGGCTGATATGCAATCGTTTCAGAACAATGTTTTGCTGCTAAGCGTTTTATGCCCCAAACATCCGAAAAATTAGAAATATTGTATTCCCCAATTCCATCATTCCATTGGATCCCCTCGTCAAACACTGCGTGTGTCGTTCATCCTTGACAATCTCAGTTTTACATGTCCTTTACATATGTGGTAAATGCGATTATTTCATTCGCGATATTTGTACTCGCATATGTACCCGCATATAAATTACTGTTTTATGCAATTTATATGTTGACAATGTACACAATATTTTACCAATATTCGTACTCGATCCTCAACAAATAAAATATGTGAAGTGTTTGGTAAATAAAAGTTAGGCCTCAACTTTAACAATACTTTATTCCACCTTTATTTGCAGTCGCTTGCTGCAACCTTTCTAAACGGCGAGTGACTTCCGCCCTGTTCTGCCCCGTGCTCTAGCTGAGCGCGATACAAACGGGGCCACCCTGGGCCTGGCGTAGCACCATCTGCCTGCGGTGCCAGGGGTACGCGTAGCGGCGAGTCTCCCACGTCACCTGCGACCTCGCGCCTCCAGCTCTCTCACGCGCGGCTCCTGGACGCTCTTGGGCTGCCCGGCTTCCCTCTCGTGCAACGTGTGCTGGCAGGCGGACTGACTGGCTAGCTGACTCGCCAGCTCCTCGACTGACTAACTGACTGACGGGTTCAGCCCTCTTTGTGCAGTTTTGTGAACGCACGGAAAGTGCAATGCACGTTCACGCCACTGCGGTGCGACCATGGCCTTACGGACATCTATGGCCAATCCTGCAACACAGAGAGAAACAAAAGGTCAAAAATGACTTTAGCCAACTAGCGCGGGCATTGCGCGTGTAAAACTGCTAAGTTTATGTTTCAAGTCTCATTTCTCTGTTTCAGATTACTCTTACTCCAGGAAGTGCTTCGGTCACCTATACTTCACCCGTTGATCGGATTGGTATGAGGCGATCTCAGAAATGAGAAAGTTTTCCGAGTCAGATGCTTTTTCAAAAAATTTTGAAATTTTGAAAAATTTGAACATTTTGAAAATTTTTGAGAAATTTTGAATTTTTGATATGATCAATCACACTGACGGGCTAGCGCCCGCAGCCCTTTAGGAAGGGGAGGGATAGCCTCGCCTCGAGGCTGCCCTCTGCACCAGCGAGCTCAACGGCGCTCAGGTATTGCTGCGCGCGCGCGCCGGGTTTAAAAAGTCGACCACAGCATGATTTTCAGTTTTTGAGCCCGACTTAATCTGGGACCCAATGACCTCGGATACTCGCAAGTCTACGTACAAAAAAGATTTGATAAGAGGTAAATATTCGTGTTTTTGCGTAAAATGTGCAATTCATATTATTGATAAGTGTTGAACAAAAATAAAATTACTTCTGTGTATTGAACTTATTATAACAGCATCTTTATATGGGAGATATCTAAAGGAGGTCCTTGTAAATAAAAACAAGGCGTTTTCAAGTCTATTATTTTAAATAGGTTACTACAACAAAACCTTCGATAAAAGCGTGTTCTTGTTTGCCCAAAAAATATTTTCGTTTTTCCTGGCACTAAAATGTGGAAGCACAAGTGCAAGCGTGTATACATACGATCCTCCTTAAGTGCAGTCGCTGCAGTGATCGGTCGAGTTATTTCGTAAGCTGAAGGAAAAATTATTCAATAGTGAATTATTTGGGCAAACAATAATTAACTTCAAGCAAATATAATATTTGCTTGAAGTGTGTTCCTGTTTGCTTAAGTACAATTTTTGTTTGCCCAGACACAGAAATGGATTTACAAGCGGTAGCGTTTATTAATATGAGGCGTTTTGCAGCGCAGTCGCAGGAATGATCGCCCAGACTACTTTATAAGCTGAAGGAAATAGTATGAATCTGGGAAATATTCGATAAATAATATTTTATACTCTATTTTGCCAAATTAATTTTTTTTATTGTCCCATGCAGAGAAAAAATTACTATCTAAAGAGTGTATTCCTGACAGTTCCCGCTACGTACACTGGAGGAAATATTCTATTTGGCTCCATTCTCCGCTGCAGTAAAAAGTATGAAACTGTGAATAAAATTTGTGAATAAAATAAATTTATTATTGTTGGTGTTTTTTAAAATAAACGTTGTTAACCTGCAAGAGAGTTTTGCTGCCACGACGGTCATTAGTTCTTGAAAATCAGAAAGTAATATTTCTCAAAAATTTATATTTCTCAATAGGTCTGGCCGAAGTTGAAAATCTGCAAATTTCAGACAAATAATTTTATTTTTGAAGTAGTTGACATGAACCTGAAACAACATTTTAAAAAATATGCAAAAATTGCTCCAAATATTTGCATTATTTTTTCTCATATAGAGTAAATGACGGTTAATTATATCTCATGTCTATAGTCCGTTGAATACTGATTTTTTTTTTAAATTCAGAAGTTAAAAATGTTTCCTTCTCCTTCTGCTACATACTTTAATGATAAATTTTTTATTGGAATATGTTTTAAAAGTGCAGATCATTTAGAAATATCCTGTAAAATTTTTTGAAATAATGATTATTAAAATATTGTTTAAATAACGGCCTGAAATATTTTAACTTTCTTTTTTGGAATAGAGCTGAACGGCTATAAAAATGACGCACGTTTCCCCTGTCTTTTCTCATTGTTTTGTCAGGTTTGAAGACATCCCTTTTTGGAAGGAGGCTCAGCATTATTGTACAACACACAAACAATTACTACGAATCAACAAACTTTCTGACAGACTAATTGAAGTGAAGTAGCGGTCAACAATGACTGATGAATTGTCTGGCAAAATGTCACTACGTTTCATTGCCACTCTGCCACCTACGTCCATTTTCTCAGGAAAAGTAGCTTTTTCTAGTTGTGTTTCCCCGCCCTTGCTTTCATAAATATAGAAATGAAGTGGAATACCATTTGATTTAGCCATAAAAAAATCATAATGCTTCTTTACGCTTTCAGGAGGATCCTTTACATTTTGCTTCATTCTTAATTGACCATGGAAAGGTATTATTTTTTCATCCGTAGATACTTTCTTGGGTCTGTAATTTTGTAAGCCAACATTTCTAATTCTTATTAGCATGGGTTGAAATTTCCAGAACTTTGATTTCTTTTGCTTTGAACTAACTGAATTATCACCCACAACCTTGAGATTATTTCGACGGAGGTAAATTCTTTTCCTAGTAATACAGTCAAACCTGAGTAAGAACTCGAGAAGCAAGAAACCTCTACAAGTGAGATTAATTGCCACGTCCCGTTATTGTAATCCTCTAAAACTTCTATGAGTGAGAAACAGAAACATGTAAGTGGGCACAGATTGACAACGACGTGGCTGTCGCTGGAGAACACACCGACGACGATATCGTTAAGAACAGTGCGAGCACGCGTAGTGCCGGAAACGCCAGTGAAGGTGAAGCCGACCGATAACAGATTTTGGATAAAAGACTAAAGAATATTCCAAAGCAAGAAGATTTAAATTCACTGGATCCAATAACGCAAATTGAATACTCAGTGGGTTTTTTGATAATAAAATATTTGATAATATTGATGAACTCGAAAAACATATACAAAATGCAGAAACAAGAAATTAACGGATTTCTTTAAGAAAATAGGAGTGTAAAATATCTTGATTTCTCGCTGTAAGCATCTACGTCAAATTATAATACCTATACAATACATGCTTATCACTACGTATTTGCTATATTTTTTAAACCTCTGTAAGTGAGAAAAGTCACTCCTGTACCTGAATAAGCGAAAAACTTGGTTTGGGGAAAAACCTCCATAGCGAAAAAAATATATTGCGGTCCCTTGAACTCTCTCTTATCCAGGTTCGACTGTATTGTCAGCAGTTATAGAATATCTGGTTCTTCTTTCCCAACACATTTTAAGTCTTGGGAAACCTAGAAGTGCTGTTATCTTGCTTACACACGAGAATTTCTTGCTTTCGTCAGTATTGCAGTTCATGGATTTCCCTGTTTTGTTTTCATGCTTAATATTCACGCATTGTGCCATTTCTTCAAAGAATGAGTTGTCAAGATATCATAAAAATTATTCCATGTGTTTCTTTACTTCATTACTGGCAGCAGAATCAAAAGTATTGGAGAAATTTGTATAACCATGGACGTCACTGTAAAACAAAACTTTGTTCATGGGTCTGTAATGTGTTTGAATGTCATGCTTGTAGAATAAGTAATTTTTAAGTTATATCGGTTCTAACAGACGGGTTTACAGACATAAAATTTATTTGACAACACATTTTACTTTGTAAAGCCCAAGTAACATCCGTCCGTTCGTCACTCACGTTAGCGCACCTGCGATACAATTCAATTATTTTAGAGCGGGAGGTCCTACAGGAGTTGCAGACTACACTAAGCTCAACTATCAACGCTGCGCAATGGTGCTGCCCTGCCGTCGTCTTTCCGTTCTATCAGCGCTATGACGACCTGGTTGATCTCATGCAGCAGTCACCCCCTCGCTGTCGCCTCCCAGCTCAGCATTAGTTCACATTACCACGTTCCCCAACTCATCCTGTCCTACTCAACGCCATCCGGGTCAGACGGCATCGGCCAACAACAATGGAACTGTTTCGAAGTTCGCAATTTCAATGGAAATTGAATTAAAATTAAAAAGAAAACCAGCAAAAATGTAATAGAATGTTCAAGAAAAACTCATCCTGTTGATTACGGTGTCAGAAACGTTTCTTTGGGACCATTATCCTCGACATTTTAGTTTTTAATACCCTAGAACACTTCAATTGTGAGTTTTTTTAACGATATATAGTAACAAATGTTGCTGTGTGTTGCGGGTTGCTTTTAGCATGAATATTGCGTTTTTTTTCTTTTGTGATTTTTTGCAGGGGAACACAAACTTGTTATATATATATATTGTAACGTTTCTTAGTGATGAATTAAAACGCTGTAATATTTTAACAAAGACGTTTATTTTGTTTCTTAATGATACACTAAAAATACTTGATATATTTACAGGTAGGTGGCAGAGTCCTTGTCTATTGAAAGATATTAACATGATATTCTGAATGGTTTCTAAACAAGTTATTTTATTAAACAAATACGCCTAAAACAGAAAACTTTTATTGTAAAAAGTTACCAATATTATTGTAAGAAATTAACAAAACTTAAAATAAAATATGCCTCAAATACAAATAAAAATGTTTATTGCCTCCATTCTGCGTAAGTGATGCAGTCGTCTTCATTGGCAGATTCTTCTTGAAGGATACCTCTTGCAGACTTCATGTTTTTATGATAGTGGCGATAAATGGAAGGTATAAGCTTCAACAGGCCTATTACATACTTCTCTTTTGCCATGGAGAGCGATCTGGATGTGCTAGAAACAAGATCTTTTGTGATATTAGCTAGACTTTCTATAGACGTCTGTTTCTATTTTTCTGTTGGATATTAATTTTTCCGAATTTCATTTATAGCAAGAAAGTAGTTTTATATTTGATAGCAAATGGTTTAGCCTTATTAATCCACATATTTTTTACGCACGTTTTCTTGAGCCCTCATTTCGCCAGATGCTAGAGGGGTGGGGGTTTGAATATATTGTAGACGGAATTATTATATCATTTTTTCAGTTTGATTTTCGAAACAAAATAGTTTTTATTTCACGAAACGGAGCATTTCTGGTTTTCAGATTTGTTAGCAGTGATAGTATACAATTGGTTAAAGGTATTTCGGAGCTCAAGAAAACGTACGCGTATAATACATCTCATTGTCAGCCAGTTAACTGGTTCACCTTTGACACTTTATTTCGTGTTGATGATACATTTTTCTAAGTTTTCTATCGATTGAAAGTATAAATAGTTTATTTCGTTGAGGAAAAACTTGTTTTGTTTTCCTGCAGCATATCAAACCAATCCCTTAGAGAAAAGATGTGGTAACTAGTTTTTGCTCTTTATTCAATACAGGAAAAAACTTGAATCATTCTTAAGGTAACTGTGTCCTGGTACAAGGTAATTGAAGTCAATAGTTTCTGTGTTACCATTCTGATTTTGCAGATATTTCAAAAGATACAGAACAATTTTGATGTTGCGGTTTTGATAACCGCACGTGTCAGAGTACATGTCTTTGTTTGGCATTATTGTTATTTATAGATTGAAAAAAGAAAGTAAACATAAGAAATGCCACATACACACACACTGTAAAGTTGGAAAACACGAAACAGTTCCGTTGAGTTTAAAACAGTTCGGTTAAACATAGGCTGTCATGAAGCCAAGGAGTTAATCACACTGGCCACCGAAACAACAGATACAATGTTCATTTGCCAGAGCAGTTAACACATTCTAGCAGCAAACCATTTAAATGTGAAGTTTGTCGTCTTGGCCACTGACAAATATTTACTTGTTACAATCCTGTTATTATTCACATTAAAAAAAATTGGAGTTAGATTGGCTTCTGACCGCCTCATATAATATACATGCACACACTATACAGTATATACACATGTGTATAAGCTTGAGTTACGCTACTGTTGTGCAGTCACGAAATATTACAATCCCACTTGGTTTCAGCTCATTATCATCATCCCCACAACCATTGCTACGAGCCATTGTTGATAACCAACGCCATCACCCGGACTATACCTCTCCAAGATGATGTGGTGAGTGGCAGGGTAACGGTGGGTGTCACTGCACCACTCTTTATCGCGATGCACACTTCACAGCTCAGCTTCCACTGCAGACTTCAGACTGCTGACTGCTGTTCGCCCACTGCACCACTGTTCACCCCACACTGGTCACACTTCACAGCTCAGTTTCCACTTCAGACAGACTACTGCATACTCACACTGACGGACTGACTGCTTACTACTTCTACTTTTTACTGCTACTTCCAGCGGCCGCCGGCAGCGGCAAATTTATACGTGGCCGGCACCCGCCTCGAGCCATCGGGAACGTGCGCAACATTTCTACGCGACTCGCGAATAACCCGGAACCGTCCAGTTCGAGGTGGGGGGGGCGGCAGATGACGCAATAAGCGCAGCAAATCCCGGCAGGTGATGCTATATATATATATATATATATATATATATATATATATATATATATATATATATATATATATTCTAACTAACCCACCTTTGCCCACAACTGCCACCTTCACAGTTGCACGCATGAACCGTAAGCGGGTTAACTAGATTTTGCTCGTGAAGCGAGCTAAAAAATCTAGGGAGCAGGAGTGCGAGAAAGGTTTGAACCCTTGACACAATAAAATCACACAAATTGCACATAAACGAGCGTATAATTTACCCATAAACCTTTAGTGGCATAAGTTCATGACAAAAACCAAGAATATAGAATCACACTTTTACAAAGAATGATCAAAACACAAATAGAAACCTTTACAACACACTAAATGAATGAACACATATAATTTACTCCAAAATTGATACTCTGAAATAATTACCCTAATCTACACTGGGAATTCCCTTGGAAAATTAATTATATCTAAATTTATGCTATTCTAATTACATTGCACATGAAACCAAAATTCAATTTACAGTCTCCTGCTTCAAAATATTACATGCAAAGAACCAAATGTGTGCAAGTGCACTACTCTCATTTACAATTTAACTGTGTCTGAAAATAGCAGAATAATAATGTCCTAAGTAGAATGTTTTATGCAGGCAATAGCGCATCAAAATGTCTCCTACTCTAATTCTGCAATTTGTTGCCACCCGTGTCCTCCAATTCTTAACACTTTCCTATACTAGTTTTTCCCTGCCGACGTGAACTTGACCTATTTTCCGCGCCCTAACCGTTACCTCGTGGACTTCCCACCTTTGGCCTTGATGGTCGTGCGCTGGTCTCTGCGTCGACGTCGCTCGGTCCCAGCTTCTGCGTCGTAAGAGACGGGATTCGCCTCTGCCGTCTGCGCTGCCTTCTTGCGTCCTCTTCCGTTCTTCTTCCTAGTCGATCCGTCTTCTTCCTCGTGCGTCTGAGTCCTCGGTTTCTTCTTCCTCCTCGTCTACTACCGGCGCCTCTGACTACGCCCACGTTGCGAAAATGTCCCTTGCACTTCACCGAATACTCGTACAAGTTCCTCGCTCGTTGCTACTTCTACTTTGCTAAACCAGAACTTTCAATGCTTCTCTCACAACGGGTAACTTTTACTTCCCGTATCGTTAATTGAAGAACTACTTTACTTAAACTGCACTATCTCGCGGACGACTGACTAGAACGTCTGTTCGACGCCGAATACCCCTACCTAGTAGTCGTTGCAGCGGCAAACAATATCTAAACTAAATGTTTAACGAAAGTGTTGACTCGGCGAGCGGTGATCAAAGTGCTACTTACTCGATGAATGGTGGCAAGCAAAAAGAGCTTCCGCTTGCGGGTTCGCGTATTTATCGTACGACGCCTGGGGAAGTTCTCAATGGTGGGGCTGCTTCCCCTCTCTCAACCCTTCACAAGGAAAACGCTGCTCGCTAGTTCGCCTTTGCTTAGTACGGGCAACAGATACCAGGCCGCGCGTTTATGAAACTTTGCTTTGCGCCTGCTATCCTCGCTGCCTGTGGGTGTTCATACATACGAGACGGTGGTGTTATGGGGTTGCACAATCACACACACACACACACACACACACACACATTTATATATATATATATATATATATATATATATATATATATATATATATATATATATATATATATGCTACTTTTCAAGATGCTGTATTAAGACCTACATATTTTTCTACAATGTCCCCCTTTTATGATGTTTTAGAGGTAAGTGATCTAATGCGGTCCTTTAATCGTAATCTTCTTGTGTAACTATTTAAAAACAGTGAATTCTTTATTCTATTCTCTTGCTGCTATTAATCTTCCAAATTACATTTTGTGCCGCGGTGGCGTGCAGCGGTGGCGGCGTGGCAAGAGCCCTGCCGCTTATCGAAAGGGCGCCGCTGTGGCGATGTATGAAGGCGTTTTATGAGCTTGCCCCGGCTGGGGCGATACCCCGCTGGTTGTAAATACCTGGTGGTGGAAAATCCCTTGAAATATGACAATTATGAGGAATATTCTGAGCAGTATTATAATATTGGGCAAAGTATCTTGCAGCTTGGGTTTTACAGTTAATTGTAATAATTCAAGCAACACTATAATAAATAGTAAAAGTACGAGTTTAATTAGTAAACGAAAGTATCGCAACATATTTCAAAACAATTACTAATAAATTAAAAAAATATAACCAACCACTGAAATTTACTTGTTCTGATTTTTTTGATTTTAATAAATTAAAGCTTGAACAACGTAGCAGATAGTCAAATATACAATTACATAAATAAATTATTTAATACTCATATACTACGTACACGAACAACGCAATTGAACAAGGTTCATTTCCGCAGAGTTCAGTAATTTATTAATCACTACCCTATATGAGCACTAACAATCACAGTTCGGGAAGCGCATACATATATGTACGATTAAGTTAATATAAATTGGACTGACAATCTATCAACAGAAACTTTCTTTGAATTGTCGAAACAAGTCTTCCCTGAAGTGACTTATCCATACAGTAATCTAATTTGTAGGTGTTATTATAAAATACTGAACCCTGTTCTTCGTATGATAGAAGTCTTTCTCGATGAATATTGATCATAAACAATCCAAGCACAAAATAAAATACAATGATTCCCTACAAGTGTGTGCAGAACAAATGAGTGTTGCCAGTCGCTACAATGAGCAAGATATCATTATTACACATTCATTTAAGTCACAGAATAAGTAATGAGAGATTCCGTGCTCATTCCAATCGTTCTGAATCGTAGGTGCGACAAAAACATGAAATGAAACGGTTCAAATTTTTACAAGATATTATTGTTTATGTGAAATTTTGCCGCACCCTGAAAGTGCCGTCCGGAGCGGCCGCTCCCACTACGCTACGCCACTGCCTCTGGCTGAAGGGATAAAAGGCACTGACTGACTGACTGGGCTGACTGCGACATAACGAGACTTGGCAAAGCTAATAACGGAGGATTACCCAATGACAAGCGCTCAACCCCGCAAGGGTTCAAGAGACGTGTTGTGTCACCGACGACACAAATAATGACTAATGGATAATCCTCTAACAAGGAACCTTGATCTCTATTTTTATTTTTTTTAAAATTATTTTTATTTATTTATGTTAAACTTTTACTCATCTTTCAACTATTTATGGTTAAAATGACGGGAAGGGATTCTAGAACTCAAGAAAACGTGCAGATAATCTCCCCCCCCCACGTCGCACACAGTTTTTCCTGTTTTTTGACTGAATAAATCTAAATCTAAACCTATTATTTATCCTTGTGCTATTGTAATAAACTAGCAGCAGACCCGTTCTAAAGCAAGCTCCCGTACTTCATCTGTAGATATATAATTGCACGTTATCCATAAATAATGGATTGGGATTTCTGAAACTTTTGACATATGTTTGTTGACAAGAAATATTAACAAAATAATGCTTGTCATTAGAAATTGTTTACCAATTGATTTCGACGAATTGTACAGGAAATAATGTAAGACTAACATAAGTAAATAAGTAAAATTATGTAAGACTGTGCAAAACGCCCTATATAATTTGTACATTTGGAACGTGCCCATTCATAAGGATTCATTGATGTAACTTAATTTTCGTGTTGAATATTTTGAAATGATAAAGCCATGTTGCAGTTGTACTAACATGCCATCTTTCACTTTTTCATTGGCATTTGCATTCAAATTTATCTGTGTGCGTTTGATTGTGTGTCAGTCTGTGCCATAATAAAATAATTATACCAAAATGTATTGCTGCATTTATTTTCTTTGACAGCTTTCCACAGTTGGCATTAACAGTCGTTTACGAACGAAAGCGTGTATGGCATATGGCGTGGTGCGGCAGTGTGAAAACGCAGTGATTGTTATTATTGGTGAAAATCCGAAGTTGTAGCTTTTGAAAAGTGCAGTATTTACAGATTACACCAATTTTCGTTGATTGACGAATTATACTCAAACTCTGTCGAAAACTGTTTTGGTCATTCTATTTTCCTCTCGATTTCGCGCCCGACGGCACCTGGAGTACGTACACGTCACCGTCAAGGGATGGCGTCAAAAAATGCGAAGGATAAAGATAACCAGGTAAATATTTTTTGTATGTTTGACTCATGTGACACAAACAATTCATATTTTTTTATAAATTTAACAATATCTTGTACCATGTTCTGGAAAACATTGACACATTGCGGAATTAACCTCAATGTTGCATCGTGAAATGAACACACGTTAAGTATGTTAGATATTCGTTGTATTTCGGCGTGAAGAAATTCCTGAGAATGAATTGTCAAATGAAATATTTCATTTAGTCTTGCACTTGTCTACTGTAATTTTACGAAATGCCTAACCTATTAGGTATTCTTCATTTGACCTGTGAATGTAGCGATTTATTACTTCCACATTAGTTAGTTGGATTAGACAAGAAGTTACGCCGCTTTTTTGTATTAATTTTATTATGTGCATTTCAGGATAAACCAGTGAGAATAAATAAGTGGGATGGCAATGCTGTTAAGAATGCACTAGATGATGCAGTGAAGGAGGTATGATGTACCATTTAATAAAGGTTTAATATATAACCAGTTGATTTATTATTGCAAATATTGCCTTGTTTTGTAATTCAGGTTATCACAATTGATTTGTTAGAATTTATTGTATATTTAGGTTATATGAGATCGTACAAACATTGTAAAAGATGTTGAAGTTCTGTACATTATCTTTAATTTCCGCAAGTACATAAAAGTAAACTTTTATTTTTGATCTCCTGAGTTCTAAATTTCCTTAGAATCATTGTTTACTAATGTTTTGGCATTTAATGGGTGTGATTAATTTACAAAACTCAATATGACCTCATTATAGAGTTATTACAGAAAGGCTGAATCTCATTTTCTAAACAAACAAACAAACAAAAATGTATTGTGTATTGTGATAATACATTCAAAATGTTTGTCAACAGGTGCTTACTACAAAATTTAATTATGTAGAGCATTTTGCATTAATGGATGGGAGATTATTTATGTGTGGCATTGCTGTTGGAGTTGCAATGTTTGCTTTATTATGGGATTATTTGTATCCATTTCCTCAGTCAAGGTGAGATAGTTGCAAATTTTTAACCTGGTCATATTTTAAAAATTTATTAAAATTAGCTCATTTAAGTTTACTTATTCATCATAATCATGTTTTGATGTTTTTCTTTTTGTTGGATAGGCCAATTCTTATTTTCTGTGTCTCAACCTACTTTATAATGATGGGTATTTTGACACTTTACACAACGTATAAAGAAAAAGGCATATTTGTTGTAGCAATACAGAAGGATCCAGCTGGTTTCGTACCTGACAATGTATGGGAAGCCAGTTCTTACCTGAAAAAGTATGTGGGGTTGGATATAGGAAATTATTTACTTTTATTATTTTTTTTAATGTTTTGTAAAAATATTTGTCCGTATATGAGTATATTCATTTATTGTTTCTTGATTATCTTTCAGGTATGATGATAAGTATAATTTGGTACTGTCTGTAAAAGATGGGAAGTCTGGGGCCTGCAGAGAAGCGACTCTGATAAAATCGATAGCAAATTTCATTGATGAAAATGGAACAATAGTATATGAACTTCTGGAACCTGAAATAAGTAAATTACATAACACACTTTTATTATCTGAACGTAAGGATAAATGAATGAAATTCAGGTTCATGAACAGTGAGTGTGTGCTTTGATTAGTATGTTTCACTCTTTGATCTTTGTTTCAAACAATTTTTTTGGACAAACATGGAGTAAGTGCAAATGAAATTAATAAATTCCATTATGTTGGAGTCTTTTATTGGTGTGATATTCAATGTTGAGATTCTGCTTCTCAAGTGAAAATAACTAGTATGTAGATTTGAAAATTGTGTGTATAATATTTTATACCAATAATTAAAGAGAGTGTCACATTAATATATACTTGAAATGATTAATTATCCTGAAATAAAATCTTCAAAGTTAATCCATGAAGTATTTTAATATGTATTTTTTCCCTTAACAGTCCCCATTCTCAAATTAACTCTCTGTCTCAATAAAAAAGATAAACAAAGTGGAGAATCACATGTGGGATTCAGAGGTTGTTGTAATGAAGAAACAGATTTGAAATTGTTTCAGGAAGACAATATTGTGCCCAAGGAAGATAGTGAGACAATAACAATGCAATGAATATTAGTTGGGTGTACAGAATTTGTGTTTTTTAATTTGCAAGAAATAAATGCACTAGGATAGATGATTGGCTTTAGATCAGCTTTGTGTGTTTTTAAAAATTTTTGTTTTGAGATTTTAAAAATATATAGCGTATATTATAGCATAAAATATGTTTAAAGTTTTATGTTACGCTGACTCAAGTTTGTTTTATATTAATTGTGAAGGCCAAAGGCTACAGCTTTTTGACCAACTTGGATATGAGTAGTGAAGTGTCAACTGAGCTTTAACACTAGAATGCCCGGCTTGCCAATACCCTCTGGAACCCCCAGTGGAGTCGCTTTGACTCTGAGCCTTCAACATTACATCTTTAAAGGAAATATTGGAAAAATATTTATCTATGCCACTTTAACTTTATTAAAAACAATAATTTAATGTATAATAGAGGTATTATGCCACATCTTAAATTTATTTTAAACATTTATTGTCATTACTGTCCCATAAAGGAAGTAAAAGAAATATGTTGAACGGAACATGGAAGTAAACAGACAAAAATTTGTGTTGAAAAGTAAATTTTAATATATTAATAATGTAATAATAATAATTACAATAACAGAAAAATGTTATAAATATTTAATTTTAAATAATGTTAATTTCATATGTGATATCGCACCTCCAATAGAGTGCAAAATGCTTTCCTTGCATTGCACAAGTGCAAATTTCAGATTTCTCAGAAATTGCAATTTTAAGTTTCATAGTTCTGTAATACTTGTTATAGATTGTACCAAATATTCACCTTCTAGCGGACAGTAATTGAACTAATTCAAAATCAATTTCAGAATAATAGCATTACCTCTTGGTAACCTCTTATCAGCTTTTAGCTGAAAAATGACGATTTCACACTTGTGTCACTTTTCTATTGGAGGTGCGATATGTCATTGCACTTCCTGTTCTGCCGCACAATAAGTCAAATTTATTTGAAATATTTTACAAATGTTTATTTCACACTGATAGGAACTTGATGCGTGTTACATGACCAAGTTCCAAAAGAAATTTAATCCCATTTGAAAATGGTAGTAGTTCTTGTTCAGATTTTCATTGCATTTATAATCTACCTTATACATATCTATATTTCTCTTTTTCTGAATTATTTGAAGAAATGTTTTTTCGTCCAACCTTTATGTGATAACATTGCTATTCCTTCATGTGATAATAATTTTGTTTTCGAAACTTAGAGATATATTTGCTACTGTCACAAAACAAATGATGAATTTGCAAGTAATGAACACGAAGGGTAGAAAAAATTCAAACTGGAAGGAATGCTCACTTCTTCAAAAGGTATCTGAAATACTAGGAGAGGCTTTTACAAAATTTCAGTGTTGAGGTATATGAAATGAAAGCTTCAAGATGGGGACAGAAGTCGAAACGACTCACCGGGCCTTCTAGGTAAATTTGATTATTTTTCATGAAATATATTTTTTATCATGTTTAAACTGTTAAAATCTACTGTAAAAAAATGAAAATGATGAAAAGCCATGAATCACTAAATCCTATGTTCAAAAACAAAGAAGTTAAAAGATCACCTTGGGCGTTCTAGTGTTAAACGTTTTAGATTATAAGACCTAATTTCACTGATTTGCATTGTCATTCTCCATGTTCTTACAGTAGAGAGTTAATTCTATGGAGCGTGATAGGGGATAAGAGCACGATTTATTATAGTTCAATTTCTCTAATAGTTACTGTGACACTATGGACATTATGGGCACTATGTTAAATAGTGGTTGTTTAAAGATCTCACTAATTGAGTATACATCAATATCTTAATGCACATGAATGTATTTCTATGTTTTAAGAATTAACAAGAGTGGAAGTACATTCTCAGATGTCAAGAAAACCTTTGAACATAATAGGTAGAATGGCTACATGTATTGTGGTCAATTGAAGGATCTACAAAAATACTGTTATGGGAAGAATAGTGTGTTTGGAATTCAGAGATTTTCTTCTTGTACAATGATTTGTCTAATTTTAAGATATTAATTAGTACCTTAAATGATGGTCGTGTATAAGTCAAATTGTGACAAATTTCTACTTAGTACTTAAATAATATTTTCTCAATAACATGCCCAATTTTCTTCTTCTTTTCTTTGTGTGTATGTTGAGCCCTGTGCACTGAATGATAGCATAGCATATGAATCATTTTTATTAAAAGCTAGAATTTTCTGGAGGGGAAAAAACGAACAAACCACACATTCACAACAGTTCTGGTATGTTTGTAGGACCAGTTTTACTAGTGTAACTCCAGACATGTGGACTAGGATTTGTCTACTCCCGGACAAGGAAGCTGTTACTGCTACTAGGATATGGATATCATGTTGATAAAATGCTCTTTTTGCTGTCACTCACAAACTCTGAGAAAGTTTTCTGATCCATACAATTCCATGGGTAGTAGGTACTTGCCTGTCCAGGAGACGCTGCATCCTAGACATAGGTGCCAATGTTTTGGCTGCCACATTACAATCTTCCTCAGGGCAAAATGCCATGACATGGCATTTCATCCTGAGGAAGGTCACAGAATGGTGGCCAAAACATTGTAATTTGCAAAACAAATAACCCGCATCATCTTTATCTCCAGCTATGACCACTTGATCATCGACAAACAGCAGAGTATACAGTACGTCATTTTCTATTGGCAATCCCATACCGCCACCCTTCATTTTCCAATTTTTAAGCACTTTTTGAAGATAAATTTTAAATAAGAGAGGGGCTAATGAGCAGCCTTATCTTAACCCCTTGTTTACTTAAAATTCTGGGGAGTCGTGAACCTATTTTGACAGAGCTGGCAATAAGGAGACCTAGGTAATTATTTTTTTTGTTCACATTTAATAGTTAGTATTTTGCTTCCAATATGTGATTTTTAGCTTTAGAATTTCTCTAGAATGTTAATTATCCAATCATGAAGTCCACATTACAGTTCACAAAAGTATTTCCAGTGTAAAAAAATGTAAGAGTAGTGCAAAATGCTCTTCGCATTGTCATATACATCTTGATTATGATCAATTGTCACCACATCATCTTGTGGTTGAATTGGCAGTTACATCAGAAATATGTTCCATCCAGTAAACGTCTTCTACAGTGTGATCTTTTTAGTACTAGTACATAGATTGCAATAATCCATCATTATTCTAACTGGATATACTCAGCAATAGGATGCTAGCTATTTGTTCATTACTCACTAGAACTCAAACTGCCTCTTCCTTTCCTCTCTCTCTCTCTCTCTCTCTCTCACTCTCTCTCTCTCTCCCTCTCTCTCTCCCTCTCCCTCTCCCTCTCTGTCTCTCTCTCTCCCTCCCTCTCTCTCCCTCCCTCTCTCTCCCTCTCTCTCTCCCTCTCCCTCTCTCTCCCTCTCTCTCCCTCTCCCTCTCCCTCTCTCTCCCTCTCCCTCTCTCTCCCTCTCCCTCTCCCTCTCTCTCCCTCTCTCTCTCCCTCTCTCTCCCTCTCTCTCTCCCTCCCTCTCTCCCTCCCTCTCTCCCACTCTCTCCCTCTCTCTCCCTCTCCCTCTCCCCCCCCTCTCTCTCTCTCTCTTCTTTTTTTTCTTTTTTTTTATTTTCTTTTTTTTATATCATGTATTAGTTTTGTCCTCTGGTTTCTGTCTTGAACACAATTATGACTGGCTATGTGAGGTCAGTAGCCTTGATTATTTTATTATGTCACCTACATCTTTTTATTTCCCTCTTCCTACTTCCTCCTACCATTCTAATCATAATAAGCAAAGGATATGTCCTTTTCCAGGGATTCTGGTTGCCTCATAGAATGTTCAAAATATTTTAATTTCAATTTCATGGCTGTAGAAAGTTCTAGGTTCATTTTTTTCAAATTATGAAGCAAATATATTTAATAATTAAAATGGTACAAAGAATTTCAATTGGGAATTGAACCTGGGTCTAATAGTTTACCTCTCCCTGTTAATGTCCTCCTTTTACTCTAGTCAAAGGTTGAATATTAAAATGAGGTGAGATTTGGCAATTTTTTTCACAAGAGTACATTGAAAGCTTCAGAGTGGAGGATGGAGGGAAATTGATGAGTGAAATGAACACCATTGTCAATAAAGATGATTTGTTTTCCAATTTCCTTGATTTGAAAACTTCAAACAGTGGAAATCGTTAAAAGCATCTAGGGATGGATTAATTGTGACCTGGAAAGGTGGAGATGATTGGTTACCTCTCCATCTGTTTGCATTCAAATTAGATCTATTACACTTATCACTAATACAATAAAAAGACACTGGAGTAAGTCAAAAAGGACTTTCACAAGTTTCATGATTCTCCTTCTCCTTCTCCTGATTTGTGCGAAATGGAATATCTCCTAGATCTTAGTTAATGTGTTCAATATAATTTACTATTTTAAAAAGTAAAACCCAAATAAATTAATTCAAATTGTTCAAGGAATTACTCTCCTGAATTGGAATTAAAACCTGGGTCTCATTGTTAATACTTAATTGCTCTGAACTCTGCTACCAAGATGATCCACAAATCAAATAGGTTCTTAGACCTGCTATGTTGCCTGTTATTTGATTCATGTGCATCTATTGAACTAGTTTGTATCAATTGTTTATTATTATTTTTAATTAAATACCAGGATGATGAACTTACTTGATTTAATAATATTGTAGAAAATTAAAAATTAAATAATGAATTAAAACTCCTTCATTAACTGCAAAGAATAGGCATTTTGAATTTTTTTTAAAAATAACATCTTCAACGACAAAGATTAGGCCTGATGTCCAGTGTATCTACCATTTTCTTATGATCTAAAGAAGTATAATTAGCAACTTCAC
Source organism: Gryllus longicercus (assembly GCA_038098605.1). Lineage (NCBI taxonomy): Eukaryota > Metazoa > Arthropoda > Insecta > Orthoptera > Gryllidae > Gryllus > Gryllus longicercus. Next base: position 603,392 of record JAZDUA010000441.1, read on the forward strand.
AGGACCTTCATTTTGCCTGTTTTTATTTTTTCACTCTAGAATTTCTTTGGAAATGGAATTAAAATCCCATTTTCACATCTTTAGGTTAAAATTGGGTCTCTCAGAGGGTGTTTTTTCCTGATTGTTCCACACATTGTTTCTGGAATCTTCTAAATTTGACATCCAGATCACATTATATTTGAAGAGTAATGTAGTAGCATAAGTAATTAAAAGTGAAAACTTATTCTAAAATTTTCTTATTTAGATCCATTTTGGTCCTGGAGTGTTCTGGACCTACTAAAGTGATGATTTTTGATATAGTAACATATCTTAAGATAATATCGCTCCATTACTGACAAGGGCAGACATCCTGATTTCGGGTGTACAAAATTGCATGTATCTTCTTGGTACATGAACCTGTGTTTTACATGTCTTCAGAACAGCACTAATAGACATTAGTCAGGGCATAGGAAAAATTGCTGCTCAAAAAACACTTAAACATGATATTTACAACTGAAGGTTTTTTCAAGCCCGTATTGTTGATTAAAATATTTCTTATCCCCATAAAATTGTGTAGGCTGGAAAAGTAAAAGTAGCAAATCTGAATGTACTTATAAATTATATAAAGGAAATTCTTGTGAATGGGATTGAAGTTCAAAAGTGCAAATTTAGAAACAATGTGAGAATGTATGTGTTGTAACACCACTACTTTACATTAGTAGTGTTAAAAGTGAGACAAAGCTCAAATGTTAAATAAAAGTGATAATGCAACAAAGAACACAAAATATTTTCATCTGATCAGTTACAACTGATCTTAATGTAACATGATATCCAATTAAGAGATTTGTATATTTGAATTAAAATAAAAGGAAAGTCAGGAAGGGTATTTAAAAATTGTGTGTGACACGAGATAAAAATGATTTTGTAGAATACAAACGTATCATACCTAACTGTTTTAGACAGCCTCACAATCTTTCATTTTATTTTAATTCAAGTTTAAAAATCACATAATTGTGTACTATGTTATGTTAAGTTTAGTACACTAGCTGATCGGATTGGACAAAAGTACTGTAATTTGTTTTCTTCATTGGATTTGCATTGTTTTGCTTGTACATTTGAGCAACATCTCACTTTTAGAACACGTGCTAGAAATTGAACTGAACTGAAAGGAACCAATTTTATGAATGGCTGTTTAAAATGTTAGCAAACTTTCATTATTCAAAGAAAGAAAAAACTGAGTAGACAAGGAATAATTTAAGTAAGATAGTCCCAAACCTACTGAAAGGATGTATTTTACTAGTAATAATAGAAAACAAACTATAGGGAGAATATAATTGTAATTGTGTTGGTACAGTTCATAAATACATTTCATTTTAAGTTGAATATAGGGTTTCCAAATGGCTTGGAGATCTTCCCAAACTGCTCTATAACAATTCTCCATATTTTCAGGTTAAAATAGGAAAATTAGAGATAACATCTTTACAGAAAAGGTAAGTCAGGATACAGAAGACATAACCTCCCTGTGCATAGCCCCCTTGTGCGTAGTCCCATAGCCTCACTACGGCTGAAAATAATTTAGCCTCTTTCACCCAGTGTGTGCCTTGTTAACTTCAATACATCAATAATGAAAAAACTGTGATTTTCTGTGAAGGTTCTCACTTCCAGCTCCCTTCTTTTGATGTCCCCACAAATGCCAGAGAGTTTTCATGCCAGAGACATTTATTTACTGGGGTGTGGACAGACACTGCAACTGCATCTGTTGCGGTCAAAGGCACCAAGGGTGGCTCCAGAAAATATTACAGGGGGGTGGGGGCATTTTGTGAATTAAGGAAAATTTTTATTCTAAAAATGGACAATTTGAGTTCAATTGCTATTTTCTTTGCATTCTATTTAATATTGACAAAAATATAAATAAAGAGCATCTATGTGTACATGATATCAATGATAACAACTTTGCTACATTTATTTGACCCAAAAGTATCAAAATTTTACTAATTTGTTGTTTGTAGCTTCTGGGCAAACTCTGAATATGAAGTCAGAGTTGCCACCATGAATAATATTAAATTTTAAAATTATTTTTTGAAAATGTTTTAATTGATTACAACTTACTAAAATAAATTCTCAAAAATATTGAACAGTTTAGAACATATAGAAATTTTAAGAAACATAAAGAGTGACATTGCTCTTAGAGTTATCAACTTCCATCTAAGAAAAAGGAAGACTTTCATAAGGTTTAAAAATAATAACAACTCCAGTCTCATATGGAAATTGACTGAAAGTTCTGTTGCAAATCGGATTATATCTCCACAGTGTGTATTGTACTCCTTGTTTATCTCACAGCTCCAGCACTCACAGTAAGATAGTGAATGCATCAAGTGTTTAATACAATCCTGAAATCTACACAACTGAGATGCATTAGAATGAGTATGTAGTTTTTTTTAAAAGAAAGATGGAATTTTCTAATAATATTTAATATTGAAGAAATTAATGGAATTTTATTAGCAATTATGAGCAATGCTAGCATTATATATTGCTGTGATATTTTGAAGCATTATTGAAAAATATTCATAATTTATTTTGAAGATGTGGGGAAAATAAATAATATTCCACAAATACTTGTACATTTGCTTCAGGTATCAGCCAGACGTGTTTCATGGATTAGTTTCCCATCTTCAGTTGTTTCAGCTCAAACCAGGGCATGTAGAACAAATAACATTTAAAAAAATTGGTTCCTCCTAATATGTTGAGAATCATGTGACATGTGATTCTTAACATGTTAAAATGACTTCTTTTAAAGATATAATTTGTTCATGTTGATTATGGAGAAATAATTCCCGAAACATGTCTGGGTGATATTTGGAGCCAAAATATTATTTAATAGGCATATTAATATTTTAATATATTAATAATTTACATCATGGGAGATATTTTCTTTTCTCTGTAGGTATCTTCAAAATCATGGAATTTTACGAAATTTCAGCCGAAACTATATATTTCTTTTATTTGTATGAAAAATTAATACTTATACTGTTTTTCATGGAGGACGGTTGGCAACCCTAATTGCTCCCCTTTCGTTCGAGTCATCAAGACAGTATTCGTGGTTCGAGCCGCTCTTGAAAGACACTGAGATCAAAGAACACCGCAATAGCCGTTGCACAAGAGACTCAAGTTCAGTGCGGCACGTACTCGTGCACGTCCTTGTAGGAGAAGATGAGGTCTGCGATGAAGACGACGCCGGTGATGATGGCGGTAGCGCCGCAGCCCAGAGCCACCATGCGACGGTCCTCCCTCATGTCGGGCATGCGGTAGCAGAAGTCGATGAGGAGGCCGCCCGCCGCCAGGAACAGCGCCACGCCCACCCACGTGTACAAGAGGTCCTGCGCAACAAACGTCCGCATTTGAATGTCGTAAGACGGCTTCACACATTCGGTACACCTGCTTAGGTGGATAAGGGCCTCTGATCGGTTGGTCCGTGGGTCCCACTCCCGACAGTGGCGGGGTTTTCAACACTGCAGTATCGGCAGCGTTTAAGCGACTCTGACAGTTCTCTCGCCACGTGCTGAGGTACATGTGACCTACTATGAAGCAATTACCTTGCGAGGATTTGTTTAATTTATCATAGCCAGGGTTCAGTGTCGTCACTCATCTGACTAATATGAAGCCACGGAGGCGATAAGGTTCGCTTTGGCGAAAGTTATGATCATGATATCAGGACGCGTCATAACCTGTCAGTAAGCGGTAATGATTTTAGATTTAATTTATCTGCCATGCAGATGGTGCCATGAGCCTAGTAATGTGTGGCAACAGAGCATTGAACTGTCAGAGTCGCTTACACGCTGCCGGTACCGTAGTTACATAGCCAGGTCGAAATCTGGCTGACTGGAGGAGAATTCTAGCGGTCGGTTGCTCTGATCGGTTTATTTCCGTGGTTTCTCTGATCAACGCCAAGCAAATGCTGGAGCACCCCAACAAAAGGGTATCTTACCCTCACCCCTTACCTACGCACACTTACATGCACCACATTACCACACCTGTTGGGTGACTAGTCGGGAGTTCAGAGCGTGTCCTGGCTGAGGCAGTGCCTCGCTGGTGGGAGATAACTGGTTGGGGCAAATCCCCGCAAGGCGACGACTTGGTCGGTGTCGGATCTCGCCATCCAGCGGGGAAAATCACTACCATCTCTCGCGATAAAACATGCACTACACTTACGGTACTCATGACATCTGTTGTCGCGCCCGAAATCACCAGTCTATCAATCAATCAATTAATAAAACATTTGGTACCTCTTTCGCTCGCTTGATAGATCGTTTATTTGGGGTTAAAGGCCCGTTTTCACGGTGGCATTATGTCACGGCATTTCGCGTCTTTTTCGGTCGTGCCACTGGTTGTCGCATGATCGCGTCCATATCCAGCATTGCTTGATAAAAATCGCGATCATGCAACATTTAGCGGCGTGACCGGGAGGGTCGCGAAATGCCGTGACATATCCCACCGTGAAAACGGGCCTTAACGGGGCGTCAACTGCCATAGCCATTTGTCCCGTTTGTGTAGTGCTTGTTATACAGCGGGGATTAGCAGCGCTGTTCCTCACCCACTACAACGTGAGAGTCGACGCCACCGTACACGTCACCTTGCTTATTCCCTTGTTCAGGAACCTGGAGGCACCACCCCAGTCGGGATAAGCCATAAGCTCCCGACTGTTCCTCCCGCATGTTTGGTACTGTAGTACTTTCAGATAAAACTGTGTGAAGGGGAAGGGGAGGGGAGAGGAGGAGACAAGGAAGAGGAAGTAAAAATTGCGCGCGCTCTTTGTTCCCTTTGTTAGGGTGCTAATCAGGCGTTCGCCTGGTACTGGACGATGACACAACGCAAAAGTACCGATCAAACCAAAATTCTCCTCCAGACCGACGAGCAAAGTTGGTTCAGAGTCAGCAGTCAGCAGCAGGCGGCTCCACACATATAGCATTTGCCGAGTAGCGAGTTACTGCTCGCCCAATCCCGTACAGCTGATGTGTTTGGCGAATTTCGCCCCCTTTGGTGTGTCCGAAAGTCCGGTGGGTAGGGCGAATACCGAATGTTCGGCACTCGGCGAATAGCAAACAACCCGACCACTCTACTCGGGATTCGGCGAGCGGTTGCTCGGGATTCATCGAATACTGCATGTGTGGAGCCACCTTTATCGTTGTCTCTGCAGCGACTCTGACCGAGAGATGCTAGGGATTGAGTAGCAAAGATGGCGGATTTATACACTAGTTAGCTAGGTCGAATTCAGTCGCTGTCGAGAGAGGAATACGATCGGTAATTTTTCGTGGTTTCTCCGATCAATACTAGGCAAATTACTGAGAAATATCCTACCAATGCGAGCGGGTCTGTAGGTAGATGTCGTTCTAGCCATCCATTTTAGTGAAGAGAATCTATTGTAATCATCCGGCGGAAATTGGCGATTTTTCAACAGATAACCTCGTATTCTGGTAATGGAATAGACGGGTGTTCTTATATAGAGAATATTACTTCTTTTAACACGTACAGTCAGTTTAGTGATTACTTGATACAAAAAAAAAAAAAAAATATTGACGGCAAAACGTCCATCTGTCTGCCCGTCTATCAACGCTAGCGACCAAAATGTTCAGATTTTATTTCCAAAAATGGTATTCCAAGATCGAGGCTCGGTATTTCCCGGGTTCAAAACGGATACTTTCATTTTTGGAGTACTTTACATGAAACCTCAACATTATCGAGATTGTATGAAAAATTGTTCCAATATTATGATTAAGCTTTTTTCCTTGGATAGCGTACGGAGTGCTTAAAAATAGCTCAGATATTATTTTCGTTGAAATTATTAAGTTTCGAAATTCACAAAACTTTAAAATTTGATCGGCGTTATCTTATAACTAAAATATAGAAGATAATGATTTGTTTCCTTGGGGGAATGTACAGTTGAAATAATCTTGAAATAAGGTCGTATACAATGTTGCGAAGATTCGAGTCGTTTTCGCTTAATTTTGCGTAAAATAAGGCAATTTTTTTAAACAATTTCTTCTCAAAAGCAAGTCAATTTTTTTCCTTTATTCCCCCCATTTTCCCATTCTCGGGAAAATCTCAGAATTTTCGCAAATTGCAAATAATTAACATTGCAAACGTATAATATTGATGATAAAGATTTTCGTCCTAAATAAAATCTGTTTTAAAAAATCAGATCTTAAAAAGAGGTGATGCACAAGGCTCTGGCCATAGATACACGGACGGACAAACAGATGTTTTGCCGTGAAATGATTTTTCGGTATAAGGGACCTATAAAACATCGATTTTGACTATACAACGGGTTAGAGAAAGTAATTCACTACTTATAGGATAATGATTTATCCAGTTTTTTCTTAAGAGGTCCTGGAAATAAGAGTGTTTCTTTAGTAAAAGCGCTTGATTTTCATCGCACAATTATAATACTTTCTCTTCTTACGAAGTAAGGCGGGACCAAGATCCCAGGTCCTTCAGCGATACTGCAGCTTTGCAAAGTAAACTAGCCTCAACAAACCGGTGAAATTATTATCTCTGTCACCCACTCATGCAACAGCTCAACCACGTTAAACGCGTTTACGATCAGATGCAAAGAAAGTTGATTAGGAAAGAACTTACAAAATCGGAATTGGAGAATTTTTTCAGAAGATGAAATCTAAATTAACTGGGGGGTGTTTTGATACTTACAATTAGTTTTTACGTTAAAAAATTAAGTATAGTTATTAATGTAATTAGACCAATATAAAGCAAATATAGAACACAGTTGAAGTTTGTATGATGAGTGAGTGTGATTGCCGAGGCTTGTTATAACTAGGACTGTGATTTACAAGCAATAAAAACAGCGAAATATGCGCATGTATACGTAAATATATTTGGTAATATATGCAATTAAAAAAGGAAAATATGCGAAATAGGGTATTGTAATGTCTAAGTGTAAAAATAAATAAAGTGTAATGTGGAAAATATGTTTACAGCAAAAAAATACAGAAATCATATTAACTAGCGTTCCCGTGTTAGAACTCTAGCACGTTAATGCCCACCCCTTCTCTATCCTTTATAATAAGAAAATTTATTCATGAAACCTGTTTGTTTAAAAAATGTATAAATGTTCGTATTTACCGAATATCAAACAAAAGTTAAAACAATACAACTGATGTTGGACACATTTTCAATAAAAGTTTATTCAGAACACAAATATTTATTTCTTAATCTAATATATACATTTATACTTACATACTTACATATATATACTTACATATATACATTTATACATTTCAGTTGCCGTCTGGCTTAGTGTAAATTCTTACTTCTATGAGTATTATACATATATACATATATTTTTTATAATACATAAATCTATTCGAGATCTACGCAGGGACTCCAGCTTGTCGTCTGGTGTTGTTGCAGATGTTATTTGTTGTTCCGCAGCTAGCTTCCTGTGGCACGGGGTGGAGGAGGGCGCCTCTGCGGACTCTGTCCCGCGCTATCTGTTTGTACTCACGCGGGGCCAGGTGTATATTGCCGGTGTGCGTGTAGTAGCATGCCGCACTGCCATCAATGGCCTCAGTGACTATTTTTTCCCTTAAAGCTTTTAGTTTGAGGCCATCCGCAACTTTCTTTAGTGCGGCGTCACTACCCGCACACCATTCTCCCAGTGCCCCTATCACAAGCGGGAGTACTTCGGCGCTGTGGTAACCGACGGTAATGAGGTGGGCGCGGGAGGGTTCGTATTTTTGGCGCTTCTCTTCTAATTTCTTCTCAAGTTTGCCTTCTCGTGCGTCAGCCACCGCGAAGTCTACCACGAATGCCATTCTGCCCCGCGCGAGCACGAGATCAGGGCGACTGCTGCCCACCACTGCCTGATTCTCCCGGAGCACCTGCCACCCCGCTGCAATGGCTGCTTCTTTATAAATGGCCCCGATGTTGTTGTGTCGGGCGTTCCATAAAGGTGACAGGTAGCGGCACCCCGGGGTAACGTGACCAATGTTCTCGGTTGCTGGTTGCCCGTTGTTCCACGTACATTTCATTCTACAACTTTTGGTCACGTTACCTGGGCAGCAGTTGAGAGCTGGAGAGGAGTTGATCCTTGCCGGAAAAAGAAACTTATAGGTGGGAATTTTCATGTTCCTGCCAGACTGTAGGAAGTAAGTAGATTCCTTCCCCAACCCTTTGAGAGCGCTTGCATATATGCCTTGGGCGGGCTGTTCCAGCCAGCGCTGGGAGTGTGCCCTATGGAAAGCGTCACGCAGGCGTCTCACCAGCGATGACCGGTCCTTGGCGCTCAATGTCACTCTATTCTCATCTCCATTCCCCTCCTCCGTGTTCGTCCCCAGTCGGCAGGTGACTGCATCACCGCAGGTAGTGGCGGAGTCTCTGAGGGTACCAGTATCCCCGGCGGTGCTGCTGCAGCCCGAATGGGTCGAGAAGGTTCGGGGATGGGACTCCACACCGGCGGCGCCGCCCGCACTTGCTCCTACGGTTGGTATCAGCTCCGGGTCGACGGCCCCGACAGGAGAGGGAGTGCTAGGGGTCGCTCCTCGCGGTTCCGCTATGCTGCGCCCAGTCGGGCCCAGCGGGGGTTTCGTCCGTTCGTACGCAGGTAGGTGGAAGGTGTGGGGAAGTGTGATGTCAGGAGTGTGGGTGTTCCCTATTGCTGTGAAATTCCATTCTATTTTTAGGCGTTTGGATGCCTGCCTTGCCCGCGACCAGAATGTTAGCGGTCCATAGCTGCGTTTTGTTCTCTCATAGTTTAGATAGCGTAGGAGGGAAGGTATGCCTGGCTCACTTTCAAGGCAGTACGCCGCTTCCTCAACTGCGTCTTGTAGAGCTGCTTCTCTAGTGTATCTCGGCAAGTCAATATTTTGAACGCAGAGTCGACTGCCCAGAAGTCTGCCTCCGCGCTCAAGCATTGCATTCCGATAGCTCCATCCTCCCTGTGGCCGTAGATAAAGGAGGGTGATGCGCGTTCAGGAAGGGAGAGAAACTCCTTCACGTTTGCCCTAATCGCCGTGTCCATTACCTTTAGCTTATTTTTGGCATACCTTCCCATCCTCAGTGGAAAGATCATTGTGGGCAGAACGAACTGGCAGAGGGCGTCCAGCTTCTACCAGTCGTATAGACATGAGTCTGCTATTTGACCCGCAACGATTTCCTGTTCTCTGAGCCCAGTCCAGTCTGTAATTACATTAAACCCTACCGGGCATCCTAAGTACTTTGTGGACTCATCAATGTCGAGGTCCTTAATCCGTTGTCCATCTATCCTCAATTCCGTATCGAGCCTTTTCCTCCTTACTATCGCTAGCGCAGCACATTTAGTCGGTTTAACCTCTATGTCCGTTTTCTTCAGCTTATCCTGGACAGCATTCACTGTTTGCTGTAGTTCTTCCCTGCTGTTTGTCATTATTGCGATGTCGTCAGCATACGCAAGAATGGGATTGGGACTGGTTGAGGCAGCCGCTGCGGCTCTGATTGAGGCATCAATCACCAAGTTGAAGAGTGCCCCGCTTAATGGGCATCCCTGGCGTATACCCCTTGTTATCGGGATCGGGTCGGTCGGTCCCTGTGCCGCCAGAACTACGGTGAATGTGTTCGTATAAATGTCTTCCGCAATTCTGATGAACTCTTCCCCAGCTCCCGCCGCTTTCAGAGCGTCGCAGATAGCTCCATGGGGCACTGAACCAAAAGCGTTTTTTAGGTCGAGGAGTGCTATAGCTAGATCGCGCTTGCCCGCCTTCGCCCGATCTATCTGACGCTGCAGCGCGTAATTATGTTCCAGTACCCCATCGAATGGTCGGAATCCCTTCTGCGCTGGAGAGAGTACTTCATTCTGCTCCAACCAGGCGCCGAGTCGTCTCGCCCAGAGACCGGTGTAAATCTTGTATATTGTGGGCGCCAGGGTGATTGGCCGCCAGTTAGCTAAGTCTGTTGTGTCTCCTCCTTTAAATAACAGGATTGTGCGTGACCGGCGCCATGCATCAGGAATTTTGCCAGCCCGTTTTATCAAATTAAATATTGCAGTAAGGATTTTTGCTTCCGAATCCACTTGTCGTAGGTGGTTATAGGTGATTCGATCCTCTCCGGGCGCAGTGTTTTCCGCCTTTGATAGTCTCAGAAGCACTTCTTTTTGGGAAAAGTTGCCGTAGTCAACAGGCTCCATCCCAGTGACTTCCTCATAAATGTTTCGGTCATAGCTGGACGGTAGGTTGTTTGCGTCGTTAATGTCCTTGAAGTACTTTTCGATATCAGCAATGGGTAGCATACATTGCTCTCCGTCACTCCCAGCAATCCACCGCATTGCCTTACATCTTTGGGATGCATACGTTTTTCTAATTCTGTGCTTGTCGGCGATCGGTGGTTGGCGGTTTCTTGTCGTAGTTGGCTTCGGAGCTTCGCCCGGGGGTATTTTTATCTTGGCGGTTTCCTGCAGGCCGGCTATCAGGCGGTTATATAGATCTTCTAGTCTGTCTTCTGTTATGTATAAGTCATTTGAGTTGTTTGCGTCAACGGCCTCATCGTAGGAGCTTTGCAGACCCTCGGTCCACTCATAGGTGCGCTTTGGCCTCTGGCCTCTTGGTCTTCTGAGCGGCTCTTCCGGCCTGGCTTCCTCCCCCGTGCGGGAGGATGAGGTGGGGTCAGCTTCCTGTGTTGTTATAGATATGCTCTCCGAGCAATTCACCCTTCTTTGAAAACAACATTTGAAGTAATTATTCAATCTTCGTTGAAGTTAGCTTTTCGCTTTCCTTGATAATAACAAAAATATTAGAAGAGGTTTTTATTCTGGAGGAAGCAAAGTAAAGTTTTCCATGCAAAAATACAGGATCCGGCAAGTACAATCGTACTCTTTGCAATATTATTTAACTTTCCTGGATTTGTTATGAAGAAAATAGGGGGTTTTGGTGGGCGTCAACTTTCTGGAGTGCGAAAATTGAAAAAATGTTGGATTATTTTCTGCGTTCTTACGTACCTCAAGAAAAGCAATTCCGAGCCCAAAAAGAATAAAACTATGTTTTTCACCTTTGAGTAATGAATATCATTTGTTACCATTAGAAACAATTCAGTAGGCGTAGATTTCACTCCGTTACATGATAATGTTTCTCAAACAATGTTTACGTCTTGAATATCTTAGCGAACCGACACCTTAAGTTTAATAACAAACAGTGTATTATTAACAATATGAGTTTACAGCTGGGCACCTATGTACAGACTTCCACATACCGCCAACATTTAAATCGTGCGTCTGGATTGTGATCGTTGGCAGATGCCGAGTGACTTGCGCTATTCTTTCTTAATTTTAAATTTGGTTGCTTTTTTTTCAATTCATTCACATAGTATTGAAGGCTAGCGCGTTTTGATTTTTGTTGTTCATTTCCTTCAAGTTAATTTAAAAAGTTTGTTCTTTGTGCTGTGCCATAGCGTAAGTTTATTCCTACTACCTCCGCGTACCCGTGCGAGAACTCTCATATGTTAAAGCCCACACTCTTCCCTATCCTACTATTTTACGAGGACAAGTTGTTAACGAAATGTATTTATTTGCTTAAAAATGTATAAAGGTAACTTCCAATATACTAACGCAATATCAGAAATTAAAAGCAACGCAATTGATGTTTAAAAGAAATTTTAAATAAAGATTTATTCAGTATTATTGAGAGATTACTTGGAACAATTCACAACACTTCCTTGAAAATATTTGAAGTAATTATTCAATATTCTCTGACAGCTTTTCGCTTTTCGTGATAAGTCACAAAAATATTTAAAAGGTTTTTTACTCTTGAGAAGTCTACGTGACTTAACAAGCTGACTAAAATGTTTCACCGAATCACTGCTGATAACGAAATACTGGTACAGGTAAAACACAAACCAAACCTAACAAGACACGTCTTCACTCTTCACTGTACACCCGTGTCCCTCCAGAATTAGGTAAACAACACTTATAGGCCTCAGCAAAATGTTAAATGAATGTTTTCACTACACACATAAGAAACAATCTTCATCGGATCAAGCAACTATTAATATGTATTACTTCTAGTTGTTGCTACGAGAGCGAATCTTGAATTAATAATTATACAAATAAACCTTGTCAGTCTGTGCAAACCACGGTGTACACAGAAAGCGTAAATAGCGAAATGAGGGCTCAAGAAAACGTGCGGGGATAATATAAGAAACAGGAGCTAAGCCTCCTAAGTATGATGTCACAAATATGGCCACCATCATCAAGGGTTGAAATATAGATGACATTGGTAGTATCGATAAGTGCTGAACCAACAAAAATTTAATAGAATTTCCAAGAATATCTCATCCTATAGAGTACGGCGTAAAATGTATTTGGTTTACGAGTTATTTAACGCTATATCTGTCTGAGTAGCGCGGATTGCATTTAACATGAATATTTGAATGCGTTTTTTAAAACAAATCCGACACATTTTTAACGTAAAGTGACATTCATCACGTCTCGGCGAAATTCTCTTTCTTTAGAGACCTCATTTGTAAAGATCGGTTGCGTGTGAGAGCCGCAAAAGGTATGTATGCTACTGAAATAATATAGGAGACGATTGTTACAAGCGACAAACTAACTCAAGAGTTTTGAAGAACTCTCATTTCCTAGGTAAATAATGGGAGATGAAGTTAATGTACATTTCACAAAATAAAAAAAATATAGGTACTGAAACAAAAATATGACTTCCTCACAATTTACGGGCCTGACTCTTAACATCACTCCACGTTTGCGCTGTGTGTGTGTGTGTGTGTGTGTGTGTGTGTGTGTGTGTGTGTGTTTACGCGTAGGCGCTCGGCGGATGCACATTTCGTTTCGACTGCCACTGCCGATGTCAGGTCTTAGCGTGCTTCTCGGGCGACTTCATACGATTCAGACGATGACAACGTAAACAAATCCTCGGAAGCCCATTGTTTCCGAGCAGGTCACACGTTGTACCACAGCAAGTGGCGAGCTTACACGCTGACTCAACTTTTGGACTTCTTTTCGTGGATGGGGGGTGAATATGCAACAAAAATATGCAAATATGGCCCAAATATGCAAAAATATGAAATTATGATGCGAAATAAAAATAGCAAATTGATTCTAAATGCCTCAAAACGTTTGAAAACGGATGTTTTAATTAACAGAAAAAAATGTGCACATGCATATAAATCACAGCCTTAGTTATAACCACCAATTTTGGAACATCAAAGTTTTGTCGTTGAATTCTTGACGAAATATTTCTTACTAGTTGAATGTAGCGTCACAGACGCTGTAAACTGTTTTAAAAGGATTTGCATATGTTGAAAATTTCTTTCATATTTCATTTCTTTCATGCCTTGCTTTGTTCAGTATCTGGTATTGGATTTACCAAAGAACCTTAGTAGTTGATAATGTTATATTCCCGTTCAAAAGTTCCTAATACCCAATGGCCATGTATGTTACCTCCATACGGGATATGAACTGGTCCTATTGCAGTTTCAAAATTATATTCGCCGTGACAAAACTTGCAGGTATTGATGATGCGAATAGTTAAATTTTAGTACAGCTACATTTTTTACGCTTTCGTCCTTAAATGCACAAAATGACATAGTATATTTGCATTAGCACAAATCGTAAACATTCCCAATTAATTCAGACAAACGTTCCAATTAATCCATCCAATTAATTAACAAACCCCATTCCCAATTAATTCAGAAAATTCTGTCGCATCACCTTTTACAACTACATTTAATTCTTCCCCGGATTTGCTCCCCTAATTTTTCTCCCCTAATTTTGCAAGAAACTAAAACTCCACAAACTCAGTCTAACTAGTTCACTTCGACTTCTGCAATTGCTCTATTAATCGTTTTGTATGCGAATCTAGCATTGCATGCGAATCTGAGATTAAAAGGAGACGGTTTTGTATAGTTATGGGAATAAGGTGTTAGTTAAGTTTAATAAGTTGTGGGTCACATTCATTAGAAAATCGGTATTTTCACACTTATGTAAGAGCGTAAAAGTGAGAAATCGAACAAAATGTTCCTTCATTCTCTAGCATTACTCACAGTTTTGTTTTCTCCGAATTCATTGGAAATTTTTCAAATTTAATAAGTTCCGAGGTAATACTTGTTCATAGATTTTTGCAAATTTATTTTTAAAAATACCATAATTGGAATCATATTTGAAATGAAGTCTGCAGAGCGATTCACTTGATAATTCAATTGTTCACCAAAGATGGCAACATCAGTGATACCAATGTCGTGAAAGAAAATGACAGCTTATGGAGTGAAAATTTGCCTTTGGGTATTGCAGTTTAATCAACGACATCTACGTAGATGTATGTGGTTTAATATCCGGCATACCCACAAGATCTCAGTGCCTAAACACGAAGAGAAAAAAATAAAAGAAAAAGATTTTGCAAATTTCTTTAAATCTTCTAACCGGATCGGAAAACGAATTATCAGTTCCCCATCAGGTGACCGAGACGCATCGAATGATACCTTGTATGTCTCGATTGGTGCATGTAAGTGAAAAAACCGCATATACGCACACTGGGAGTTGCTCAAATACTGTATACGAAATACTATATACTGGATACGAAAAAAGTCATGTAAAAAAATATTTCTTTGCGGAGTACCATGCTCAAACACCGTGTTTTGCTACAGCTCATTTATTTAGATTCCTCTTAACGGGCGGCGAACTGTTAAAATCCTTAACAACTACTGTGGCAATAAAAGATTTCTTCTTGTATTTGGTTGGGTAAAGTCCATATAACAGTATATTACGAACAAAATTAATCAAATAATTTTTTGTGGAGTGGAGACTTACGATTTTCTTGGGCACCTTGTCCCCGGTGGCGAAGCCCAGCACTAGCCCCGTGCACACGATGACGAAGCCGCCGAAGGTGACGGGCAGCAGCGCCACGTCGGGGTGGCGTGCCACGTCGGTGGGGATGGCGGTGCGGATGAAGAGCGCCATGCACAGCGCCGCCAGCACCTGCGCCAACAGCCCACACCCCAACTTCACTATTATCCCAGTTTTTTTTTGTTCAATGTATTCGGTTCAGTGTATGTATTAGGTTCCTGACATTGGTTGTCTCAAAATGACGCCATTTTGTACGATCTCATGTTTTCTGAATCATTCTAAGTTATGTAGACCAATTGCTTTATGATTCTATGTAAATCCTAGGTCTAGGCAGCAAATTAAGTGGGTGCCGAAAACATAAAAAATCCATGTTGAAAACCTCCTTTTTTGCGCTTTGACAAGCAAAAATGAAAGATTTAAAACTTACTTCGAGAAGCGCAACGTCTTGTGGATAAAGAGTGACATAAGCAAAAAATTTGAATTGCTCGAAAGATGCATACTCAAAAAAATTAAAAGAAAAGATGCATCATGCATTTTAAGAAGGTGCTTCCTGAAAAAGTGAAAGAAAATTAACTGAAATTAAGCAACTTCATGCCGATAAAGTGTGGCATGTATAATTGCCGTCCACGTTGCTTTGCGTAACCCGAATGACACGTATTGCAAAACTGGTTGTGAAACAACAACTTGCTCAGAGCTCGCGTGACAGTCATGTAAAATCATTATAATTATGTCTAAAGATAGGAGTATTTCAACCATCTATCCCAATGTTGTGTTAAACTTTATGCCGATAAAGTGTGGCATGTATAAATGCCGTCCACGTTGCTTTGCATAACCCGAATGACACGTATTGCAAAACTATTTGTGAAAAAACAACTTATTCAGAGCTCGCGTGACAGTCATGTAAAATCATTATAATTATGTCTAAAGATGGGAGTATTTCAACCATCTATCCCAATGTTGTGTTAAACGGCTTGAAGCTATGCTTATACCGCTATTGCTGTTGTACTAAGCCTTACTTCCAAAGGAGCATTGACTTATCATTGCACACATGGTCAATAATTCAAATTAATTAAATAACCATAAGTTTATACTTTTCAACATATTTATCAAAATATTTTTTCAACGCAATAATGACAGAAAGTTTACGTTTTAAATTGGCCAGCTCCCACACTCAAACGGAACATTTTTTCTCAGAACCCAAAAGTTCTGTAAAAAGTGGAACATTTCATCTTTCGTTATAAGCCTTATTCTGTCGATTTCGGCTGTTGACGTCTTCCCTGCCGGTGTGGCGGTTATGAGGCGGCTTTTCTCTATTGAAATACAGGTAGGAAGCATGTTATGCAAAATCGTTCCATTTGTCTAATTTCTCTCGTTAATCGTAACCGTATCATATTTTTTGTATTCATCGCGAAATGGGAGATTGGCTCGTGCGTGCACTGCTAGGCCGAAGGTTAAGTTCTCGACGTTACGGAGGCGCCACAATGGCAAAGCCTTGGCGATGAAAACCTCTAAGGCAAGAGCGTTTAGTTCTATGACGTTATTCGATACCCCAAAGACCTATAGAGAGGACGTGCGCGCACGCTTTACCCTGCGCGTCAATTCCAGAGAGAGAGAAGGAAAAGTAAACTTTAGTTATTCAGTCAAAAAACAGTAAAAACTGTATGTGACATATGGGGAAGAAGATCATCTGCGCACAATTACAGAATACCTTCCCAACATTTTAACTATAAATAGTTGAAACATGAATAAAAGTTTAAAAAGTAAAACAAATAAAATAAATAACAATAACATTTAAAAGCGTGCGAGATTTGCAACATTTCAAAAACCAAACATTTTTGTTCCCGAGTTATAAAAAACGTATTTGCATTGGTAAACGAACTCCAGGTTTGATTTTTCTGGTTTGCTAACAAAATAATAATTCACCCCCAGCACTACCCTGAGCACAAGCAAAAGGAGAGTTCAACTAAACGAGCGCATAGTGAAGCTACATTTATGTCCAGAAGCAAAACAAGGGGTCATCTCATTATTTGCTCAATGGATAAAGGAAACCAGACAAATCGTGATTAAGATGGGTGTAAGGGAAGCTGATGTGCATTACTTGTTTAGGCATTTAAGTCTTTTATAAAATTTTAAAGAAACGATTTTACTTTTAACTTAAATTTGTGTACTGATTTTAATTCTTAAATGTCATCTGGCAATGCGCTTTTAAAGTAACGTGCATGTATTGTATGTGGATTTCTTGTAGACATCTATTGATATTGACACTTGAACGTGATTTCTACGACATGTGTTGTACATATAAGTATTAGTATTACATGAAAATTTATTTCCACCGTTAAGTCAAAATCGTTTTGACAAAAATTACAGATTCGTAAATAAATAGGAGAGAGAGGGAGAGAGAGGGAGAGAGAGGGAGAGAGAGGGAGGGTGAGAGAGGGAGGGAGAGAGAGGGAGGGAGAGAGAGGGAGGGAGAGAGAGGGAGGGAGAGAGAGGGAGGGAGAGAGAGGGAGGGAGAGAGAGGGAGGGAGATAGGAAGAGGGAGAGAGAGGGAGGGAGAGAGAGGGAGGGAGAGAGAGGGAGGGAGAGTGAGGGCGGGAGAGAGAGGGAGGGAGAGAGAGGGAGGGAGAGAGAGGGAGGGAGAGAGAGGGAGGGAGAGAGAGGGAGGGAGAGAGAGGGAGGGAGAGAGAGGGAGGGAGAGAGAGGGAGAGAGAGAGAGGGAGGGAGAGAGAGGGAGGAAGGGTGAGAGAGGGAGGAAGGGAGAGAGAGCAGTATGGACAGATAGGTCGCCAATCATCAATGAGAAGAGATGACCGATCCAGGACACTTCCTTGAGCCACCCGTGATACAACAGATTTCATTTACGAAGAATGAAAGTCCATTACTTAACGACAGCCGTTTTGACGCAATTACCTAATTGTAAATTACTACTACTGTTTTGTGCGTTTCTGATTGAGAAATCTGTTGTTTTTTTCAAGAAGTTTTTTTCGGGGTCGCGTGTGAGAATCATGTTATAATACTCGTTTAGATCCGTTGCTCTATATTGATTTGTACTCGAAGGACGAGGTGGTTCCACTATCACTCGTATAAACGCGTTGATCTTAGGGATTACGATTAAAAATTGCGGAAAGAATGAATTTACTTCATTTGTTTCATTTGTTTTCAGAGAAGTAGTTACTTACTTCTAGGATGACTCACAAGAAACAGAACTGCGTTGCTTCTACCACATGTGCGGAAAAAACTACTCAATTGGAAATATTTTTTTTTGTCCTGTTGTTAATCTTGTTCCGGTTGAAATTTTCTGGAATTTCCCCAATTTCTTGAGAGTGTGGTGAGTCAGGATAGTTCCTAGCTTGTTAATACGACGTTTTGCCGTACTGACGTAGAGAACAGCAGCGCACTTAAGTACCGACGGCACATTCACAAACATAGTTTTTACTAATTTTCTACAGTTACGAAAGTCATTCAATGTCTCAATTGAATCGTAATAAATAAAAATTGATTACCAAACAAAATTAAATTTGAAATTCAGCGCAAATGATTTTTATAAGAAAATAGTAAATCGGTTGGACACTTCACTTTTTGACATCTCACAAAAAAATTCTGATTGCGCCACTGCGTTTAGAGAAATATTTTATTCCTGGCTACTTTCCTTCCTCATTAAAAGAACAGTATCATTGTTCATTACATGAGAAACATAAATAATAATTACACAAAAAAGAAACCTTTTGCACAGGAGATCTGTTTTTTTCAACAAGTTTATTTGGGGGCCAGGGTGGAGATCATACCCCCCTCCCTAGATCCGTTTATGGGTTCCAAATTCGTCCAATATTTCAAAGCATGAATAAAAAAAGTAAGCAGTGGTACATTATACTTTGAAATGACACCTTTTTTTAATTAGTCATCTGAACTTATCACTGTAATATTTTTTGTTTTGTTCTCACAATATAAATTACTTCAGGTGGAAAATCCTCTGTCTTGTTGAAGTCCGTAGAGTTAGGTTACGCGAAAGGTGAAATTAGTATGAAAATTTATCTTCACTTGAAATACGTTTTAAAATTTTGATTAAAATGTTATTTATTCACATCATTTAAAGGCAAATAATCTAATAATTGCTTTCCGCAACTGTTGTTGATTAATTTCTTTTTTCTTATGCATGTTCTGATATATTGTTTACTTTAATTGATAAATTAATCTTTAATGATATTTATTATAATAATTTGTAATCATCTTTTGTACTTTAATATCTTAATTAATATAAGTTTGGAACTGTTGACGTTAAATAAGTAAATTAAATCAAAATCTATCATTTTATGCTATACATATGGGCATTAAAAAAATAGTTATCAAAACTGCTTCAGATTTACCGATACATGCACCTACTCCAGAGCTCCATATTGTTTATACTTTTGCATTTCCAAATCATTAATACATTATTAAAAATGATGCTTGATATAAATAATATCTCATCCAAGCATAGATTTTACACAATGTTGTGCACGACACTACAATAAAACGAAGTTGTTAAAGCTCTTACGATAAATTACAAAACAGTTTATCCATTAGTGCATGTGAAATTCTTAAAATTAGTGTATTCAAATTTTTGGACTAGCGAAAGGAAACTGTTCCATCTCGTATGCTAGCTAAGAAAAATCTTGAATCCTATCGATATCATCTTGAAAACCTCTCTGCACGAAGCTTTCACTGTTGAACAACATTTGGACGAGTTTACGCTTCCAGAGCTCAAATTCTGTGGCCCATTCATGTCGGGAGTGGGGGTGGAAGGGGGTTTAACTAATATAGATGCCTTGAAAAACTCCTCAAAAAGTGATTTCCTAAAATTCTTCCATTATATTCTAAAACAATGCGTCTAAAAACAGTGCCAAGGATAACAGCTTGTCGAGAGGAATCAAATGAGTCATTAATAAACTCTGCAAGTGCCGCAAGACACCTCAATGATGCTTGTAGGCGCTTCTTCGATGGCGCTTCAGCCCAGGTCGGGCTCGGGTCTCGACAGTAATTCGCCTCCAATTATCTCTGCTCTCCACAGCTCTTCTCCATATTATAATCCTCAGCTGTTCCCTTGCATCTTGGGTGACGCCATCCAGCCATCTCTTCCTGGGTTTTCCAACCGCTCTGCCCTCAAACACCCTCTTTAAAAGTCTAAAATATTTGACCTCATGTATTTTTGATAACAAAAGCCACTCCGAATTCGTGCTTTCCAATATACAAATTTCTATGATTTTTTAAATTCATAAATACCACTGCCCAATCATCTGTTTTCTTGTATAGCCCTTGTATTTCCACTCTATATTTATTAAGTTGACTGGTTAACTACTTAATTGCCCCCATCCTATAATCTTCTAACATTCCATGTACCAATTCGTATGTCCATTCCATGCTTTGTCGTCATCTTTGACACACAATTCCGAGGCTTTTCTTGGCGCTTCGCTTAGGGAGATTTTCGAGAACCTGGTTGTCAGCCATGTGTCTAACCCCCATACTTGGAGGACCAGGATTTGTGTAGGGTTTACTCCGCTTACTTCACCCCGCCAAACAGAGCCCTCTCTGCCCATGTTTTTCTGTCAGGGTTTTCCTTCCCTTAAAGACGGAAGAAAAGAAGTGGGGACCGTGAGCAATAAATTTAGACTAGAAGAGTAAAATAGAAACGACCCCCAAGCCCTCGCAACCTAATAGCGTCGGAGTCGGAAACACAGGAGTCGGCCGTTCCGAAGATTGGCCTAGAGGACAGAAAACAGAAGTTTGCCACAAGTAAGTGGAAGCAATGACACTCAAAGTTAGTGAGAATTACGGGATGTTTAGGGGAGTGACAGCCGACAGTTGCTCCGATTAGTCGCCTTCTACGACAGGGAGAGGCCCCGTGGTGCTATTCTACTAAAACTCCCGACATCACACAAAGCCGACTCAGTGTGTAGTTCGGCCCGCACCCGCGCTACTCACCAGCTCGGTGACTTTGCAGGCGAAGCGGATCTTGCCCCAGAGGCCGAGAGCCATGGTGCGTGCGTGTTGTTGCGTCGGGCGCCCATGTGGCGACTGCCGGCGACGCAGGCGTCCGTCCTTTGCGTGAAGTATGACGGGTTGGGCGGCGCGGGAGGGGTGTGGCGACGCGGGGCGGGTGTGGTGGCGCGGGTAGACGAGGGGCGAGGCGGGGCGGCGCGGGGCGGCGCGGGGCGGCGCGTGGCGGCGCGGGGCGGCGCATGATGGCGCGGGGCGGGGGGGGGAGTGTGGCGGCGCGGGGCGGGTGTGGCGGAGCCGGGTGGCGCGGGGCGGGGAGCCACGGGGCGGCGCGGATGTCCTGTGGTTGGCGATAGCGCGTCTGGGTCGGGCCTGCGCCACCGCTATCACATAACACTCCTCTCACCTGCGTACTGCAGCGGACCTCTCCCAGACTTTCTTCCACTTTTGCTTAACGTTAGACCTGCGAAATTACTGGGTCAGCAAGGGGTGTGCGTGTTGTGATGGGATAGGTGACATTAGGACGTTCTCCGCCACAGCGTCCTAGTCCGGTTTGACGGAGATGATGACATTGATAGAACGAAAATATCGCACGCGGTCCCCAAGACCCGTTTTATAGGGTCTTGCATTTGCGCGGATGTAATCAAGGAAAACAAGGAAACCACTCATCAGAGAGATCGGCCTGCGAATTCTGTTCCGCCAGGCGCCTCTTACTAGCCGATTTTTTTCTTCCGGGAACTTTTTCCAGCTTCAGGTGATGCCGATTGAGGCTATCAGCGCCTGGTACCAACAATGCCCAGGCGCGGATCCAAAATTTTTCAATAACTATTAATTTTAACTTTTGACTTTTTAGTTGTGATAAAATAGCACGTATTTTCACGCAAATTACATGAAAAGTACTCAAATTTTCGAAAAATTGTACACGGACTTATTTCAAAATCTATCATTAAGGAATAGATTTCATTAAGGGAAAATATCTCAATCTCTACTATTTCAGTTGTAGGAAGACTCCGAAAAAATATTGAACTTTTGCAATTTTATAAAAATCATGATCTTTAACGAACATGAGACCTGCTCCATTTTCTTAAACGTTTTCACACTATTTAACAAAAAAAAAAAAAAAAAAAATTGATCAAAACCGATGGAGCCTTTTTTGTTGAAAATTTGAAAAATGTCCCAGGACATTCATGTAAAGTACCCTCCGAAATTGAAATATCGGTTTCAAATTCCAGGAGACGTACCATTAGCCATATCGATTGGGAAATGTCAATTTTGGAGAAAATCGTCTGATCGATTAGCCGCTAGCGTTGTTCACAGGCTGACATGTTTTGCCGTCATTCGATTTTAGTTTCAAGGACCCACAAAACAGATTATTGATACACCACGTGTTAGAGGATTTTTCTCAATTTAGCAACTGGATTTATCTACGTTTTGGTTACCAGGGCCCTGGTTTGGTCACCAGGAAAAATCACCATTTCACCCCTCAGAATTGCATAACTTTTCTCTACTCCCTAAAAATATTTGCGGATAATCATTAAAACGAATAAAATCGTATCACATCATGAGTTGACTTTAGCCTGCATCATTCTACATAATCTGTAATATGACATACGTCCAAAACATTTTGAATAAAAAACTATCTCAATGTACCGATCACACTCGACTCAGTCGAGCATTTATATAGTATCCGTGTCATGGAGAAATATAATAATTAAGAGGCGGATTTTGATGACCTAAAAATGGCCAAAAGTGATCAATAAAAAAGTCTTAAAATGTTTTGAAATACCCTAAACACACTAGAAAATTGACGTAAATTTGTTTATGAAAACAAATTCAGATTCGAAACAAATTCAGATGCGTAATTCAAACTGTTGAATATGTTACTCGTGTATTCGGATTGAGGGGAAGACATACCCCTTCCAAAAAAAGAGGCCCAGAGAAAAAGAATTAAAATGGTAAAAGTGCAGGAAAAATAAAAATGAGTAACACAAGAAAAACTTGTAGAAACGTAAAAATGTATCGAAAAAATAACCGCGTGTTTTGTCATTAGTTTTTAGTTACGAATAGGAATCCTAATTCTCGCTGTATTTTAGCCCCGTGGTGCGTATGGAAAATGTTTTCGACTGTTCTCCAGGGGTGTGCGACAGCTCATCTCTCTTTCTTACTCATCTTGAGCGGTGCTACGGCGACGTCCACGTTTTGGAGTGTGGCCGACGCAACCGGAAAGTGTTGACGAAGTAAGATCTCTCTCAAAGTTTCCAGTTTAACAACCTATCGGCTTCCGACTAATTTTCACTTCGCTTTTAATCTTCGAGTGATCGCGCGGGCGGTATAAATGACACATTTAAAAATAAAACGTTAATGCTTGTGGATGATTTGAACTCAGCATTGCGGGAAGCCAGGTATTCTCTAGTTATCTATTGACAGAAGATTGTAGATAGTCATCTCCAAGACCCAATCACATTTGCGCCAAATTCGCGTAAAAGTGACCAACGTCATCAGTCTTCGTTCTACGCACCTGTTCCAGTTTTTTCACGAGTGTGATAAATACATAAGAATATATTTCATATTATTTTCTAATAAAAATATCATAATACTCCTTTTATGATTACTATTGTAAATTAAATGCATTTTTTATTCATTGTGTGTAATTTGTAAGTGATTTCAGTGGATTATAGCAATCTAGCTTCCTAGTACTTCCTATTCTCGTTTTATTGTAACAAAGTTAGCTACCTACACATTTCTTCTCCTTTTTACCATTTTCATCTTATTAGATTTTTGCCTCCTTACTTCATTACATTTTAATTTACACTTTTATTAAACCATTGTATGTATGTATTTGTATGTATTGTATGTATTTGTCATCAGTGTTTTGTGGAGCCAAAGTGGAATACTGATTTTGCAGATTACCTCCAGCAATTTCTCTTCTAGAGAATAATTAAAATTGTTTCAGTGCATTTTTAATATATTACAACGCTCAGTTATTGTTATTTAATACATTCCCCATGACTGATGATTCAGAGAAGCGTATAATATTGAGAAAAGGGAAGTACGTTCGTCGGCGGCAAAAGTACACGCATTCGCGCTTGTGACACCGATTTGAGATCGATATAACAACGGAATCCGTCGTTTCCGTTTCTTATGTGGTTCCCGGGCTGTGCAAATATGCAATACGATTAGCACGAATTTGTTGGAGAATTTAATTTTCTTTGAAAAGTATCTAAGGTTCCACTCTTCGGAAAGTTCACAGGTCCCAGCCACGTTTGAAACCACAAACTCGAATTTTGTAAGCCAGAGGTGTGCTAAGACACACTGGGTTCGGCCGCATCTCATGAAATAATTCATTTTACAGTTGCGCATGAACGCCAACAATCCGTTCTCTGCCGTTGGTTGTCGCCGTTCCGTCTTCGATATGGCTCTCAGAAGAAGAAACTCGCTGTGCGGCGGGCGCTCTCGTGGTTTTCTTGTTCTTTTCCCTCAGGGGTTTTCCCTGCCTCGTTCATGCCTTCGTCACCATTGGCATCACTTCTATTCGCTCATCAGCTCTCGAGTTGCCGCCATTCTGGGTAATGCGATAAAAGTGAGGATCCTTAAGAGCTCTGAATGCTATCTCGGCGAACTAGCTGCGTCCACATTTTTTTGTTCCGCTCGGGTGACAGTTTGGACAGTGTGCCAGCTTTATGTGACACGATCCTGGTTTCGATTTTCGGTCGGGGTAAAAATAGAGTTGTAGCATTCCTTTAAAATCGTCTCAATTTCTATAGCTGTGTGACGAATATAAGCTCAGGAGCTGTGAAGGTAATGCCTCATGTTCGCCACATGTCTCATATCTCACAACTCACGAACCGCATGCCATCATTCGTTCCCCGATATCATTTGAGCCGAGCGATCGGTTATTCTTAAGCGGCCCATTCCCCTTAATGGAGCTAGGTCCGGGAGATATTAGAGATACCAGATGACACCATAATTTTGAATATCAGACTAATTCCAACCAGGAATCATTTAAATAGTCAGAATTAGTGTATAATTATTTGTATTTGTGGTACTTTTCAGATTAATTGAAAAAACGAACATTTTTAAGTCATCAATCCGACTCTAGAAATTCATTATTTCAATGATGTTTTAGGGATGAAAACTTGTAGTTGAAAGTAGTCTCTAATCTGTTCAAAATTATGCCGTTATTAGATTTCGATTTAGACGTTTACCTCAACGAGGGTGCTGACTTGAACGTCAAGTTAGGGTAGTCAGAATCAACGTTATTTTGATCTTCGATTCTGAAAAATTGGTTTACGGCATAACTTATGTTCGTCTGTGAACAGCGTTAGCGTCTAAAAGCTTGATTGATTAAAATGTGAAGTTATAAATCTTATAGATGTGATGGCCCTTTATTTTGAATAGAATACGTTGATTTTTGGGAGGTACTTTAGATTAAGTCTCAAAAGCATTTCCAAAACTTCCTCAAAATTTGATCTTAATATTTTCTTTAAAAAAATTCTCTGTTAGAAAGAAATATGCTTTTAAAAATGATGCGATACGATTTTGCAAAACTGTTTCAATTCTCAAAAACTGCAAAATTAGAATTTTTTTGCTTCTTCCTACAATTGTAATATTGCAGGTAGAGATTGGTTTCTTAATGAAATATGCTCAGCAAAATGAGACCTTGAAACTTTGGCAAATTTATGTAGTTTTTCGTAATTTTGCGGTAAAAATGGGGCAGGTCCGATTTTTACTGAACTCTGAATTTTTGCAATTCACAAAAATTGCAAATAATTTAAGAAAATATGTGCTGTTGTAGCACCGTTTACCTCTCTTGTTTGCGTAGTTCTTTAAAACGTAAATACATTGCATACATTGCAAAACGAAGCCACTGTTTGTTGGCGGGAGGGTGAACAGCTGTGCGCCACAACCGGAATGGGCAAGAGTGGAGACCGCAGCTCTGCGGTCGCCGCGCCCTTTCGCCAAGGCGCGACCGATAATCTCTTGCGGATGTGTCGCCGAAACGGTCACTGGCGACGCCAGCGTCCGAACTCAGCAAAGAGAAGGGGATGCGCGAATAATCGACAACCTCAGGAAGCAAAATACTTATTCTAGGTATTTAAATGTGCTAATAAAGATGAACATTAACATGGAATGTTAAAAAAAAACGTTATAATTTATATATTTACTATGTACTTCCCTTTACAGTATTTGAGTTCCTGCATGTGTGCCTGATGTGAAGAATCAAATGTAATTGTAAAAAGTTTTGTTACAGAATTTTCGGAACTAATTGAGAGTGATATTGGGTTAGGATTAGAAAATCTCACTGAAGAACAGATTAAAGGTTATCATTTATATACAATTTTGTGCATATTAGCAAAAAAGGATATAAAATATAGCTATACTAAATTGTAATTATTCGCATCATTCATACCTGCAAGTATTTTTTACAGCGATTACAATTCTGAAATTGCAGTATTACCAGTTCATACCCAGTAAGTAGGTAA
This sequence comes from Gryllus longicercus, assembly GCA_038098605.1. Classification (NCBI taxonomy): domain Eukaryota; kingdom Metazoa; phylum Arthropoda; class Insecta; order Orthoptera; family Gryllidae; genus Gryllus; species Gryllus longicercus. The sequence continues at coordinate 629,660 of JAZDUA010000441.1, forward strand.
TACACCAAGCTATTGTGTGTTGGTAGGGCCTAGCTCGTGTGGGCGCGGTTTGACATGTCTGTTTAGAGGTAAAATAACTGGCGTACAACTTTAGCCATTGAGTTTTCAAAGATTCAGAGATATTATCAACAATTTTCTGGTAAATTTTAAAAATGATTTAAACAAAATGTTAAAAAATGATTGTTTAAAACAATGCTCGACAAATTCAAGAGGCTCTGGTGTAATACGACATTGAAATTACATATTCACGAATAATTTTCTTAACACTTACAATAATAAAGAGCAAGGGGAAATGTTTCATCAGTATGTAAAACAGATGAAATTTAGGAACCAGAGTCGATGTTGTTGTTTAACCAGAGACATTCAAATGGACCGTGAACGTCACTCTAAACAATGACAATTTTTAACAAAAAATCTTCCTGCGTCGAGTTTGATATTTAGCTATTGATTTGAAACTACTTTACAGACATAGTAATATTTTGTCATGTACCGTGTTTTTCACGTTTGCAAAATATGATTCTCTTCCTAGGCGATGCACAAATAGTTGTACCTTTCCTTTAAAATCGTCCCAGTTTCTGTAGCTGTGCGACGAAGAAAAGTTCAGGAAGGCGTACTTTGCTAGTTACGGTGAAGGGAATACGGGTTACCTTGTGAAGGGTTACGGTGAAGTCATGTTTGCCACATGTCTCTCTTTCCCCCAAAGCTTGGGAATTACACTAGGCCCAGGCTTTGGGATACCGTTACCTAGTCGACCCAAACTGCCAAATGTACATACTAAAACTATGATTTTTTGTACAAGTTTTCTTTTTTGAGAGAAAACCGTACATGATGCGGAAAATTCTCAAGCAGATTTGAATTTAACACACCAAAATTAGATTTAGAGTCATGTCCAACTATTTGGTGCAGAAAAAATAATTATTTCGCAGGACTGTATTATTTGTACTTATTGTAACGTTTCTCCGTGGTGAATTAAAACCAACGAAATATTTACAACAAAAACGTTTTATTCGAGTAGAATTATACACTAAAATTTACTTACACTAAAAACTACTTGGTCTATTTACAGATATATTACACTTAATTATTTACACTGTTACACACGACTCCGTTCTCCTGATTTATTTACACAGTTCGCTTCTTACACCCTATTTATTTAAACAGTTCTCTTCTTCTACAGTATCAGTCAGTCCATGCACTGTCCACGGCCCACTGCACTTGACCCCAATTCCCTGCACAGACCACAATTCCCCTGCGCAGACCACAATTCCTTGCGCAGACCACACTTCACTGCGCACACCAGGGTCCACTGCACTGCTGTTTACCGCGATGCCCACTTCACAGCTCAGCTTCCACTGCAGACTTCAGACTGCTGACTGCTGTTTCCCCACTGCACCACTGCTTACCGCGATGCACCCTTCACAGCTCAGCTTCCACTGCAGACTTCAGACTGCTGACTGCTGTTCAACCACTGCACCACTCTTCACCGCAATGCACACTTCCCAGCACAGCTTCCACTTCGGACACACTGACGGACTGACGTCTTACTGCTCACTACTGACTTCCTTCTGTTGACTCTGACTTCTGTTAAAACTGACTTCTGTTAAACTTCTCCGTTAACTGACTCGCGGCCGCCGGCAGCGGCGCATTTAAACCTGCCCAGCGCGTGTCCCCAGGCACCCGGCAACTTCTCGGCGTTTCTCCGCGGCTCGCGGATTGTCCGGAACCGTCTAGTTCGGGGGGAAGGGAAGGGGCGGCGGCAGATGACGCAATCCACGCGCAGCGACTTTGGCAGGTGATGCAATATTCGTTACATTATTTCATCAAATTGTAGTACACTACGGAATTGGTAATTAAAATACTAAATGTCGGCCTCCATTTTTGTTGATGTTTCATATGATGTTTCTCTTTTTGGGAAGAAGAAGAAAAATAAAAAAAGGATCATCGAAAAACTACGGACCTAGAAATTGATTAATGGATTAGTGATTTCAGGCACATCAACGGCTAAAATCATTGATTCCGTAACTGTAGTGCATGTTTTATTGCTGGAAGTAGATAAGATTCCCCACTGGATCACGAGATCTGGCGCCGACTTGTACGTCGTCTGCTTGCGGCGTATTCTCGGTACCAGGTATCTCCTACCAGCGTGGCACCGTCTCAGTCGAAACAAGCTCTATACTCGCCACTTTGCCCGACATGTGTCGCAATGTAGAGCATGTAAGTGTATGTAAGGGTGTAAGGAGGACAAGGAAGACGAAAGAACGATCCGCGCGCTCCGTGGCCTGTTTGTTGGGGGTACTGCTCCGGCATTCAACTGCTGTTCATCGGAGAAACCACGGAAAACTACCGATCAGATTAGGCGTCCGCTGGAATATTCTCCTCCAGAAAGCGGCTGAATTCGATTCAGCTATCTAGATAGCGTCGAAAAAGGGGATTTTAGACACTATCTAGCTAGTTGCGAAAATTATGCCACTGTCGGGACTCGAACCCTAGGCCCTCCCGGAAAGGGACTGCAGTGACATCAGTTGATGCCCTGAGCCATCTAAACCGGTACGGACCTAACCGCATAAAGGAAAAATTTACACCGACATTCTTCCGTATAAGGTACCTTACGAAAGAAGCACCAATGTATGTCGCATCTTACGTGCATAAATGGCATTGTTTTTTACCAGTCATACTTTCATCAGATTATTTCTCTCCGCAGAGACTGCGACATTTCCACTGCGAATTGCCCCCCCCCCCCCGCTGGACAAGACGTCAGGCCCTAGCGCAGTGAATGCGAACGCGTTAGTCTTGGGCCGTCGAGGTCATGGTCTTATGGAGCCTCAACGTCAGAGTCCCTTGGTCTCAGAAGCCATGACCTCGTCTCCGGATAGTATGGTTCATATCGTGCACATTTGTGGCTTACAGCGGGATCGCGGTATGATTTCTTAGTATCTCTCGTTGGATTGTTTTTTCATTCCAGCAATAGCAGTGTGCACTTTTTTTCTAGTTTTTACCAATGTACATTTTTGTGTATGTCGGTTATGTATGTCGGTTATTAATGACCACCCTGATTGAATAAAACCCAGAAAAACACAGTGCTGATAAACTTCAACATCACAGGTCACAGGTATCGAGCTCTACAGGAGCACACTGTGCTCGATTTCAAGGCGGAGAATCAACGAAGAGATGAGGCACTTTTTGCTTGTTCATGCCCAAGAAATTTTTTTTGAAATGGTTACCGACATTTTCATCAAGCATGGCATTTGGTGCTATACTTTTGATATTCGTGCGTAGCCGCTTAACTGTGCTTAGTCCTCATCTCCCTTGTCTCATCAGGATACCCATAAAACAATTGTGACGTTTCTAACATTTTTTGAAATAATCTACATATTTCGTTTATATTCAACAAATTGGTTATTTTGCCTCCCGAGCTACTCTGTGCAGTATAATTTCTCCATCAATGTCGAAATATATCTTTTGAAAATCAATTTTGTATTTGAAAGTATCAAACTAATAAAACGTTGTGATAGAGGTCGAGAGGCTACTCATGCTAACAAAATTAATTAAAAAATTGATTAGACTTCTTGTGGGATGCGATTCGTCGAAAAAGCAGCGTTTTCAGGAACAAAAAAATCGCGAATTTTGTCGTGAGATATAACAGCGTTTAGCACTGCTGACGTTTCTATCATGTTATTGAGAAGCATAAAATGCAAATTTCATCAGATTTGTGGCAATTGGTATCAGCATTGCCTCTTTGCATTCTTGCATTTCTAACATTCACATGCTACTCTGTAGTTATACATGAAAACCGCAAAACAGCTCGACTTGAGGTGTGATGTCAAGTGCGTAGGCATCGAAACAATCCATCTTGTCAGGGTGCTGTTATCTTCTCCTGTGCTTTAGACCACCAGTAGTCTTCATTGAACGCATCAATATTTGTTCAATTGCTATGAAGGACCAAATTCATACACAAAAAAGTTCTAACTTTGGTTTGTGAACCGCCTCTTCGTTACAAAAAGCATATGACCACCCCTTCTTTACAAACAGCAGATAATGAAAGTTTGTTTTTAGTTCCATCATTCTTTATAAGCCATTTTCCTTATAGGAGGTGGGATGACCTGAAAGTATGGAAGTATATCCTTAATGCATTGCAGATGTAACTCCTCTCGGCTTGTACATTTCACCTTACAATTGTTTCAGCTTTGAAGTATTGGGTCCAGAATTGTGCTGGGCCTAAATTGCTAGCAACGTCCTGTACTTTTAATTAACTTCAAATTAATTGAACACAAATAATGTTGAAGAAATATACAATACTTACTTATTTTTCAAAGAAATGAGTTTTTGAAAAAGGGAAAACATTGGATATTTGGGACGTAGCGTTTCCACAAGACCACTTCATCAAATTGCAAAATAATGGTACTCAATGAAAAATTAAATTCGCTACGTTTTTGGTAATATTACATTTTTCAAGTAAATGTTTAGTTTGGAGGATTTTAAGGAAGACAGAAACAGTACGAACTCTTTGAGTATTTTTTTCTCATCACTAGTGAAACTCTACTCAAAAATCGGGGAAATTTTATCAAACTCAATTGAGTGATTAAAATAATTTTGAGAACTCAATCAAATTTCGGGAGGCAAGCTCTTTTAATATTTCATAATAAACACTTTAATGGATTATATTGGTATTAAATTAAAAATATAATTATTAATCTTTATTATAATCACATAATTAGTGCATACTCTTTGAAGTAGATTAAATTGAATTTATCCCTCACTTTTTTCAGATGTTCTTTGAATACGCTTTTACTTTGCCTGGTAAAAATTTAACATGGCCTGACTGTTCACATGGTATCCACTGACTGTTTAAGACGCTAGTGCAAAAATAAATATTCTTACTCGACAAGAGAGCTCAATTTGAACCACATTGTGTCACTGTTTTATAATAATTATATAGTTATAATAATATAATTATTATTGTAAAAGAGCGTACTCTTGGTGACAATTAAGTAAGAAAATAATAAAAATATTAAAATTGAAAGAAACAATTCTCATAAACATAAAAAACATACATTAAAAATAGATTATATATGTATATATATATATATATATATATATATATATATATATATATATATATTTGTATTTGTATTTGAAATGTATAGGTAGGATTAATCCAACTTCAGCTAGCTAATACTTTTCTTGGATTTGGGCTATGTTTTTATTCATTTTCAGGCCTACGGGTAAGGAAAACATGTGGCCTACATGATATTTTCCCATCATTGCAACATATTTGGCTTGCCTGAGACTTTTTTCGTCACACCTATAGAAACTAAGACGATTGTATTAGAAAGCTACGACTCTTATTTTTGCCCCGATCCGGAATCGAACTCGGGATTGCACGAGAGAAAGCTATCACGCTGACCATAAGCCAAGATAAGTATATGCACTTACTTGCCTGTACGATTGATGGCAATTTCTTTTTCTGGAAAACGTAACTGCACTGTTCTTGAGGTCCGTCAAAGGTCGCTCCAACTACTACCCCGAAACAAGAACGATCAAAGTATATAAGTTAGGATCTACTTTCTTTGTAAAAATAATAAACGTTGAGAATCTGTTATTGCTTCTTAACAGCTTAATATATAATACAGCCCCCATCTCCCCAGTGCCTTGATATATTGAGGAGGACGATTCTAATATTCACAATCTAACGAAACATATGATCGATGACGTATTATTAACTGCGTCTTATTGCTTAGTCTGCAAACTTCACAGAGATTTATTAACTTTTGTAGTATGATTAAGCTCTAAGGTGTCATAATACTCAGAATAGGTGATATAAACGTTTAGGGCATGACAATTTTTTGCCAATTAACATGTAATGGGAAACATATTACAGTGCATTACTTCACTTTACACTTTCTCTTTTGACGATTCTCGAACGCATAACTTTCGAGCTCTTGGGGAGAGTCACTAGCACACGTGCAGGTAATTTGTTCCAGTCAACAATTGTTCTATTTACAAAAGGTTTTCTATATCCGTTCTTTGTTTTCTGAATTTCATTTTGTAAGAGTAGTTGCCCCTTCTAAAGTAGCATGGCATTTCAAGATGTTTCCATGAATTACAAATATCTCAGACAAATGTGTTGGAATTTGATGTGTCGAGATTCACACAATCTCCCCGAACTTCAATAAAAACGTGTGGGAATCCCCATGTGTTGAACTCTGACAGAATGGTTGATGGATAAGATTGAGACATTCTGGGTATCAGAATGAAGCCGATACCGGGCTAAAGAGGCTATCATCATGGGGGGATAATATTTTATTCGTGTAACTTCTTCTTTAATATCATTCCAGAGACTCGTTGCCTAAATGAATACATTTCTGGCGTAAATGATGTCCCTAAGTAAAATTTGTTACAAAAATTGTTTAAAAAATACGAGTATTTTAATATACTAGTGCATGTCGATTGGAATGTAGTAAAAATGTATAAGGTATTCATATTTATGAAACAATTTTATTTACATGAACTTTTCTATTCTTTCCTATCTCTGTATACATAAAAAAGTGAGGTGTATTAGAATTCTGACAGTGTTTTCAAATATTGCTTCGAAAGACTGGAAGGAAAAAAGGGGTACTAAATAATTGTGGATGATAAATTCATACAAACTGAAAAGTAGAATATTCATAAATTAAGTATTCTAGTAACGCTACTTTTTCGTAAGGAAGGGCAAATTCCATTTCAGTCTGCGCAGTAGTATAAACAACTAAAACATAACTAGACAATAAGCCAAACAAGCGGTGTTGAAACTTCTCATTTCCGTCTGATAACAATTCCTAGGTGTTGTGGTTTTGAAGAAACCGCATGGTGTACTGTGGAGGTTCCATTTTATTATTCTGACACTGAATTCCTGAGTCTTTAATCTATGCACGTAATTTCGTTAAAAATGTTAAAAATATTACATATGAAACAATGACAATAGGTTCACGATTACGAAATACGAATGAATATGAGAAACTTCATATGAATGTGTTCATTATATCAAGTTTTGTACAGTATTTTTTCTTCGACTAACGAAAACTAACAAATATTGAACGTCGTTTTCATTTGCACTTTTCGTAGCTCTTCTAGCAGTCTTAGTTTCACCCCTGAATGACTCCCGTTCAATATTTTAGTAAACGATTACTCACTGTCAAACGAGTAAATCCATCGTTGAACCACACGAAACCAGCACAAACAGACACTGCATGCACTGACCTTGGGATCAGTCAAAGGTCGCTCCAACTACAATCCCGAGACAAGAATGATCAAAGTATATCAAGTTAGGATCCACTTTATTTTTAAAAATAATAAAAGTATAGAATCTGTTATTGATTCTCAACATCTTAATATCTAATACAGTCCCGATCCCCCCAGGGCCTCGATATATTGATCTTAAACAGAGGAGAGCAATTCTAATATTCACAATCAAACGAAACATACGAACGATGACCTACTATTAAGTGCTTAGTCTTCAAACTTCACAGTGATTTATGAAATTCTGTAATATGATTAAGCACCATCATAAGGTATCATATTACACAGAATAAATTATACAAACGTTTAGGACATGCAGATTGATTAAAGATGACCATTTTTTGCCAATGAACATATAATGGGAAACATCATATATCGAATTTCACGTATGACATTTGCTGATGGGTGGCACCTCAATCTGCACTGGTGTTTGGCGGTACACGTTCTTGTGCAAAGGTACGAGCACCACGAAAGTCTCTCCGCACCGATCGGATTCACGTCCTCCCATTAAAGACTTCATTTATGTTGGAAGCTATCATATCAGTGGAAAACAACTGAAGGAGATAACACTGCCAGCATCTATTACGGTTGTGGTGAGCATGCAATGTATGTTTTCTTTCGTTGCAAGCTGCAGCTCGTGCTACCAACATAATTTATGTTGCATGCACTCTCACCAGGAAGGTGCCTCTGCGGAGACACTTACCTGGCACGCTATATTTCGACCACCTGCGAAACAACGGTGCACGATTAGTTGCCTACTAGTCAGGGACAAATTTCATCCGTGTAACTTCGAAATATGACACTACTCACCATATTACGTAGTTCAGCAGCAAAAAGTGATATAAATCAAACCCACAAAAGATCTAGAAGTTTGTAACATTTATGAGTCTTCTGTGTTGAAGATGTATCATTTTAAAACGATTGCAACCATCTATAAAGATTGAAAATAAAAGACAGAAAAAAATGATTTATTTTCGTTATGAGGGACGGAAATGCAATTTTAAATAAAATTAAATATACCCTAACTTTGGTTAACGATGACATTGGCCATGACTTTTCTTCCTTTCGTAAAAATGCCCAACGTTTCACTAATGTGCATTACACCAGGAGTCTGATTTAATTTTCCTGATGACTAAATTGTTCTGACGTTAGCAAGGTAAGAGAACAGAGACCCTGTTTGGGAAGATTAATTGTGTTCTGACATTTATTTTTCATATTTTAGTGATGGTGAACGAACCTAGTTGATAGTAATGTGTTCTAGAAATTTCCCTTTGTTCTGCTATCAGCACCAAAAGGGAGTCGTGGAGTGGGCAGGACTTCCCCGTTACATTCATGAGCATGGAATTGTTCCTAAATGCTTTTTTTATTTGACCTGATAAGGGTATTTTAGGAACAACCATTGCGTGTTTTCGGAGTGCGACAGCACGGAAAACCACAATTTGACATTGGATTTTCAGGAAGACATTCTTGATTGTTTTATCGGGGTTTAGTATTAAAACGTTTGTAATGTTTCTTATACAATGGTGAACGTACATCGTTCAGCTATGCTATATCCTAGTTAAGCGAACAGACTTTAAGAAAACAGTGAAACAGAGTTTTAGTAAGAAAGGTAACTTATTTAAACTATTTTCAAAAATGAAACTTTTAACAGCTCATCTCTAACGTAAAGGTACATTTTGTAGAGAGTTATACGAGAAAATTCAAATTAAACAGAAACTTTTGTCTGAAAATATGTCGTATTTATTTTGTATCTTTAAAATCAGCAATTCGAATAGTTTTTATGTTCTATTAAAATTGGTTTGCTGAAAAATATGTAAAAATTAAACCTGTATTAAGGATATTGTAATAATGTCTATTGTAATGGACTTGTTAACCGATAGAGATATATTTAATTATGGGAATGAACTCAACTACCTGAATGTTACTGAACAAATAATGGTTCTAAAAACAAGGATATCCTAAACAAAACAAATTGAACTGGAAATTAAATCTTTAGGCATGGACATCAAGCAAAAAAGGAAAGCATAAGTAACCTATAAATAAAAAATGTTGAAAGCTTACTTACGTATGCAGCTCTGTTAGGTATATCAATGAAAGGAACAAAATAATTAGCCTAGCAACATAAATGGAATGACGAGGAGGAGATTGTCAAAAAAGAAAAGACTGAATTAAAATGAAATAAAAAATAGTGAAATAATTAAATCTGAAATTTCAATCTTGGAGGCAAAGACACTTGTCATCATTTAAGAAGGATAGATTGTGAGTATGAAGGTACACACCCATAGGGAGAAGGAGTAGAAGAAGGTCAAGAAGGAAGTGGAAGGATGATGTAATGCAAATCATGATAACCAGAAACGCAATGGCTGAAGTTGATGAAGACTGAAAGAGTAGAGATGAGGCAGCAAGAAAATGACAGCAGTAATAAACATGCTTCCATACGTCTACTACTTGTACACAAGTATTAACTGGTCACATATGAACATTCCTCGCTTTATGAATGATTGTTTAAAAATTTAAAATAGAGCTCCATACTGGAAACCAACTTCAAATGAACTGAATAGCGTAACATCTTACAGATCCAATGCTACGTATGGGTACATATTTTAATATTGCTCTGCTATTTTTATTCATTGGAAATAGTTTAACCTATGTGACTGAATTGCACAGAATATCAAATAATTAAATTTTATTGTGCATAGGTTCTGAAAATACGAACGTTTCGGACACCTGCGGAGAGAAGGTCCCAAAAAGAGCCTCTCCAAAAATGTTTTGGAAGGTCAAAAAGTTATCGTTCTGAAACGTAACTTGGGCCCCCAGAACGGAACACCTTTTCCCAATAATGTTCGACCGATGTATCAGGAAACTGCACACTTATATGTCTCGGGTGCCGTATGCACATGCTGGCATTTCTAACTAATTTTTGTGTACAAAATATTTTGAATTTCTCTTGAAGAAAAAGTTTCGTATTTCTACAAAATCGATGTCGAAATTTTAATGGAAATATTATCATGTCATGGAAATAGTATCTGCCATGATGACGCATGATACTAAAAAAGTTGTTTTTTCGAAACGAATGTCTGTCTATCCACCGGTCTGTCTCAGTTTGTTCGTCATTCGATTTTTTAAAATTTTTATGTTCTTTACATAAACGACATTTTCTAAAAAAAAGACTTGTTTTTCTTTAAAGTTTTTGTTAGAATAGAAACACACAGGCTTATAAATATGGCATAGTCTTATTTTCATTTCAATTTCTGAATTATCGAAAATTGAAAAAAATAAAATATTTCTGAATTCTCTCCTATACATATATCTCCTATATAATTTGCTGGAAACATTATTAGAGAAACATAGGTTATTCACACAAGAATCTGTTCCAAAAAATGAAATATGTAATTCAAATGATGTACAATTTGTTTTCAAAATATGATTAGATTTCGCAAAACTTTGAATAACATAGTGAAAATTTAAAAAAGAATAGTGTTACAACAATACATATTTTTTCGAATTGATCACAGTTACATAATGACCTACTAATTCTCCATCATTCACTCGAAAATGCAAACGACATAACGCAAAATTACGTGAAAAATACAAATACTTTGAAAAATGGTGTTCATATAATTACATTTTCGAATTGCAGGACAGTAAACGACCTTTTTCGTTGCAAGAAGTCTTTCATAAAAGGGCAACGTACGGCACAGATTATGGCGTATTTGCCGTTTATTGCACGAATAATTGCGTCATCACACATTCAACCAATCACAGCCAGAGAATCGTGAGGAGGTAAAATACATCCCACATGAATTTCTTCATTTCTCCAGGGTTTTCACCAGATTTAGCCAGAGACTCAACTGAAAATCGATGATTAGTAGATGCTGATATTAATTTAGTAGGAGTATGTTTCATATCCACTTTGCACAATATGTTATTTCACATCATTATATATTTAGTCCATGATTATTACATTCCAAAAATTTAAAAAAAAATTGTTTGTTTTAATATTTCATAATTATTTTATAAAGGAAATAAGTCAAAGGTATAAAAACCATTCTGAACATCACAGAAATGCAAATCTGAAGATATAGAGTAGCCCAAGCTATCAATAAGGATTAGTTCTACAACTTTTGTGTAGAACATAAATGTCCCAGATGCCAACTGTGAATGTTATTATGGGTTTTCTCCCCTCCTCTCAGTCTTATGGAGCAATGCCTTATTTCCCTTTTGAAATCACCGATCCCATTGAGAACGTGAAGGGAAAAAAAAGTCGGGATGTGCGGCGCGCGGGGGCTGGGGAAACTGGGCCAGCATAGTCCGGCGCGACTGGGAGTCGCGTCGCCGCGCTCGACTGCGCGCCCGCTCCGCTGCACGCCACTCGGCGCGAAAGCGACCGCCGCCGCGCGGGGGGGGGGGGGATGGTTCTGCGGTGGAAGAATGCAACAAACGCCCGCGCGTCGCAGCGCCTGAGGCAGGTGCGAGGGGGAGGGTGGCATTCGCTTTCATTCACGTTTACAGGCACGTCATTTGTCATTCTCAGTAGTCCAGTAGATGTAGTGAATGTCGTTTTGCTATAGCGCGTCCCAGGTTAAGAATGAAGCACATGGCCTTATGGGCTTTTCCAGTATATAAACACACCCCCAATTTTTAAAATATCAAAACTGTTTTAAACCCTCATTAACATAATTTCTCATCACAACAATTACATTAGTAAAATAATACATCGAATACATTGTGTATTTACCACAAATCGGATATTGTATCAAAATAGTGGTGCACTTTAAAATTAATATTTCGTCCTGATTTCTTGTGAAATTTCGACGCACAAAGGACGTGAGAAGCTGAACAGAAACATTCCTATGTATTGGAGTTTCTTAGGAATAGCTTTAGATATGAGGAAGGGAGAAAAATACGATTTCAGATAATTGGAAAGGTTCGAGATAAAATACTGAGCGCTAAACTAACGTTCCGCCCTATTGCTATTCGGCGCTTAACTTTCAATTCATACAGTACGCTACATCAGAAAAGCGCCACGTTTGGCATCACTGTCGCCATAAGAGCCCGTACTTCATTCTTAAACTCGGACGCGCCATAGGAGGGGACGAAATCCTGCCCCATTCGATAGATAGAGAGGTAGATGAACAGAAAGCTAAATATGTAGATATTCAGGCAGATAGATAGATAGATGGATAGATATATTTATTAAAGTTCACTTTGAACTAATGCTCGGTAGCAAACATGATTACAAGTAGAAGAATGGTGACAGATCCGACGCCGACACACACTCCAACTTGCGGTAGTATCCCCGTGTATCTCTCCCACAGTAATACCTCCACCAGTAGGAGTACCACATACAGGTAGGAGTACCATCTCCTACCAGGACAAGCTCCAAGCTTCTGACTGGTCTTCCGAAGTGGGTGCGTGTGTAGTACATGATAATGAGGGTTAGAGTAAGAGGAAAGGATAGGATAATGAAGAGGAAGGAAAAATCGCTCCCGGTCCTTGGCTCGTTTGTTAAGGTAGTCCACTAGGGTAGTAGTTGATTGGCAGTTCGGCCTAGTGACACAGCCCCACGTATGGAAGGAAGTCCTGGCGGGGAATTCAAATGTCCTACCAGTCTGCAGAGATTTTCGGCGTCACCCACGTCGTTAGTACTTAGTTGAATGTTGAATGTTTGAAGTTAGTTGAATGTTGTGAATAGACGAGTAGGGTATTTTCGCGTAATTTTGCATTAAAAGTAGATAATTTTAAACAACTATTTTCTCAAACGCGGCGGCAAATTCTTATAACATTTTTGGGAATAGAGTAAAATTTTAGAAAAATATTTTCTTTGAGTGGGGAGGGACTTGGTCTTCGTGCCCAGCCCCTTTTGGATCTAGATAGCTACCTTTTGGATCCGACATTGGCTTCGTTTGCATTCGCCTCGACATTTGAAGCAGCATTTGCTTGAAAATTGCTAAACGTTGTGTCGGCGCGGCCGGGAGGGAATAACGACCTTTTTGCTGCGATGTGGCCAATCTCCCCGCTAACAACTCGCGGAGTTTCCCTTTGGGTGTTGTGCCAGTGACGAGTGCCACATTGAGCAGTTGCCCCTCACATTCGTGGAGGAGTATCTATCGTAAAAAGGTGGTTTTCACTAATAACGGGAACTTGATTTAGATGATTCTATAGATCTACGGCAGACGACTCTCACTTTTGAGAACAATTAGAACAGGGGTGATCAACCTGTGGCGCATGTTTAAATGTGGCTCGTTGAATGATAAGTCACGCACTGCATCCTTGTACATATTTATTCTGTTAAATATGTTGCATTAGTGCAAAACAAATTAAAACTTACCGTGATTACTCGAGTATGTAGGCGTTCCTGTTTGGAAGAATCAAGTTATAAAACACGATAATTTCTTACCAATTTTGTCCCGGTCATTTGTCACATATCAAAATTTTTATTATTATTGTTATTATTGTTATTATTGTTATTATTGTTATTATTGTTATTATTGTTATTATTGTTATTATTGTTATTATTGTTATTATTGTTATTATTGTTATTATTGTTATTATTGTTATTATTGTTATTATTGTTATTATTGTTATTATTGTTATTATTGTTATTATTGTTATTATTGTTATTATTGTTATTATTGTTATTATTGTTATTATTGTTATTATTGTTATTATTGTTATTATTTTTATTATTGTAATTATTGTTATTGTTGTTATTGTTAGTATGTATGTGTAGTGTATGTATTAGTAGTAGTAGTTAGTAGTAGTAGTGATAGTAGTAGTAATAGTAGTAGTAGTAGTAGTAGTAGTAGTTGTTGTTGTTGTAGAAGCTGTAGGAGCAACAGTAGCAGTAACAGTAGCAACAGCAGTAGCAGCGGCAGTAACAGTGGCAGTAGCAGCGGCAGTGGCAGCGGCGGTGGCAGCGACCAGAAATAATTTCGGTTAAACAATTGCAATTAATGTTCACTTTTTCGATTAAATCATTAATAATAAATTCATTGAGTTATATCACTCCATCTTCCATAAATAAAATCCATTTTTTTCGCACCAAAGGTCTCTTAGTGCCCTCATCGCATCCAAAAACTATGCTCCAAAGATATCACCAAAGAGTCTGTCCAGCAGCTGTATCATCGGTGGAGACCTCGATAGTCTCTTGTCCAATTCCCCTCCATGTCGAAATTTCATTCTAATAGACTTTTCTGCTAGCGAATGATGTTAATTTATTTATGTGATTGAGTTCCTTTCCTTATCTAAGAGAAGATGATCCTGACATTTCCCCATATTTTTCATTCCAAATGTTTTTGCGTTTCCGGAAACAAGGATTGTGTTTCATTGTTAATAATAGAATTTGCGCAACAATCGTTTGCTCGATTTCATAATCAACATTAAAAAAATAATGAATGAAAAAAGAAATCTCAGCAATAGGCACGTGAAACTTTATCTTATCTCAAGAGATATTATTTTCTTGGAATCAAAAACAATGTCTACCGAATTTTATTCTTTTTCACAGCGACAAGCTTTCGTAACAAAAGTATCTAATCAAAGTAGCATAGTAACCGCGTTGAGCAGGAGTTTGGAAATCTTTACTTTGTACGCATTACGAATTCATTGTGTAGTAAAGTAATTTTATTCAGTTACTTTTGTTACACATTGTAAGCGTTTTTCAAACTTATTTGACTTGGTATTCTGTTTTGAATACCATTTTCCAATTTGCTTCCTTTTAATAAAATTATTTTACCACTTACTAATTTCTTTTAATTTTTTAGAAACTAATAATTTTTTACAAAAACCTTTCTACTTACCACTTACCAACCTTACCACTTGAGGGAAGATTTGAATTGAAGACATTTCGAGATAGAGAAAACTATTGATACCGATTCACTGTAATTAGAAGTGGAGAATGTCACCTTTACTACTGTTTAGGTAAGTAATTCGTATGGACAAGGAAGTGGAAACACTCACTTGAAAAATAACATTCACAGAATTCTAGTTTATGGATATTTTCACTTAAGGCACGTGAAGCAGGCAATACTTGTTGTAAACTACCAACCTCTTTTTCCACACTCCTTTAAATTCCTTCAAATATTTCGTCAGTGGCACCACTCAAGAGAAGATCGCACAATATTATCAGCATAATTAAAGTTCTTATTTCGAGTGGAAGGTCAGGATTTATTCACGTGTTAGGAAGCACTACTAGAGACCTTTGAGAACAAAGACAAAGGAGGTGGCTTACTCAATGATTTGCAGTGGAGGCAGATTTGATTGCGCCTGGTCCGAGGCGAGTTGTGGAATCATAGATATACCACGTGGAGACCACCGCCACCGCTTGTCTCTCGCGGGCGGTGTAGGGAACAGGACTCTTTCAAAGTGTGAATCCCTCCGGGCGTTGTTTCTAGGGGCAACGCGACGGCCAAAGCATGCCACGCGATTCACATCAGATGCGCGAGATGCAATGGTGAATTCTTGGCGACATCACATGCCGACTGGCTACTGGCCGACTGGCTAAGGTGGCTCAGGGCATCAATTGATGTCACAGCAGTGCTCCTCTGACCGGGAGCTGCTTGGGTTCGAGTCCCGACGCGGGCGGGAATTTTGAGACTATTTTCATAATTAGATCGAATTCAAATCTGTCTGGGGGAGAATTCTAGCTGTTGTGGTCGGTAGTTTCCCGTAGTTTCTCCATTCAACACCAGGCGAAGGCCGGACAAGTACCCTAACCGGGGCCACGGTCCTCGCGCGATCTTTCCTTCCTCTTCCTTGTCCTATCCTCCCCCCTTACACAGACTACACTACCACACATGCCAGGAGACCAGTTAGGAGCTTAGAACGTATCCAGACTATGGGGGTGCCCCGCTGGTGGTGTATATCTGGTTGGGGAAAACCTTGTAACCCGATGGGTAGGTCGGCGTCACATCTCGCCATCTAGCGAAGGAAGATCACCGCTACTTACCGTAATATACGACTATCAGCCCGGAATCATTAATCAATCAAAGAAATGACGACTTCCGTGGTTACGATGGTGACACAACCGTCAAATCCAAACAAATGTTTCTGAGACACCTGTAACATTAATGTTACAAACTTCTAGAACTTGTAAAGGGCTCTCATTAACCTTATGAACTTGTAGAGAGAATCTCATTTAGCGAAGTATGTGAAATTTGTCTCATTTGTTCATGATTGTTAGCAACTCTATTAGACAAGTGTCCTATAGGTCGTGCTCTGACGCAGTCAAGGAGATTTCATGTAAATGTCGAAAACCTGTGAATACGGGCTCGCCTAATAATCAGGGACAATGTCACATGTGTAATTCCTTCGAAAAAAAAATTCTCACTACTTGTCATTGGGGCAATGTGATCATTTTCGACCTCTCCACATATTCCAGACGTTTGTAACATTTATTTTGAGATAATATACCGTCTAAGTACATTTCAAAATCCAACGGAATTGATAGATAAGAATCATACATATACGTAGCACGTGTATATATACGTGTATACATTTTCCCAAACGATCTAACACTTGTTGGCCCCTAAAGCAAAACAATGTATTGCAGCATATCTTTACAACATGTATCAGAATTTGACATGTTAATAGTTTCGTTTTCTCCGCACATTCTGTATGTTACAAATAAGGACACGTGTTGTTATCATGATTAGATACGATCAAGGAAAATCTTGGACAAAGATATTTTTTGGAGGCCAATGAAGAAAGAAGAAACTAATGTTAAGGCCAAATTTGTTGTAAAATATAACAAAACTGCCGGTATTTAATTTACGTGAGTTAATTTATATTCCACCGACGGATGGTTTCATTCCTTATTTAGTGCAGTTAGAAAGCATCATTGTCATACATGACGTAACTAGTAAAGGATTTAATACAATTATTTTATTGTTTCACAGTTATTATAATCATATCATAGTTTGGAAACTTTTCAAACACTTTGCTGCCTTTTGCTCTCACCTCTCTCGAGGTAGACCTACTCAGTGAACCGTCCTCGAACCTCAAGCCGAGGGAGCTCTTCGGCCTATTTCGATGCTGAAAAGATTTTTTACTCGATTGAACCTGTGAGTTCTTCTCGGTGCTTACAACTTTTTATGGATTAGTTTCTCCGTTATCTTTAACATCCAATTTGGTTTCAAAGCTAACCTTGTCACGATTCATCAATTACTTGGAATCACCGAACACATTGGTAACGCCTTTATCACAAACCGTACTCTATGAATTTAATCGTTTATTTCAGAAACCCGTCAAACGCCAAAATATAAAACACGCTTTAGCGACGGATTATTGCTCCAGGAGGATAGATACATCGTTTTGTGCACATTTATATGAAAAATATTCATTTATGAACTTATTTAATAAAAAAATATTTTGAAATTTGAAAAATTGGGAGACTTATTCTTAGTTTTCTCGAAATGAGGAATTCAGCGTTTGACGGATGAAATAAGCGATTCAATTTTTCTAGATATTGAGAAATCTTTCGACAAAATATGCCATCTGACCCTTATATAAATAACGAAAATAAGGTCTCCCCATGTATATTTATAACACCATACAATTTTTTAAATAACATGAGCGCCATGGTTAAAATGTACTCTAAAATTAACACAACTCTCTCCCAAAATGTCTTTCTAAAGCATGAGTGCCTTTGGCATACTGTATCTCTTCTGTATATTTTAAACTTATCTTTCACACATTACGTTATTTTCCTCACAAATTGCACTGTACGCTGATGACACTTTTCTCTTCACTTCACATTCTGGAATTTTATGTGCCTATGATAATTTGCAAGATGATCTCAACGTATCTGTTCAATGGGCAGAAAATGGGGATTAAAACACAATTCAAACATATGTCAAGCCAAAAGTTTTACACTTCGTAAACCTTATTTTCTTCCCCCTTTAAAAATATTTAATACTCCATTCCACGGATATCAAAACGCTAAATTATAAATTGTTTAGACATTGAATTAGACACCACTTTAACATGGAATAAACACGTTACAAACTCTATTAATAAAACTAATATTAAATTTTTAAAATTAAATCACTTCTTTCTTCTAAATTTCTATTACTTTATGAATATTTACTACTTTAAAAAAATCAATCATTTGACCCACGTTGATATATCTCCTGCATGGTATAATGCTGCTAAAACTCACAATAATAAAATAAAAATTGTACAAAATAAATTAACACGTAATGCACTTCAAGCCTCATGGTTCATACCAAATAATCAATAAAATCATGACCTAACTTTAGAAACCATTACAGACTAGATGTTAAAAAACAAAAAATTTTAAAATCATTTTAACAATTACTAACAGTAAAACTACTTTCAATGAGGACCAATCATACATACTTTCTCGTAGAATGAAATCCCGATTCCCCAAAGACCGATTCAGACCTTCATACATTGCACTTTTTCCTTATTAGGCCACACTACAGTATACAATTATAACTAGAGACCAGATTTTTATGTAATTACATCTCTTTTGTCCTTCTATTTACTGTTCTCAAAATGATAATCTTGGCGATTCGTCTCCGTTCAAACACAATGCCACATATTTTTACATATTTATATTTTATTTTCACAAAATATCTTTTTTCTACCAATTTACTTTCATATTTTCTAAGAAAGTTATTATTTTTTAAATAAAAATGATCAATTTTTTTACAGTATTACTGCGTACTGCCTACTCTAGGTAGGCTATTTGAAGACGCAGTCGGAATTCTTCACAAATTCTTCGTTCGTGGTGCGCCTGCTTCAGTTATCACAGAGACGGGTAGTGCGGGTCAGCGACAGAGATCATATTCACCGTTAGGTGTGAAAAGTATCACTAAGGCCGCGTTTCGTGACCTTTAACCTTAATTTCCGGGAAACATTGGCGATCGCCGACGTGTAACACTTTGATGAGAGTGCTGCATGCTACAGTGATTGTTTCCTGGTCGTAAATATTGCCAATTTGTTCGATGGTCTCTATTTGCATCTAATCTTGCTCCTAAACAACGGTCCTGGTAGCAATAGGTGAAACTTTTACAACTGACGAGAAATTTGTATGGTGAAAACTGTGAACAAACTTGTGCTCTTCAAATGATTTTGTCATTAATGAAATACATTCGTCTTATTTTTAAAAGTTTGTTGATTTTGTAAAAGATTTTTTGACAAGTATAATTTCCTATTATGTAAATGCGCTTTATAGTAGGTGTATTTCAATATGACATATTACTTCCGATTTTACATAGTTATTAAACATTATTACTGTTTAATTTCATATTTATGCACATATTTTGACGTTTCATATTACATATTTTCCGGACTTTAATTATAACTAACATACTATTTTTTTATAAATTCTCGGCTATCCGGGAGACGCCGCGTCGTTGGCTGGGAGGCCGACGTTTCGCCTGACATGTCGCAGGCTTCCTCAGGGCAGTGAGGAACCTATCCTGAGGAAGCCTGCGACATGTCAGGCGAAACGTCGGCACCCCAGCCAACGAAGCGGCGTCTCCCGGATAGCCGAGAATTTATGGATTCGAGCCGCGGAAGCTTACGTGTATATACTATTTTTTTCTCTCATTTTAAGTGATCAACTCTGGTAAGTTAATTGGAAATTTTTAAAACCCCTGAAAGACTACTGCGGTTAAACAGGCAGTGAATAAATTTTAAACAAATGTTCCCCATTCCGAAGTGCACAAGATTTTTTATAGCGTAATAGAAGCCATAGGATTAGGAAAATATTAAGGTTTAAAGAAGATTTCGAAGAACTAGGAATGCCCCCATGCTACAACACACTACAGAAAACATTCATTCTACACGCAGGATTCAATCCTAAGCCGCAATTTGCACGCACACCAAGTCCGTACGCCACTGGATCGACTCTTTAATAATTAGGATGGTGAGAGATACTTTTCTGAGATACTCGTATGCCTTAATATCGTGTGGGAGCTGTATAATATCCTTTGTTGTATAATTTTACACTTACATTAAAAAAACATGAAAGAATAAGTAATTGCCATCCACCTGGAAACAGCAAATATTCTTTTCGTAACTGAAAATCGCTACCGATCCGAATGTATTACTAATTTTTCCTTATACGAAGTCAGTGTTCTATGCATAAAATTTTAAGTCCTGGAACGCGCCACAAATTAGTTATTAATTAATAGAAATTGTTATATATTTATAACATAATTTCATAATTATAAATCATACTTGATAACAATTAGTAACACTGATATAACACTGATACACTCTCTATTAACATAATGATATTAGGGAATAAAAAATTAGAGTTTATAATGATATTTTATCGTTTTTACTAATAATTTTATTAGTTCGAAGAATCGATACAGTTAAGGGGAAAATTATTTAATTTTGATTTCACGAAAGTCCGTCGAACTAAAAATCAATGTTGCCAAGTGTTTGTACACAGCTTTTTGTTTGTTTTTTTACTTTATCGCAAATACTTTGACAGTGTAGAGAACGTTTTGTAATGCTGCGGGGGGAAAATGGGATTTTTTTTACAGAAAAACTTTGATATGTTCTGCATAACTGAAAAACACTGATGTGTTCTTCTAGTGTCCACCGCAAATGATGCATGATTCTTGTTCTCCATGAGCGTCGCCTATCGAATAATACTTCCAGGTATTTGGCTGTGGCGTTCGCGTGAATCCACGCTATGTTATAGGTGAATGTGGGTGGATCGAGGGTTTTTCCAAACGTGAATACCTTTCCTTAACTGTTGCTTGCATTTATTTGCAGATCCTCAATTGCTGTTTCTAGAAGAGTTCTCAAGCAGACAGCACGCGGGAGTCACGACCCTCCAATCAGTCTCTTCGCGGGGCAAGGAGCAGCGATAAGGAATCGAGATCGCTCGTTAGACAAGGAAAAGGTGTCAGTTCTAAAGAGCGCGAATATTGCCGTGTTTCGACATACCGGTAGTTGACACGGATAACATCTTTACTCTCGAGATGGAGAAGGAACGTTACAGAATGTTGCACGTGTTGTAGCACTCAATGAACAGTATGTCTAAGATATATTCTTGGAAACTGCGTGTGAGAGCGTATGTTGCGCCAGCTTTGAGAGTAAATAGTTGCGAACTTGCGCATTTAGAGGTTGAAAGAGAAGTGTTCCAATGGCATTGTTAAAGAAATTGGGACTGATTTCGTGTTTTATTAGACTAGTGGCCGGCAGCAACAAAAAAGCTGCTGAAAAAATCACACATAAAGTTATCGAAAAAGAAGTATGCAAACTGCTTATGATCAACAAATAAAACAATCTAGAATAATACTACAATGAAATCAATAAGTGAACAAAGTATCGAATACTGCAATAACGTAGTACAGTATATACCGATGCACAATACAACTGTTCTTTACATATCAAGAATATCAAATAAGTTGTTGTTCTACAACGCAACACGTGAATAGTAAATATTTATTGGCTGGCGGCCTCTTCGTTGGAGCCTTGTTGATGGCGTCTGCTCTACGCACTGGATATAAGAATTCAGTCGGACGTGCAATATGAGATGAGGCGAAAAATACAAACATTTCGATTTTACAGTCAAAAACGAAACTGTTTCATTGTTTTTTTGATTTTTCACAATAACAATCTGTTGTCAGGTCTTAATATAAGATCATGTACAATTTTTGAAAATATGAGTAGTTTTTGAATAATTTTGCGTTAAATACAGGCAATTTAAAATCATGTTTAAACAATTATTTTCTCAAATTCTTCAATTTTTCTTCAAATTTTCTCTTCATATATATCATAAAACGAAAAAATTGCTATCTCATTTCCGGCAAAATCTCTATTTGCAAATAACTAAATTTCAACCGCTCCAAATGGTTTCTTCAATTTTTTCACGGATAGAACCCGGAACGCCAAAAAGAATGGCGCAGGTTTCATTTTCGTTGTACTCTCTGAATTTTCGAAAATTGCAAAACGTATATTAATGCAAGAAAGTATGTATATTCTATAGTACCTCTAGTTATATAGCATTTTCTGCTCGGAATTTTGAATGTTACCAAATTTTTCTTTTTTAGAGAAAAATTCATTTGAGTGGAGGAGTTGGCTCATCTAAAGCTAGATAAGCCTCATGGTATTATTGCCTCAGAAACAATTTTTTAATGTTTTTTAGCTTCTGAACAATAAAAATCTTTGAATTTTAAATAGGAACGTTTTATATCGCCTCTTCAGAATATGGACATTTCTGGATATAATTCAAATACAGCTTAATTTAGCACTTAAACAAATTTAACACCATCTACCACAAATGCCACATCGCACTGCATATTTTTACCTTTATACTACATATTTTAACTCTCCGCACGGCCGTTTCCAGTATCAAATATATCGTGAGCTCCCCAGCGTTTATGAGACGGAATTCTGAGATTGCACTCTGCCTTTGAACAGTGAATGTAACATCCCTTCTTTTCAAGCTTCACACGCGATGGAAATTGCTAATACATAATTAATAATTGATCAAACACGTTTATAACACTCGAAATAATTTTTTTTTGTACAATTCGTACTTAACGATGAAATCGTTGTCTAGTAATACGCACTCAAAAGTAGTAAGTCATAAAATGTCTGATAATTTCTGATGGCTCGGGGGCATTTATTAATAAATCGAACAAACATTTACAGGCTTGTATTTTAACATTTTATTCACACTATAACATTTTATTCATACTACAAGTATTGATAATCTCTAAGCTGGAAAAGTGACCTACATTGCTACATAAGAAAGCATTTTTAATTGTAGAAGATAATAATGCAATGAGTGATCTTATCGGCGCCAAGCCACTTCTATTATCCTCCTTCTCATGTGCACATACGTAGTATCATTGAGACACTGAAATATATGTTATCTTCAGTAGATATAAACTGAAAAAAGTTGTCAAGAGTGGAGGAAAGTGTATTATTTAACCTTTTCATCGTAAATACAACGTAAATAAACACATCCCTAATCGAGCGACTACAATTCAATAAATATGTCAATGTGAATTATGTTGTCTTAATGATGGCAGTATGCGTAAATGGTTCTGAGAATACTGGTTCGATTTCATATTATTATTTTTATTATTGATATTGTTATTATTGTCGGGATACTACTTTCTGAGCAACGAGGGACAAAATGTTCCGCTAATGACCTTGGTGTTAATGGGATCTTAAATTACAAAACGAGCGAGAGGGGGAGGGAGAGGGAGAGAGAGGGAAAGGGAAAGACAGGAGAGAGAGTGAGTGAGTGAGAGAGAGGGAGAGGAGAGAGAGGGAGAGGAGAGAGGGAGAGGAGAGAGAGGGAGAGGAGAGAGAGGGAGAGGAGAGAGAGGGAGAGGAGAGAGAGGGAGAGGAGAGAGAGGGAGAGGAGAGGAGAGGAGAGAGAGAGGAGAGAGAGGGAGAGGAGAGAGAGGGAGAGAGAGGGAGAGGAGAGGAAAGGAGAGGAGAGGAGAGAGAGGAGAGAGAGAAACCTTTACCACCTGAGAGAATCTCCTTCATGTCTCCCGGCAGGTGACCATTGTGGTGATTTGCCAATGATCTGCATAAAGATGTACTTTCGCAATATGAGGAAAATGCGAGAGGGACCCTCCAAAGAAAAATGTTTGTTATAATAAATTTACATTTGGTTTATCAAGTTTTTTTACAGAATACAAAAGTCCACAATACAATTTAAAGAAATGAAAGCGTCCAAATTACAAGCTCTTTTCAAAGACTTTAGTTACAGGTTACGCATTATTGATCTAGAATCTCCTGCCGTATATTATATAATAAATTACAACACTTAGATTTTCAGTGGGAAAAATTAAAACGCAAGACCATAGATAAATTTGATAACAGGTACTTGACTTTGGTAAACACTGTCTATTGTGTCTGTAATGCGTCTTATTTGTTCACAAAGACACACACACACACATATGCGTGTGTGTGTGAGAGAGAGAGAGAGAGAAAGAGAGAGAGAGAGAGAGAGAGAGAGAGAGCGAGCGAGGGAAGTGCGGGAATGTAGCTATTTTAGTCCCAAGAAGCAGAAAACGCTTATTCTGACATTGGGCAGTCGTCCTTTCTTGTTTCATTCATCGTCGTAAGAACTCACGTTTAAGAACGAATAATCGGCAAAATTGACATTTTAAGGGAGTTAAGAACCATAATCTTTTTATTACTATTATTATTATCATCAATAATTATCGATTTATAACATGTTAATATTTTATAAATACTTGTATTAATTGTTTAATGATTTTCTTATGGAACTTCCAGGTTTAAAGCCTTCGACCGCTTGGTAAACTGGAATTGAGTTATAATAATATTATTAATATTAATAGTAATAACAATAATAATATAAATAATGAAAGGAATTGATGATGTTAATAAGAATAAATAAGTAAGAATTGAAGATGTTTTACAAGATGGATTTCTGATTTCTCGCTGAGGTGGTTTACATTAAATCACAAATACAAGATTCTTGCTTATTTTGCAAGGTATCCCCAGATAATCAAAAAATTCTTATAATATATTAGCAATATTCATTTTCCATTTAATTACATTATTCCAATATTCTACATATATCAGCAATATCGATGTATATGAAATCACTTGATATCAAAGAGTGTCCATAGTGCCCTCTTTCCCGCATCTCGTGCGCTCGCATGCACCGTGTCACGATCTTAAGTTAAGGAATGGAAAAAAAAACTTGCTTATGTTTCGTGTAGCCGTCGTGTGTCTACGTCGATTGAAGAATCAAAATTGGAAAATTATTGCAAAAGAAGGAAATTTAGGCATTAATGGGTGTCAGAGCAAGCTGTTCTATTTCATAATTATATTTTTTATTTTATTCAAAGACGCATATCTCTGAGGTTTCTGCACGGCCATAGCGGCCCACTTCTCAGAATTTGTATTTCCAAACAAGCTACAGATACGCCACGTGCGGCAACGCTTTGCTTCTTGGAAATCCGCTCACGCAACAACGTTGCCTAACGGACTTACAGCAATCGCCTCGCGCAGCTGCAGTCTTGGCATTCCCAGAAATCTTCCAGTTGCATCATATGGCGCAACGCATAGAAGCCATTTCTTACGAGACGCGCTATCTTTGCCAACGGCCGGCCTGTCTACCGCTCCTCCGCGCCGTTATGTTCGTATTAATCCCTCCTCCTGTCACCAGAGTGCACCAGCTTACAGCACTCGCCTGCCCTCGCCAGCGGCTGGCGACACCCGCTGCCACCGCGCGGCTGCGCTGCCCGCGCGCTCACGCCACGCCAGCGCCCCCCACCACCGCCAGAGCTTCCTTTGTGTGCAAGAATTCTCTGGAAGCCTAACCGACGCCTCAAATGGCCCAACGGCCATTCTTCAGTTCTCGTCTGGTCTTCATGTCGAGCAGACGTGCTCCGCGCCGCCCTGCGGCGTGTCTCTCTGTGCTCGTCCGAGCTTGCAACTGTGCGGACGGGCTCCGCGCCGCTCTCCTGGCGCCGTCACCTGGGCCCCACGCTACGCATGGTGCTGCCTCTAAAAACTGCTCCTCCTGCTGAGCAATTTTCTGCTTCTACAACGTGGCTGGCGAGCATGCTGTCTCGCCGCTCAACTTTGCGGCCATTCTTGCCGTCTACATTCAATGCTGCTACTGGTGACTATTGCGCCCTAATTACTTGCCGCATTCAACTACATTCTGTGTTCATGCTTGTGTGGCAATCTCAATTAACTATTTTACAAACTGTGTTACTCGCCACGTGTTCAGCTAATTTCATATTCACGTCTATGTGGCATCTGTAATTAACTATTTTACAAACTGTGTTACTTGCCACGTGTTCACGTTTATGTGGCGCATACAATTAACTATTCTACAAACTGTACTGCTTGCCACGTGTTCACGTTTATGTGGCGCATACAATTAACTATTCTACAAACTGTGTTACTCGCCACGTGTTCAGCTAATTTTATATTCACGTCCATGTGGCGTCTGCAATTAATCATTCTACAAACTGTGCTGTTTGCCACGTGATTTAACTATACTTTGTGATCATGCTTGTATGGCATTTGTGACTAATTATTTTTACAAACTGCATCGCCGACATCATGTGTCTAACTGCTGCTTCGTGTTCTCGCTGGTGCTCACTTACGGCACCCACAATCTCCTGAACTGCAACTGCCTTAGCGGGCCAGGGTTAGCTACCCGCCCGCAGTCATGCCAACTTCAGCAAGATGCAAGAGAAACAAGTTCTGTGCTATCGCACTAATATTGTCCCATGTCATGGGCAAAATTGTATATTTACATTGTGATTTTGTGTGCTGTAACCCTTTGTTCCTTCTTCCCCGTATGGTTTAAGATGTATTTTGTTTTAAATAGAATATATGTTTACATGACTCAATTTATAACCTTTATGGTAACAAGCATTCTCTTCCCACTCCTATCCTTGCAGTCCCAGACCTGCAAGGGTGATTATAACCTGTCTTTTCATTACAGGAGTCTGGGTGGTCCTTCGAACTTTAATTAAATCAAACTGGAGCTATGCTAGGAATGTTTGGGAAGGGGTCGAAGCCTCATTACTTTACAACCAGTCCACTTTGCTCGACCCGCCCATCCAATGGGTTTATGTAATCACCATAGCTGAGATGAAATATTGATGTAATTACGATACCGGAAAATAAATGTAGGAGAAGATGATTTCTTCCTTCACACATCTTCAGCCTCCAGATCTAACCGGTCGTCACCTAGTGCTTGTAAGATACTCTTAAGAACGAAGAATCGGCAAAATTACATCATCCAATTTTTCCTTGTTTATTTGGTTATATTTCCCAGGCAGATTGAATGCATTTCTAATGAAATGTATGATTTATCTGAGGATATGAATATGTGTATAATTAATTTATTGATTTTAGGTTTGAGAAAGTTTAAAAATATCCTGCTCAAACGTGAAACTAATCAGAAGAATTATACCAGACAAATGCAAAGGTCTGCTATTACTATATTTTTGATAACACCAGTATGTAATATTTGAAAATCTTTAAAACAATTTCTTCCCATCTTGGTAATCAATTGGGGGCACTTTGGTATTAAAATTTACGACGGATTGCAATATTAGTTATAATCAACTTTTATTTTTGCTGTTTCTATGTTAGTTGGGACACAGAATTGAACAGACTCTAATAGAATCTTGACCACTCTGATGGCCAGCGAGATTCCGGTGTAATTTGTAGTCGACACAGGATCTCCTATATCATTCATCAATCTTCGAGTGTATGAACTACTCGGGTTTGCTAAGTGCAGCAGGTTCAATAAACAATTTAGAAGATTCAAAAAGCAAATCATCATAGTAAGGATCAGGTTTCAGTTTACGTCAAGATACAAAGACAAGAAGCAGATGGTCGAATTAACAGTGGTGGGTAGATACGACACATGAACTTATTAATCTTGCATTTGTTCATTCCTCTAGGTTTCAGTGTCACTCACTAAGAAAGCGCTCTACAACCAGCCGAGCCTAGAGCTCCAGTGCAGCACCTGGTACAGCAGAATTCTGAAGTTTGCTCCTCGGGACCAGGTGAGGACAGACATGTCGAGACCAACACTATATTGAAGGAAGGCGCTAAACCTAGATTTTTAAGGAACTGCCAGTGCCACTAGCTATCAAGGAAAAAGTCGAAGTGGAAATTGATTGGCTGGCGCCGAGGGGCGTTATAGCACGCGTCAGGTCCAGTGACGCATCCAGCGAGTGGTCTATATCGCTAGCCACCGTAAAATATCCTGATGGCTTCATCAGATTATGCGGCAGTTTCAAGGGTACGGTAAACGATCAGTTAGAAAACTCAAGGCAAAACTCGTTTACTCAAGGCAGAAAAATGTTTCAAAAATTGGCGTGGGTTTGAAATTTAAGAAGATAGATCTGAAGCATCATTCTTGCAACTAAAGTTAGATAAAGAGTGACAGAAAATGACGGCCAGTAACAACTCCAAAGAACTTGTTGAATTCCTTATTTTGGCGTTCGGAATCGCTTCAGCAGCAGTCGTTTCCCAGCGCAGTTTAAGTCAGCTAACAAGGAAAGGGCTAGATTACGTAAATTATCTCAAGAATATATTAGTAGCAGGCAAATGAGAAGAATATGAGTAATCTGAAAGTACTGACTTACAACTAACTTGGAAACATGTAAACACGGGCAAAAAAAGGCGTCAACGGGCGTTGTGGAGGATACTAGTTACGTACAGATCCATCCCATCAAGAGCGGGGATAAGCCCGGCAGCCTCACGTTTTACTATCGCTCTTGCAGTGCGAAGACAAGAGAGGGTTTCAAGTGCGAAATGTTAGCTAGGGGCTGGGTGTACGCGGGTACGTTCCACAACAACCATAGGTGGGCGCCGGGGAAACGTCTTAGGATAAAGGGAATAGACTGTATGTAGTACAGGTAGAGATAAGGTCGGTTATTAGACACCAAGGCTACTAAAAGTATCCCAGCCATAAATTGAAGCCGTAAGTTGTCTACTTCCGAGAATACAAAAGAATTTTAAGCAAAGTAATGTTCAGGCAAAAATAATGAAAAATAATCAGGATATTTTCAACGCTAGTATCAAAACTAAAGCAATGTGGAATATCGTAAAAAATACGACCACATTATCTCGTTACTTCATAGAGAATGTTGTTTTAAAGGATAGTGAAAGAGAAGCCAGTAATCCGAAAAAAGTGGCAAATCTCTTCAACCAACACTTTTCTAGAATTGCGAATGAACTCACGATGGGACTAAAACCGCAAAATTCTACATTATTACCTCCCCAAAAAATTTTCGACACGATGTTTATTTCTGAAACTTCTTGTAACAAAATCTTACGAATAGTTAATAAACTAAAAAATAAATATTCATTTATTTTAGATGAATTTGCATATTTTTTATTGAAAACTTGTGTACCTGCATTTATACACCCGTTAACCTACATTTTCAATGCTTCTTTATGCACAGGAATATTTCCAGTTATTTTCTAAACAGCACAAATTAAGCCATTTTTTTAAAACAGGAAGCAATAATGAATTTCAAAATTATCGACCAATTTCTCTTTTGTAAGGTGTCTCAAAAATATTAGAGACGCTTTTCTATACGCGAATGGACACTTTTCTCAGGAAAAAAGGAAGCGTTTAGACTCACAACACGAGTTCAGAAAATCAAAATCTACAGAAACTGCCACTTTTTCTTTTCTTAAAGATGTTGATTTATCAATGGACCAAAATGAAGCACCCATAAGAATATTTATAGATCTTTCGAAAGCTTTTGACGTTATTGACCATAACATCTTGCTATACCATACCATATTATGGAATTCGTGGTATCGCTCTACATTGGATAACCTCCTACCTTAAACATCGGTCTCAAAGAGTAGAAACTTGGCACGAAAGGACATTATTGACTTATTGCCACGAAAGGACATTATTTACTTATCTTTCCAATTCTTAATCAATTGAATATGGGATTCAAGGCTCGATTTTAGGTCCTATCCTCTTCCTGTTATACGTAAACGATATGCCCTAGTGAATTAAAAACGGAAGACCGGTTCTGTTTGCCGATGACACGAATTTTCTTTTGCAAAAAATAAACAATAAATAGTACGGTTTTAGAAGATTCAAATTGGTTTTGTAATAACAAATTAATAGTTAACGAAAGAAAAACAGTTTCAATACATTTTTGCATTTCAAATCAGCGATCACATGCTCCACTGAAAATGAACCATATGCAATTAGCTGATGTTCAGGTAACAAAATTTCTGGTCTCTCAATTCAGCCAAACCTCAAATGGAATGCACATACAACAAAATTAAACACTAAATTAAGTTCATTTTGTTATACATTCAGAAATCTTTCAAATTCTGTCAGCCTTCATGCAGCCCGTTGCGTGTATTTTGAAAATGTGCATTCCCGCCTGAGATATGGCAATATTCTGGGGAAGCTCATCATCTAGTACCTAGACCTTTAGATTGCAAAAGAAAATTATTCGAATAATGAAAAAATGCCATCCGCGTTACGCTTGCAAGCCTTTTGCCATTGAGCTTGGTATCTTACCACTGCATTGCCTCTTTATTTACGAATCTGTAGTATTTGTCAAAAGTGACTTTCTTAACGATGGGAACATATTTTCATGCAATACTGATATTTATAATTACAACACACGTAGAAATCACGTTCATCAAGTATCAGTATCAATCGCTCACTATCAGAAAACCACATACAATACATGTACGTTACTTTACAAAGCGTTGCCAGTTGATATTAAACATTGACGTCGGTTTACAAATTTAACTTAAAAGTAAAATCTTTTCTGCTGCATAACTGTTTCAATACAATTAGAGAATACACTGATCATCACAAAGAATAATAATTATTTTAACAAAATAGTGATATACAATGAATTAATTTACATTTGTATTATATAATTTTTTTAAAAGACTTAATATGCTTGTAGCAAATACTGTACTTCAGCTTCCGGGTCAATGACCTCCATCTCGATCAGGTTTTTGTCCAGTCTCCCTGATCCATTGAGCAAATGCTGAGGCGGCCCCTTGTGGTAAATAATTCCATTTTTATATAAAATAGTATTTCGGGTTTGCAATTCAATTTGCCTTGATAATTTTAGTGTGACTGTATCAGTTGAAGTCAGAACACTAGCCATTTAATGGATCTGTTATCAGTTTACTAGTTGAAGGTAGAAGTAATAACGACGTCTATTATTTGCAATCGGAATATAACCACAACATTCATAGTAAGGTGATTGTACTAAGGTGCAGCGACTGACCCCACCTCCTGTTTCGCTCAATTATACTGAATATATTTCGTTTTGAAGTGATTGTCTCAGTTCAAAAGCTAATATTTAATGTTGAATTATTCAATTATTAGAATTCTGAAAGAAATTCAGAGTCGACAACCCAATTCTTTGCGCTTTTTTATTCACTCAAATCCTTGTCATGAATTACTTTCAAATTACTTTATCCTCTTTCATTATCTCAATTGATCAAATTTGAGACCTCTTTAGAAATAATAACTATTGGAGCACAAGTTCTAATTATCCAAGGCCCACTATTAATCAAGTATAAGCAGTCGAAGTAGATTTTCTTAGAATAAAAGTAATAAAATAATTAGTGGCTTCTTATTAACTACTATCATCGACAGTAGGTCAACTTTCACGGGGTGAATAGTCAAATTGAAGCAAAACTAATAGTTAGTTACAATGTTTGCAACGTGGATAAAAGTGGACATTTGTATAAATATATCTTGTTACAATACTCGATTGGTTATAAAACTCGGTGTATCGGCCTCGTTCGATTTTTGAATCTCCTATTGTAATAAGATACCGTGCCATACTTTAATTAATAATTATTATCTTCTTATTGTACTCTCAGGTGTCATGTGTATTAGTTAGGCACTTTATCAAACCTACCATAGTATCAGGTGTTATGCGTATAACTTGAAAGACTCTTGAACATGCATACCGAAGCATATTTCCAGTTAACCTATTGTTACATTTTAAGAACATGTAGAATACGCCGTGGGGTCGAATTGCAGTTATTTAGACATTATGTAGTATTAGTAGCCTTTTTATTACCCTAAAAAATCAGACAGAAAAGTTGTGAAATAGACGCTATACTCATTTAGAAAGAAAAAAGTACTTAAACAAATAACCAAATTTGTGGCATGAAAGCACGAAAAAGAATTTCCTCACCAATAACATCATTCAGTAGCTTCTTCCTGAAGACACTATGCTGAATTTTCCAAGTTTTTTAGGATCTACAAAGAGAGGGAACTTTGCAGTGAAAACTTTCTTGTTTTGTCGGCTCTCTTTGAATTATTCCATTTTTGCAAATTTTCTATCATGTAATATTCTTTTAGTTCATATATAATGTATTATTGCGGGTAAACCATTTAAATTAGTAAAACATTATTTAATTATTACTATATTATTAGACTATGTAACATTCGAGTTAATTGTAATTATAATTGCTGGTGATTCAAAACATTCTATTATTAAGATTCAAGATAATTTACGATTAACCCATTTCTACAATACGATACTTGGAAATATCTAAAATATGCAATATTTATAATATTGCATCTTTATACTCTTCTTGCAGTTGGTATCAGAGTTGAAATCTGATAAGTCACAAATGCCGTTAGTATTATTGCTGTTTGCCGCGCCGTATGTAGACGTGTATTGCCATGGAGCAGCACAACACCTGCAGTAAGCGTGCCTGTAAAAGCTGATGATGAATTCATATGATATGAGAGAAATGAACCTCTCAGGCAGCGGGAGAGCGAATAAGCCCCGCCCCTCAGGGCCATTGCTGTCGCGCTGCTGGCACTCGGAGGGGCCTGTCCGGCCGGCATGTGATTGAGATGTCTAACATCTGTTACGAATGCCCAATTTCCCCTCCTAAATGCGTGTGCTTTCAAAAAATAGGGAAACTTATTTTCTGGATGCGCCTCGTACTTGGATGGTTTCTGATAGTTTTTTTTCGAAATAGTCGGTTTTCCTGCAGCGGGTTGGCTGCAGGAAAGACGGCGGGTTGGCCACGTCACCTGCCCTCGGGGTGAAGGCCCGGGCGCCGCGATGTGGCCTTTCATGTCCGCCAACAGAATTCTGTCAGTTGTATGTAAAATAATTCATGAATAAATGCCTACTACAATTGAACTGAATTGACTGACACAATAACATAATTATGTTACAATGTTAATTTTCTGTCAAGGTAATTCCAATTTAACGATACCCCTAAACAATTTCTGAAGTTGTTGTTTTGAAAAGTATTTTCTACTTAAAAAAGCAGATATTCTATATCCAAAACGACGATATTTCTTGGTAATACGTGTGCTGAGAACACCCTTTTGAGGACTCCAGCAAATGAATCTCAGTCATAGAGATCAATGTACAGCTTACTAACAAGCTACTTCTTTTTGATCTACTTAATAAGGCTTCAGTAACCAGACTTCCGTTGCTTAAATATTTTAGAAGCAGCAACGAAGATCTGTCCTCTACCGTGTCGTTAAGATTTGTCGAATTCGTCTTTCAAGTTTGATGTGCTAAAATGTTTGTTTGCTTCTGATTTCCAATGTCATGTTTTAAACGGGAGTTTCAAGAGTTGCTACTTGTCGTGAGATCAACTTACTTCAATGTAAGTAAGAAACACAATTGTCACTGGCATTACAATTGCATTTATTAATAATTTTTGTATACATTTCTAAATTCTGTTTAAAATTTTAACGACGGTTGAAGGAGTGAACACTTCTACATCCAATAAGTGACAAGAGTAAGAGAAGTATGATCGAATGAGAGGTGAGTTATTGCATGCGTTGAAATGCTGTTCACTAAAGTCTGTCGAAGATTAGTAAATTGGTAAAAGAGTAGATAGGCAGGGAGTATGATGTTACTACGAATCTATTCAATTCAGTTTAATGCGAAAATTTCGCGTGAAAATAGAGTGGGAGATTTTTCGAAGAGTAAACTAAGATATGTGAAATCGAAGAACTGTGTCACAACTCAGGGGAAAAGTGATAACAAGTGTAGGGGTGATATCAAAGGATGCTCAGGATATAGAAAGGGACTCAAGATGAAGTGTCGATCACTCAGGTAAACACGACGTTCATTCTTTCCCCCAGAGGCTTTTTCCAGCATCAGAGGATGTCGATTTCATCCGCGCCAGGCACTCACTATGTCCCTCGTTGGGACACATATTAACCTTTTACACTAGACACACCCTCGGGCTCCTCGATCTGGTCAGTAGAATCACAAGGCCTTCCGCGACAACACACATACATGAAAGACAAGGGACAAACAACCATGCCCACGGCGGGACTCGAACCCGTCATCCTTCAGAGCGAGGCGCTGAGTCGGCACACGCTCTAGCCACTCCGCCAACCCAGGTCGGCTGAACACTGCATTCATGGTAAGCTCTATTTACTTTCGCTAGTGCGCGTGATCCTGCTCGTCACCCATTGCACTTCCGTCGAGGGTATTGGAGATCCATGGCCCAATGACACATGGCAACGGGGGCGGAAGCCTTACGTGGCTTACAGGTTGCGGGCGTCACAACTGTGTAAAACGAACCTTTCGGTAATCATAATTGTCGCTGTGAAAACAGTGAAGGATCTCAACCGCAGGAGTAAGTAAATGAAAACAGTTTATTTGATTTAACGTTTAGTAATCCACTCGTTGCTTTAAAAAAATATTAACTCCGAATTCACATTAAAAGCCATTTCTGATTTTAATGAATTCCAAGAATAATGCTAGTCAATTTTCGTGAAACTCTTACTTTAATTACAATATTTCTGGTCCCGTATCGATGCATCATGGCCGACGAAAAACCTTGACTTACGTAAAAGAAAGTAAGTAGTAGTCGCAGAAAAAGAACAGTCGAAATGATTTAGAGGTCACTTCAATGAAAACAAAATACTTTTGAACATACAATACTTTTGAACAGCTGTAACATTTAATATATACTTAATCCCTTCTCCATATAAACCGCTAATTGTATAGTTGCTCTTTACAATTTTTAAGACGGCATCGACACAAAATTTCGAATTCCTCCCCAGAGGTAAATTAAATGGATTTAAGACAAAAATGTGGAATTCTGTAGTTTATGCAACAAAGAAGGGAGGGAATGAAATCAGCATCTGCCGGATTCAGAAACGGTGCCTGCTAAGACTTTGAAAAAGCTATACTCTGGACCCTGCAAGGGCCCAAGGTTTCTTTATTAGTAGTAATGAATTTTTTTTGCGTATAGGCCAACTCGGACCACGCGTGCAACGTGCTTCAGCAGGGGCAAGTACTTTTATCTAGGAGGGGGTATCAGCATTCTAGCTGAATGCCGAATTTATATTCCCCAACATTGTTAGCCCTGGGGGTCTAGACAATGACATGATGATTGTGAGGGATGAAAGGCCATATAGACATACACAAATTCACCCATGCCCGAGGGGGGACTCGGTCCGAGGTCTCCTGGTCTAAGAACGCTAGAGCACTACTGTCCTAACGATCTCGGCCATCTGACCGGCAGTGGTAAGGAATAAATGTGAAATATAATAAATATATATGATGTTGAAATGATGATTTTTAACTTGAAATATTAAAAATTATTTTCTGTAACCTACTGATGTTTATAGCATTCATATTTGTATATCAGAGATTAATATTTACATATCCTGAGAGAGTGAACTTATGCTTCATTCTCACAGATTCCAAATACCAAGATGCAACAACGCTTTCGAATTTAAGGTTTATTGCACGACAAGTGACTTGATATATATCAAGCAAGTAATTTTTTCTGCACCTGATACACCGAACAAGGAATATATTTAGCAAAATATAACGTTTGAGAGCACAAAGAAAAGTATTATGAACACATTTCGAGAAATCCGGGAAACGCTTATTGTTAAGAGGGACAACTTTCTTCATTGTTGTTTGTAGATTGAATATTCATTCACTTGAAGAAGTGGACAAGAAGATTCTTTGGAAGGATTTTTCTTCATCAGTTCATTACCATGAAGGAAAAATTTCATTAGATGAGTTGAAATCCTAAATCTTGATTGATTAGTGATTTCGGGCGCATCAACGGCTAAGGTCATTAGTCCCGTAAGTGTAATGCATGTTTCCCCAGGGAGGTGGTGGTGCTCTTCCACCGCTGGATGATGCGGCACCAACCTACCGTCGGCTAGTGGGGTTTTCCTCGACTAGGTATCTCATCAGCGTGGCACCACCCCAACCGGGAGTAGCTCTTGTTCCCGACCGGTCTCCCGGCATATGTGGTACTGTAGTACATGTAAATGCAATTCTGTGTAAATAAGCGAAATTCTGTGTAAAAAGGGCAAGGATAGGACAAGGAAGAGGAAGGAAATACCACGCGCGGTCCGTGACATGTTTGTTAGGGCACTGCTCCGGCATTCACCTGGTGTTGATCGGAGAAACCACGGTAAACTACTGATCAGAGCAGAAGGCCGCTAGAATTCTCCTCCGTTCAGCAACGGAACTCGACTCAGCTCTCTAGCTAGTGTCGGAAATCCCGTCACCGTTGGGATTCGAACCTAGAACCTCCAGGCCAAAAGCACTGCAGTGCCATTAGATGATGCCCTAATCCACCTCTCAATTTCAAAGAAACTGCTCTGATCGAACGTTTCCGTGCTTTTTTCCAACCATTTTTAGGTGAATGCCAAAGGTGTACGCCACTTTCCTTTTCCAATGTACGCTATACTAATGCGCGTGCAAGCACACACGCACTCAAGCCTTTGCACATGACGCTAAACCACTCGAGAAGCTTTTTCTGGAACGTGTTGGTGGGCGCATTCCTCCTAGGAATGGGTTGTGAAGGGGAACCCCCTAAACTGGCCCGAATGCGTCAGTGGCTCCTCTTTCGACTAGCACGAGACTCCCCACCTCCCCACGCCACCTCACATTCATCAAGATACAATAGAGCCATTGCGGTGGCAGGGCCTTAACACATGAAAAGAATAAGAAAATGTCTGGCGTAGCTGTCACTCAGAATCACCGAGCTCATAGAATTGCAGTCGCTTCTACACTATAACGGTTGTTTGTAACTTATTTCAATGTACTATATGAAGGTAAATCACAGGTGAAGCAATGCCTAATTTATTTTTGCCATTTCTTCGAAAACACTGTCGAGTTAACAAAATATAAATACAAGTTTTCTTACGGTTTTACTCCTCCTTGAGAAAATAGCAACACAATATTCCATGTCATCCATGATCTTTCCTGCACTTGGCATAATTTTCCATTGGCTTTAGAATAAAATGGCTTTAGAATATAATGGCTTTAGAATAAAACGAATCGAAACACAGGCGTTGTTTTTTCTCCGTTTTAGTCCAGGGGTTGATTAGCACACCAATGAGACTCCGTTTCCCGCTAGGGTCTGCCGGACTCGACCCACTTCTCAATTTAAAAAAAGCAATTACAGTTCGTGATTCTAGGATGGGAAACTGAATTGCAAATAAACGTGATCGCAAGAGCTATTAAAAACTCTCAGGCGGGCAAGGAATTATATGTTCCCTATGTTTGCTGCCAAAAAATGCAATCGAATGCAGTACGCAAAATATTATTGATTGATGAGTTCCATCTAGCATTTTGGTCTTGGGTATGCTCTCGTCAATACACCAAGAAACAATTTTTGTTGTCACAAATACAGTTTCCTTCCCAGGAGACTAAATGTTAGAGTAATGCAATTATATATCATTGATTCAAACAAATTTATTGATGCAATGATGCCTGATGGAATACACTTGAACCCTAATAGTGTTAAGAAAACAGTAAGAGTCATTTGGAACTATTACTGGAGAATTTATTTTCAATGTGCCGGCAGTTGATATTATGATTTGCAATTCTCAACGAGCACAGGTGTTATTTATCATGAGAATTTTTATGCAATCGTTCAGAGGAGAAGGTGAGAACGTTCTACCTGAGACGCATACTTCCCCGTAGAAAACGAACTTTTCTATTTATTTGTTTGCCTACGTCTGTATTGCGTAGCAGAATCGCCGGGAGATCGTGCTCGCGAATGGCCTGGGTTCGCAGCTGACAGCGACCGCGGAGAGAGCGAGGCGGCGGAGGGGGCGGGGCTCGTGGCGGAAGAGGAAGTGCGCTTCGAGCGGCGGCCTCGGCCTCGAACGCCCCGCACCCGACCCCCTCCACCTGTCGCCCCCGCCTGTGTCACCGCCTCCGCCCCCGCCCCCACTTCCTTCTCCGTCCCACCTCGCCACCGCCCTTCTCTCGTCCCCAAGCCCGCCCCTGCTCTCGCCTCCACCCTCGCCCCCGCCACCGCCCTCGCCTCCGCCACCGCCCTCACCCTCGCCCTTGCCCCAGCCTTCGCCCTCGCCCCCGCCACTGCCCTCACCCTCACCCTTGCCACCGCCTCCGCCCTCACCCACGCCTCTGCCCTCGCCCCCGCCACCACCCTCACCCTCGCCCCCGCCCCCGCTTCCGCCCTAGCCCCCGCCCTCGCCCCCGCCTCCGCCCCCGCCCCCGCCTCCGCCCCCGCCCCCGCCCCCGCCTCCGCCTCCGCCCCCGCCCCCGCCTCCGCCCTCACCACAACCTCCACTCTCGCCCCGCCTCTGGCCTCGCCCCCACCTCCGCCTGTGTCCCCATCTGCCTCCCTGCCACAGCCTCTGTCCCCAACACCACCTCTGTCCTCACCTCCCTCCACCTCGCCACCGCCCCTCTCTCGCCTCATCCCAACCCTGCCGCTGCTAATGCCTCCTCCCCGCTCCGCCCCGCTCCACCCCTGCCTGGCCCGCCCCGCCCTCCTCCTCGCCCGGTCCCTATCTTCCCTCCAACTCCGGCCGCCTGTGCCCTGACCCATCTCCACCCCCGTCCCTCTCGCACCTTCCTCATCGTCCTTGCACCTCGCAAAGCAGCATGCACTGCATTCTCCCCGACTCCCCTGGTCGCTTCTGCTCCTCGCGTCCACTGTACCTAGCGCTCCACAGCCCCGCCCCGCACGCGACGCCGCGACGCGTGCACACTCTCTCCTGTTCGGAGCCAGGCGAGAAACGCGGCCGTGGGCATCGAGATGGGAACAAAAGCAGACGTATTGTGACGTTTCGCAACAAGAGAAGGAAGATGCACCACTTCAAGAGGTAGTCCAGCACCGCCCCTGGCGAAGACTACCTCCCCTTGGCGTGCGCGCTATCGGATTCGCGTGGGCCATCCAGGTACGTCGTTGGCGAGCGGTGGGCGCCGAACGGCATCGCCCACGCCCGCCCATCGCCCTCTCCCGCCCACCGCCCCGTTCCTCGAAGGCGGCCCCGGGCTCCCGAGCCCCCGCCCGCCGCCCGCCCGCGCGGCCAATTTCCTTATCGCTCGTCACCGGCGAACAGTGGCCGATAAAGCGCCCTCTATAAAAGCGCTCGTCTCCGTCGGGCAGCCGCAGGTGGACAGGGGACAGCTCTCGCAATGGCAGCCAAGACGGTCCTAGCAGCAGTGGCGGTGCTGGCGGCGGTGACGGCGGCGGTGAAGGCGGCGGCGGTGACGACCACCGAGAGCGACGTGGTTGTGGTGGACGATCCAGAGGCACTGGACGCTGTGGACGACGTGGTGGCGGTGGACGACGACGACGCAGCGATGGCCATGTTTGGTGAGTTTTGTTTCGGGTGGTTATTAAAGCTGCCTGGCTTATTCTCACTTCAAAATTCTATATGGATTAAACTCATCAACATCTATACTTTTTACCATTTATATACTTTTTATAAGTGGTAAAAAGTTGACATTAAGTCAAAAGTAATATACATTTTTATTCTTTGTCAAAAAAATGCAACTATTAAGCACATTTATTAGTTTTATCACGTATGAGTATTTATTATGACATGTTTTAACGAATTACCTGTCCCACATTGATCATTAATATTTCTGAGGCAGTTTGTGATTTCTTTGAGAAAAATAAATAAATATTCTGCACTAAGAGTATTGACCATTAAAGCAGATGCACTATCCCACAAGCTCTCAGATGTAGTATACCTGCTGTGCATCATTTAGAAAGTTAATTAAACTTTTCACGCATCACTCTCTGAGTAAATTCTGTATTCAGTGATGTAAAGAGCTTAGGACATAATCATAGCTGCAAATATTGGCCTGAACTTAATTCTGTACTCTTCCGAGAATGCCGCATGATAGTAATACGAATATCAGAACTCACGAAAATGTATCAAAATACGTTATATTAAACAAGTGTCATATACTAGGGAAGTATTTTAAAATCAGAAAGTTTGTAAGTGAACATAAACGTGTCGAGCATTGGTCCGACAAATCGTCCCTTTTAATCAACAACAACCATTTTTAATGATTAAATCGAGATACCGGGATTGCCTGCCTTGAACCACTGCGATATCGATGTGCGTGTATGGGTAAACATAAAAATATTTTAATTACATTTTGAGAAACATTTCACACATAAATTGAAAGTGTACACCAAAATAAATACAAGTTTGATATAATTTGGGTATTTGCTTCCAACATTAGGTTGATCTATTTGCTAAAATTTCATAAGAGAAATAAAAATTTATTCTCCATTCATTCGCAGTGAGATATGAACGAAATCTGTTTACATCACATCTTATGTGAAAATATACTTCCTTTAATTGACAATAAATACTTCTTTTTTAATTTATTTACTGATTATGTTTACACGGTTCAGTTTATTAACTTTTTCACATGTATACTATAATTATTTTAACTTAATATTTAACTATACTATCTACAAACTGACATACGAGACTCATCGAGCAACCTCTTTTTTTAGCTATTGTCTGAAAAACTATTTAGAATGGGAATCTGTTTTTAACGGGGTTGGAAAATAGTTCATTGATCCTAGGTTTTGGGCGGAAGATATTATTTGCTATTGAGTTTATGTGTGAATGGAAGTTATTAGAGAGAGAACTACATGGTGGGAGATAAGTGGTAAGTTTAATTTCTTATGGACTTGTCTATTTGATATGAACCATGTCACGTGCTGATATTATGAGAATTTTTTCATAATTTGAATTATATTTATATTTGTTTGTAAGGTATTGATCTTATGCACAAAACATAAGCATAATAAAACGTGCATAAGGGGTTCCAATTATTGTTTTATACACATAAATGCTTCCCTAAACTTAGTAGTAGTGGTGGATGATTTTATTTTAACCACCAACTCTAAACTTAGTGAAAATACAAAAACGCCAATTTTGGTAAATTAGTGATTGAGTTGTTTTGAGAACAAATGTGTCAATGTAAGTAATATAATACATTTGTGATTCTTATCAATTCATTACATGTTTTGCCAGCAAACCATTCAGCATACAGTAATTTCGTAGATGAGAATTTTGAGAATAATTTAATTTTCAAAATGATTTTCAGTGAGTTGTATCGAAGACCATGTATAGTTGACTGTAGTCTGTCTATATGAGTGTGAAATATACGAATACTAGTCTTTTGCTTGAATGTATGATCAGATGCGTATGTTTTCTTCTTAGGGTATATTTCTTTTATCGTCGTTGGCCTAAGAACACATTTGCAGAAAAATGGCAATAATTTATGATTTCAAAGGAAGGAAATTTATTTTAATTTTTAAAGATTTTGTACCAAGGATTAACCTGCTACGTTTCAAAGAGATCCTCTAGCGAACACGTGATACAATTCTGATCTGACGTCTCGTGTTCGTGTTTCCCAGCAATGACAAGCCAGCACTTTTGCCCTGAGATGGTGATAAGATAGGAAGGCATTCCCAAAGCGCATTCTCTCTCGGGAGCGAGTCGGCTTTAGACACGCGATCAACCCGGCTCGTTCGCTGTGCTCGGCCGGAGGAGACATACCACTTGACTTCCAAGGGAATGCATGACTACGGCCATTTTGGATTGTGACATAGCCAGGGGCGGCTCATGGATGAATATGAGAGTGTGTGATTCCCTTGAGCTGAAACCAATGGAAGCTCTTTGGGGGTAGGCAATGTGTACAGGCAGTGATTAATAGGTACTACTGTACTTTAATAGCCCCTCGAATAGCTTACTGGTAAGCGGGCTTGCTTTCAATTCCATGTTGCCATCCCGGGTTACATTCCCGGTCGGGGCAGATTATAGTGTGTGCTTTCCTTGCAATGCCCCTTCTCAGGTCGAGAAGACCAGAATACGGCGTAGGGATGTACATGAGCTAACTAAACGTGCCCTTAACCCACGGCTGCAAGGCTGAGACGCTGCTGGCAGGCCTTGGTCCGTAAGGAGCTGTTGTGCCCAAGTACATACACACTACACTTTAATACGTTTCACACATAATACTATTTAAATAACCCTTACAGTTTTAGTAAGTTTCATTTTTTTATCTGGAAAGATAAAATAATCATTTATCGTGGTACGTAGCTGTCCCAACATTGCCTCTAAAATCTCATTACTGTGGCACATGTCCATTTTGATTCAGACAACGTGAGAAATCGTATATTCTGGCTGCGCCCTTCCATGAGATATCTTATACATTTTTGTGTAAACTACTACTATTATTACTACTACTACTATTATTACTACTACTACTGCTATTACCACTAGTGCTGCTGCTGCTGCTGCTACTACTACTACTACTACTACTACTACTACTACTACTACTACTACTACTACTACTACTACTACTACTACTACTACTACTACTACTACTACTACTACTACTACTACTACTACTACTACTACTACTACTACTACTACTACTACTACTACTACTACTACTACTACTACTACTACTACTACTACTACTACTACTACTACTACTACTACTACTACTACTACTACTACTACTACTACTACTACTACTACTACTACTACTACTACTACTACTACTACTACTACTACTACTACTACTACTACTACTACTACTACTACTACTACTACTACTACTACTACTACTACTACTACTACTACTACTACTACTACTACTACTACTACTACTACTACTACTACTACTACTACTACTACTACTACTACTACTACTACTACTACTACTACTACTACTACTACTACTACTACTACTACTACTACTACTACTACTACTACTACTACTACTACTACTACTACTACTACTACTACTACTACTACTACTACTACTACTACTACTACTACTACTACTACTACTACTACTACTACTACTACTACTACTACTACTACTACTACTACTACTACTACTACTACTACTACTACTACTACTACTACTACTACTACTACTACTACTACTACTACTACTACTACTACTACTACTACTACTACTACTACTACTACTACTACTACTACTACTACTACTACTACTACT
The DNA here is from genome assembly GCA_038098605.1 of Gryllus longicercus. Lineage (NCBI taxonomy): Eukaryota > Metazoa > Arthropoda > Insecta > Orthoptera > Gryllidae > Gryllus > Gryllus longicercus. The sequence goes on from JAZDUA010000441.1 coordinate 672,709, forward strand.
ACTACTACTACTACTACTACTACTACTACTACTACTACTACTACTACTACTACTACTACTACTACTACTACTACTACTACTACTACTACTACTACTACTACTACTACTACTACTACTACTACTACTACTACTACTACTACTACTACTACTACTACTACTACTACTACTACTACTACTACTACTACTACTACTACTACTACTACTACTACTACTACTACTACTACTACTACTACTACTACTACTACTACTACTACTACTACTACTACTACTACTACTACTACTACTACTACTACTACTACTACTACTACTACTACTACTACTACTACTACTACTACTACTACTACTACTACTACTACTACTACTACTACTACTACTACTACTACTACTACTACTACTACTACTACTACTACTACTACTACTACTACTACTACTACTACTACTACTACTACTACTACTACTACTACTACTACTACTACTACTACTACTACTACTACTACTACTACTACTACTACTACTACTACTACTACTACTACTACTACTACTACTACTACTACTACTACTACTACTACTACTACTACTACTACTACTACTACTACTACTACTACTACTACTACTACTACTACTACTACTACTACTACTACTACTACTACTACTACTACTACTACTACTACTACTACTACTACTACTACTACTACTACTACTACTACTACTACTACTACTACTACTACTACTACTACTACTACTACTACTACTACTACTACTACTACTACTACTACTACTACTACTACTACTACTACTACTACTACTACTACTACTACTACTACTACTACTACTACTACTACTACTACTACTACTACTACTACTACTACTACTACTACTACTACTACTACTACTACTACTACTACTACTACTACTACTACTACTACTACTACTACTACTACTACTACTACTACTACTACTACTACTACTACTACTACTACTACTACTACTACTACTACTACTACTACTACTACTACTACTACTACTACTACTACTACTACTACTACTACTACTACTACTACTACTACTACTACTACTACTACTACTACTACTACTACTACTACTACTACTACTACTACTACTACTACTACTACTACTACTACTACTACTACTACTACTACTACTACTACTACTACTACTACTACTACTACTACTACTACTACTACTACTACTACTACTACTACTACTACTACTACTACTACTACTACTACTACTACTACTACTACTACTACTACTACTACTACTACTACTACTACTACTACTACTACTACTACTACTACTACTACTACTACTACTACTACTACTACTACTACTACTACTACTACTACTACTACTACTACTACTACTACTACTACTACTACTACTACTACTACTACTACTACTACTACTACTACTACTACTACTACTACTACTACTACTACTACTACTACTACTACTACTACTACTACTACTACTACTACTACTACTACTACTACTACTACTACTACTACTACTACTACTACTACTACTACTACTACTACTACTACTACTACTACTACTACTACTACTACTACTACTACTACTACTACTACTACTACTACTACTACTACTACTACTACTACTACTACTACTACTACTACTACTACTACTACTACTACTACTACTACTACTACTACTACTACTACTACTACTACTACTACTACTACTACTACTACTACTACTACTACTACTACTACTACTACTACTACTACTACTACTACTACTACTACTACTACTACTACTACTACTACTACTACTACTACTACTACTACTACTACTACTACTACTACTACTACTACTACTACTACTACTACTACTACTACTACTACTACTACTACTACTACTACTACTACTACTACTACTACTACTACTACTACTACTACTACTACTACTACTACTACTACTACTACTACTACTACTACTACTACTACTACTACTACTACTACTACTACTACTACTACTACTACTACTACTACTACTACTACTACTACTACTACTACTACTACTACTACTACTACTACTACTACTACTACTACTACTACTACTACTACTACTACTACTACTACTACTACTACTACTACTACTACTACTACTACTACTACTACTACTACTACTACTACTACTACTACTACTACTACTACTACTACTACTACTACTACTACTACTACTACTACTACTACTACTACTACTACTACTACTACTACTACTACTACTACTACTACTACTACTACTACTACTACTACTACTACTACTACTACTACTACTACTACTACTACTACTACTACTACTACTACTACTACTACTACTACTACTACTACTACTACTACTACTACTACTACTACTACTACTACTACTACTACTACTACTACTACTACTACTACTACTACTACTACTACTACTACTACTACTACTACTACTACTACTACTACTACTACTACTACTACTACTACTACTACTACTACTACTACTACTACTACTACTACTACTACTACTACTACTACTACTACTACTACTACTACTACTACTACTACTACTACTACTACTACTACTACTACTACTACTACTACTACTACTACTACTACTACTACTACTACTACTACTACTACTACTACTACTACTACTACTACTACTACTACTACTACTACTACTACTACTACTACTACTACTACTACTACTACTACTACTACTACTACTACTACTACTACTACTACTACTACTACTACTACTACTACTACTACTACTACTACTACTACTACTACTACTACTACTACTACTACTACTACTACTACTACTACTACTACTACTACTACTACTACTACTACTACTACTACTACTACTACTACTACTACTACTACTACTACTACTACTACTACTACTACTACTACTACTACTACTACTACTACTACTACTACTACTACTACTACTACTACTACTACTACTACTACTACTACTACTACTACTACTACTACTACTACTACTACTACTACTACTACTACTACTACTACTACTACTACTACTACTACTACTACTACTACTACTACTACTACTACTACTACTACTACTACTACTACTACTACTACTACTACTACTACTACTACTACTACTACTACTACTACTACTACTACTACTACTACTACTACTACTACTACTACTACTACTACTACTACTACTACTACTACTACTACTACTACTACTACTACTACTACTACTACTACTACTACTACTACTACTACTACTACTACTACTACTACTACTACTACTACTACTACTACTACTACTACTACTACTACTACTACTACTACTACTACTACTACTACTACTACTACTACTACTACTACTACTACTACTACTACTACTACTACTACTACTACTACTACTACTACTACTACTACTACTACTACTACTACTACTACTACTACTACTACTACTACTACTACTACTACTACTACTACTACTACTACTACTACTACTACTACTACTACTACTACTACTACTACTACTACTACTACTACTACTACTACTACTACTACTACTACTACTACTACTACTACTACTACTACTACTACTACTACTACTACTACTACTACTACTACTACTACTACTACTACTACTACTACTACTACTACTACTACTACTACTACTACTACTACTACTACTACTACTACTACTACTACTACTACTACTACTACTACTACTACTACTACTACTACTACTACTACTACTACTACTACTACTACTACTACTACTACTACTACTACTACTACTACTACTACTACTACTACTACTACTACTACTACTACTACTACTACTACTACTACTACTACTACTACTACTACTACTACTACTACTACTACTACTACTACTACTACTACTACTACTACTACTACTACTACTACTACTACTACTACTACTACTACTACTACTACTACTACTACTACTACTACTACTACTACTACTACTACTACTACTACTACTACTACTACTACTACTACTACTACTACTACTACTACTACTACTACTACTACTACTACTACTACTACTACTACTACTACTACTACTACTACTACTACTACTACTACTACTACTACTACTACTACTACTACTACTACTACTACTACTACTACTACTACTACTACTACTACTACTACTACTACTACTACTACTACTACTACTACTACTACTACTACTACTACTACTACTACTACTACTACTACTACTACTACTACTACTACTACTACTACTACTACTACTACTACTACTACTACTACTACTACTACTACTACTACTACTACTACTACTACTACTACTACTACTACTACTACTACTACTACTACTACTACTACTACTACTACTACTACTACTACTACTACTACTACTACTACTACTACTACTACTACTACTACTACTACTACTACTACTACTACTACTACTACTACTACTACTACTACTACTACTACTACTACTACTACTACTACTACTACTACTACTACTACTACTACTACTACTACTACTACTACTACTACTACTACTACTACTACTACTACTACTACTACTACTACTACTACTACTACTACTACTACTACTACTACTACTACTACTACTACTACTACTACTACTACTACTACTACTACTACTACTACTACTACTACTACTACTACTACTACTACTACTACTACTACTACTACTACTACTACTACTACTACTACTACTACTACTACTACTACTACTACTACTACTACTACTACTACTACTACTACTACTACTACTACTACTACTACTACTACTACTACTACTACTACTACTACTACTACTACTACTACTACTACTACTACTACTACTACTACTACTACTACTACTACTACTACTACTACTACTACTACTACTACTACTACTACTACTACTACTACTACTACTACTACTACTACTACTACTACTACTACTACTACTACTACTACTACTACTACTACTACTACTACTACTACTACTACTACTACTACTACTACTACTACTACTACTACTACTACTACTACTACTACTACTACTACTACTACTACTACATGCTTGTTATTTACGCCGAAAAATACGCGCTTAGCTCCTTAGCAACCAACTATCTAAACTACAAATTAAGAGAGCGTCCATAGCAAAGGCCATTAAAATTCTCGAGAGTCCACGAAAATAGTTTAACACACTTTAGGGTTTAGAATTCACTAGTGCTCGTAAATCTTTCAATACGTATGTTGTTGTTACAAAACATAATTTTGGGAAATAAATGTGAACAGAATTTATTTTTACAATTGTTTTGGTACTATTAAAGTTACTTTTTAAAAACTTTCCACTGAATGTAATGCCATTTGAAGCCGTGACATTTATCTTCGTAACAAGAAATCGATTCAGAAATTTGTGTTCCCCTTGTCCCTTTTGACCCTCTTGTCCCCTTGCCGTATTTGTCCGTTTTATTCTCTATTTGCCCAATGTCTTATTTTGTCCCTTTGCCCGCCTTCCACATTTCTCCCCATTTTCCCATTTTGTCTCCTTTGTCCCATTTTGTCCACTTGTCTCATTTTATCCATTTGCCCCGCTTGTCTCATTTAGTCCAGTTGTTCCACTTGTCCCGTTGTCCCTCTTGTCCAATTTTGTTACTTTGTCACCTTCGTCCCATTTTGTCCATTTCCCCCTCGTCCCCGTTGCCGGTTGTCCCATTTAGTCCCACTGCCCCATTAGCAATGCATACGCAAAGAGTAAAGCGACGTGTGTTGCGTGCGCAGGCCGGCCGCTGGAGAGGTGGCGGCCGCCGCTGGGGGAGCCCGAGTGCCGCATGCACCGCCTGGGCCACCTCAACAGCGTGCTGGGCGTGACGGCCGACAGCCCCGTCCAGCGCCCGCTGCTGGAGCTGGACCTGGCGCTGGCGCGGGCGTCGGGCCAGGGCTGCTCCGTGCTGGACGGCGCCGCCGGTGAGTCCTCTCCCAACTTGTTCACAGACGCCACCGGCTGAGTTCAGCTCAGAGGCAGCCTTGCTGATGTCTCTGCAGCCCCTCTGGTCGGGAGGTCCGGTGCTTCAACACTCGACAGTGGTACATTTTCTATTTAGAGATACAGCTAGGACGAATTCAGCCGCTGTCTGGTGGAGAATTTGAGCGACCGTTGTTTATTTTCTCAGTTCCCTTTATTCTATTTTGCCCACGTCTAGTGGTGTAAATCATTCTATTAGGTTTTCTATGTTCTTACATCCAATATTTGTTCATTCGTTCTTGTAATAGAGGAGGAATTGGGGAGGAATTGTTTTCTCTGTAAGAAATGTCTTTAACAATGAACTTATTATTTCAAGGGAAACATGTTTAATATCAAATTTTCCTTTTCTAATTTATATTCATAACCGTTTAATTCAAAATCATTATATTTCGTATAGTTAAAGTTTATTTTAGTTGTAGACATCAGAATGTAAAACATTTATAGCACATATTTCATATTTTGTTTCTCTATTTTCAGCAAAACTTGTTATGCCGCGTGTTAAACTGCGTCTGTATTATGGGTGAGTGTTTTTTCTATTTAGATACAACAGCTACTAACGTATTTTGCACTTTTGTACTGTACAGCAGATACATTTGTAATATTAGAGGTTATAATATAAGAAATATTTGCAGCTTTGCAGTTGAAAGGTATTCCCTAACAATTATTAGAATAATTACCTTACAGATTGTGAATTACATTTTTCATTACTTGAATATTGAAGTATTGGAAGATGAATCAATTTATAAGACTTATCAGTTAGCAAATATGAACTGACATAAATCTTCAAAACATAGCAATGCTTTGAGAATCACTAACGTTTCTTCCCTATAGTATAGAATTGCCTTGGTGAATAAAATAATTATTTCTAATGATAAAGAAAACAATAGAACTAAGCCTTTGCTTTGAAAACTCTACACTTTTATTTTTATTATTAACAGTACATTTCAATTCAATTTCACAATTTGTATATTTAAAACAAATAATACCACTTTATATTTAAGTGTGCAAAATAAAAATCTATGCTCTAGCTCATAAAGAGGAAATAAAGTGCAGGAATTTCAAAACATGTAACTAGTTCTATCGCGAATCAAACGCTTCAACCATTATACAGTCAACTCAGTTGACAGTAAGTGAAAAGTTTTGCATTTACCTTGGCTCTCAAAACACGAAAACTTTAAAGACTATTTTCACACAAATGTCAGGTTATTACCTTTCAGTATTTTAGCATATCAATATTTGGTTAATGGGCTTTATTTATGTCACCACTCGAAAAATGGAATTTTGGGGAAAACATGATTCATGTTTTGCTGTTGGTTATGCTGCTGGTTAATTCACTTAATTGATCGATTGTAAAGTAAGCTTTTCTAAACATCATAACAGAACTTTTGTAATGATTTTTTAAATAATTTTTTGATAATAATTGTAATAAAATGTTACAAAATAACGATTTGACTCAAAATTTATATTTTTCCGTTTTGGGAATTGTTGCAGCCAGTACTTGTAAGAACTATTCATTTCTCGAAATTCTGATTCCCAACCCCTAGCCTCTCGTCAAAAGAAACGAAGACGTTTGGAACACGCGCGTTGTGACGACGTAGGTGGCTCAGGACATCAACTGTTGTCACTACAGTGCCTCCTACGGTTCCACTCCAGACGGTGGATGGATTTTTGACACTAGCTAGCCCGCCAGGTCGAATTCAGCCGCTGTCTGGATGAGAATTCTAGCGGCCGGCTGCTTTGATCAGTAGTTTTCTGTAGTTTCTCCGATCAATACCAGGCGAATGCCGGAGCAGTACCCTACCAAACGGGCCACGGACCGCGCGCGAACTTTCCTTCCCATTCCTTGTCATATTCTCACCTCTCACTTATACACACTTAAACTCACATGCACCACACCACCACACATGTGAAGAGACCAGTCGGGAGCTTAGAGCTTGTCCCGGCTGGAGCCTTGACCCTCTGGTGGGAGATACCTGATTGGGGAAAGATTCTATAATCCGACGGGTAAGTCGGCGTCGGATCTCAGGGGAAAATCACAGCCCCCTCCCGCTATAGAAATATATACTACACTTACGGAACTCACGACTTTAGCAGTTGACGCACCCGGAATTACTAATAAAGAGTCAATGAATGAGCGCGCGTGTTCCAGTCTCGGCGAGAACGACAACGTGGCGGCGCCGGTGGGCAGCGCCTCCAGCCTCGTGAGCGACCCTCACTTCAACCGCAACCGCTGCCTCGCCGTCTACGCCTTCGGCTACACCTCCTTCCCCAACAACATCTACACACGCGACGCCATCACAGGTACAATTAGAATCTTAACCGTTCAATGAATTTAACGTCTGGGAAAATGGTAGAATTTGCAAACTGGCTAAAGATACCATTTTAATTGTAATTATGATTACGTTTAGAATATATTGTAGAATTGAGGATGCGGGGATCAAACTTAGTTGGTATTGCTGGTAATCCATAGGTTACCAATACAAAAATTCCCAGAAATTCAGCGTATGTTGTGGATGAACGGAGAAGCAATAAGTCAGTTTCGAGCCAACCTTGCAGTTCTTTGACAGCACAGTACTATTTATAAAGGGTCAAGATACTTGTCAGTTTTATAAGTTTTACTCGTCAATCGAAGACACAGCGATATTTGAAAAGGGGGCCGCACATGTCGTACGTGATAGTTTTGCCCATTTTTGATTACGAGTCTTTTATTTAGTCGTAACCCGGAGGATCCCATAATCTCCGAGTTTGGCCCGAACGAGTTTCTCGCGCCCCATATCGTCAGTTCAGCAGCTCATCATCTATACCATCCCCACAACACACACAGGGTCGTCAGTTGCGAGACATTGTAATTGCGGGACAGCGTTGAGATTTGTAAGCCTTCGGTGTTGAAGGGGCGGTCGCTACTTTTGTTAAAAGGGACCTCACTAGGAACGGGGTACGAATTCTGGTAATTACAAAACGTTTCCTGAAAAAATAGCCACAGGCATTCGCATTTGACCGGAAGGGTAAAAAGGAAATAAATTTACAAGTAACCCGAAAGTGTGTGTCCCTTCCATAAATACTGCTATGGCTTTAGCTTCAAGGCCGCTCAGAAACTGATCCATTGCTTCTTTGCCCCTACTACGTATCCTTTATAATATTGTATTCCATAATTCATTATTTTATTGCCAGCAAAGTCACATGTCAGTTCTCTGTTGCGTAATAGCTAATAACTCTTCGGGTATAATTGCACTTCGAGATTAGAAGGAAGGCAATTTGCGAAGTTGTTGTCTACTGGGTAAGTCATTCCAGGTTTTCGCTTCCATGTATCTACTTGCCTACGCGAGAGACGGCCCTTTCTAGTCACAGATGACGAAGTTTCGTCCTGAGAAAAATGCCTCGTTTCGCGCAAGGAAGGTCGCAGCATGAAGGCCGAATCCTTGGTATCTGTGCCTGGGAAGCAGTATCTTTCGAACAGTGAAGTATGACGCCGGTCACGGAAGTCTACGCATCCAACCCCTACATGTTCTCCTTAAAATAACAAATAAGTAATTAATTTATCGTTTTGGTCTCAGAGTCTCGAATATCCATCCGATGCAATCTGTATCTCATCCACACATCAATTGCACAAACACTACATTTCCGAGACAGCCGCTGATAAGACGCTGGAGGCCATATGCATGCCCGGAAAGAAGTTTGCAGTTCCTCAACTTCGGTCGCAGGAGATATTGGCGGAACTTGGTTGCGATTCGGTTCGATACAGAGGTGTCGTTATTTGCTCCAATTTCCATCAATTCACAGATTTCCTTTTTTATTTGATGAATTCAAACGAAGTATACTTTCACTGAAGGTGAGATACCACCCGAAAAGTATCGAATCTTGATTTTATCTTAAAATAATTTCCAAAAATTTCTGAACATTTTAATATATTAATTATTGACATCTTATCGTTAATGGGGTAATATAGGGAAAGTTATGTAATGATGCGGAAAATCGATTTTGAGATTTCGACGGAAATACACTTTTGGGGTCCCCAGATACCGAAAAAGTGTTGTTTTTTTCAAAACGTTCATCTGTTTGTCCGTCAGTTTGTCCGTCTGTCTGTCCGTGAACACTATTAACGCCTAAACTATACGTAGTATTTTTTTCAAATTGAAGAAACCGATGTCGATTTGGCTCGAGTCAAATCTTTGAGACTTTGAAAAAAAATCTTTAAAATTTGGAAGTACTTTACATGAAGCCCCCCGGACTTTTTCAAAATTTTCTCAAAAACGTCTCCAAATTTTTTCTTTAAATTTCTTTTCTGAATAGACTAAAATACAATTATAAAGATGGCAGAGGTCCGATTTTCAGGTTTAACACTAAATTTTAGAAAATTTCAAAACTTTTCCGCCGTTTTCCTACATCTACAAAATTGAAGATAGAGACTTTTTTCTTCAAATAAAACTTGTTCACAGTGAGTTCTTTTATTAAGGTCATGTACATTTTTTGAATTGTTTTGTAGTTTTCGCGCAATATTGTGTGCACTATATGCAATTTTAAAAAATTATAAAAACAAGGTTTTCTCAAAAATGGCTCCAAATTTTTTCTTTAAACTTTTGGTAGGGATAATAAGTGTACTCTACGAAGATGATATAAACGGCATATTACTCTATTGTTTTGTTTAAAAAAAATTAAAAAATTAAATTTTTTTCTAGCCTCTCATGTCGTTAGCTTTTATATTAGCGACAACTTGTTCACATTATTGTATTTATGACTACATGTTCTTTAAATAATGTCATATAATGTTTCTCGAAAACTACAGTTTTCTGTGAAAACTAGCTAAAAACTCCGCATTTTCAGAAACACTCAAAAGCTTCTTCGGCTTCAAATCTTTTCTTCAAACTTTTCGAATGATAGTGCTAAGTTTATTTTGGGGCACTTTTTTGTTTTTTCAAAAATTAAACAAATGTAAATTTTTTTAAAGTTTTCAAACGCAGTTGATATGAACATTTTCAGCAATTTTCAAACACTATTGTATTTGTGAGTTAAAGTATTTAAAATGACTTCAATTTACGTTTTTCGAAAACTCAAACATTTTCTGTGAGAAATAGCTTGAAATATCGAATTTACAGTAGCGGTTAAAAGCCGGTTTTTTAAAAATGGCTACAAATTTTTCAAAGAAAATTACCATCTATGACGAGGTTTTACTTTTATTTAATAATCTTAATATTTCCGCTCTACAATTTGGAAACAGAAAAATTAGGAAAATGTACAAAAATGTACTTTGGGTTGCGATAGATGGTAGCACGCAAGAATATGTGGCAAGTTCGAATAGCTAACGGAGACAAAAAGAAATAGAAAACTAATACGGGAAAGTCTCTGCTATTCTGTACCACCACTAGTTTTTTTAAAAAAATTATTGCATTTTAATGCGCATCAGCAAAAGCAGGCTGACGTTTCAGGGGTTGCATAGTTCCACATAAACAGGCATAGTTCTGGAACTATGGACTCTAGACTGCTGTGGTTTTGTCGTTTCGTCTTTGGTTATCTTGTTTATACACAGAAATCTCATACATAGACTTTCACTTTTATACATAGTCTTTCACACAAACTTTCAGACTTTCATACACATAAATCTCTAAAATAAAATTTAAAAAAAGTAAATGTAGGAGTTCAATATTTTTGAAAGGCAATGTGATATAAGAAAATGGCGAAAATCGATTGTGGGCTTATTTGTGGACATTACATCAAATCGTATGGATTCTCTGACGAGACGCTCCCCGTAGACTTCAGTTATCATAGTGATTACGGAGCATTTTCTAATTTTAATACCTCTGAAAGGTATTATTGTAGGAACAAAGGCACTCCATGAGTGATAATATCAGTTCGTAAACGAAATGCGTCACCAAGCACATATCCAAGGCTATTTAATTTCCCGGTACTATATTAGTTGCTTTTCATTTTAGTTGATGTGTCATTACGTGCAATAATGAATGGTTTCAATTTTAATATTTTAGGATTATCTAGTAACACAACAAAGAAAAGATGCCACACGAAAATAACAAATCTCGTACTGCTTTAACTAACAGACATTCGTTATGAAACCATTATTGAGAGATGAATTGTGCCCCTACTATTTAAAATCTGGCTAATAAGAATATTTTAATTTTTTCAAGTATCAGACAATTGAAAAAATGAACCTGGAATTCACACTCCCAAGTTGTCAATAGGTGGGACTTTAAAATGGCATTTCCACAGTTTTTAAGTAATTGAAGATGTACATTTTCTTTCTAGAAGAATCCACTTTGCCGGAATAACGGCCATCTTAATCTGTACATCTGCAATGGGCTGTAAGGCATTCAGCTCACATTCCTTTTACCACACTCACACAAACAAACAACTTTTTTTAAAGAAATAATTTAAAAAAAGTTTTTGTATTTATATATTTTCAAATATGTTATATACTGAAGAGGATATCATATTTAGAGATCGAAACTTCTATTTAAAAAATTGAAATCATGACTGGGATCATCGTTTATTGAATTGATTAATATTTAATCTAGTGATCGTTCTGAATCTTTTACGTACTTGTAGTTTTATGTACTGTAAAATATCCAGCGTCAATAAAAGTGATAGCGCGCTTTCACATTCGTTGTTCCCATCTGGTAGCAGTGTATTTTTAAAGACCGGAAAATCTTCAGTGTTCCTTTTGTCGTGGAAAGGAGATTGGAGTCATTGATCGGTAAATTAACAGATCCCATTTTTGCTCCACCAGGGTATGAGTTGTGATTAGCAGTGACTTAAGACCGTTGTGTTGTGGCCAGGCGGAAATCAACGGCACATACTTTCTTGTTTATTTGTAAACGTCCACGCAATATTATAATACTATATGAAACTACAAAATTGTTTCCACTCAACAATTTTTTTCTTCGCACTGGTTTTCCATTACAATACTTTCTCTGTTCTTCATAAGTACGTAGTAAGAAGGAAAATTAAAAAGACACTATAGCATTATCCTCATCTAAATGAATAATGGTTTCTATTGTCATTTTCCTTAGAAATACTTAATTTCTGTGCATCTGTTTCTAGTCAATTTTTCTCGTTTTTGATCTCCGAAAAGGCAGCCTTAGTATGAGTGGAAGCACTTAAGATATTTATAATTATTGGCGAAGAAAATATATACTTTTTCTTATAGTCACCTTCTTAACAACGATAAAAGAAACTTTGTGAATTAAGGGAATTCCGACAGTTCTGTATCCCGCGCGCGTGATCCCGCTGGCCTTGCCAGCCGGCCGTCAGTCTAGCAGTGCACTCGCTGTTAAAACAAATGCAAATGATCTGCAATCCCTTCCGCACCCTCGACAGCGCTTCGAGTCGTTAAAATGCGCACTAATTTCGCGACTGCGACAAAATTGACAACAAAAAACACTTTCCATGAGAATCTATGCCTATGAGACCAAAACTGTGAAGACATTATGTATTGCCGATATTATTAGAAGCAATATGACGTGTGTTTTTAGCTAGAATTATTTGTCCTGAATGACAGAAAGACTACTAACAATATTTGGACGCCTCGTGTGGTGAAAAAAGTAAAACGTGGAGGGTGTGCAATGGACATCTTTTCAAATCCCAGGCATTACGCTACAATATACATTGTAGAAACAGAATAAATAATGTGAGCCTGAATAATCAATCAGCCAGTATTCATTACTATCTCATCTTGTATTTAGCGTCGCTGGCTGGGAGGCTAATGGAATGCGTTCTGTTTCAGCTCTAGTACAAGCTAACCAGTACAACGTGCTGCTAGTGGACTGGAGTGCGGCGACAAACTTCAGCTACGAGCTGTCGGTGGACCTCATCGACCACGTGGCCTCGGCCGTGGCGCAGGACCTCAAGGGCATGCTGGACGACGGCGCGAGCCTTTGCTTCGTGTCGGGCCACAGCCTCGGAGGGCAAATGACAGGCTACATCTCCAGGCATCTCAAAGCCCTGGGAGACACCGTGCCCTGCGTCATTGGTGAGTTCAGACACACATCTTACCGGGAGCGTGAGAAGTAGGAAGTTCGCCGATGATGCTTGGAAGGGATGATTCGGGAAGTCTCAGGTGTGAGTCCTGAATGCTGATTTTAGAAAGTTAAACAAAAGGGTACAGGAAGAGCCTGTATGAATTTTATATGGATGGATTTCTGGAGGCGGCTAACTATGATCGGCGAGTAACTCTGTAGTTTTCTACGATGAAATCCAGGGAGATGCGGAAGTGGTCTCTTAAATAATATGCCGTTGACCATTCAGCACCCTTTCTTCCCCATCGTGCCCCGCTCTCGTTGGCTGAGCGACTCCCATACGGCCCCTTATGGCTTCTTAAAACCTCATCCTTCATATCTTTGAAATACTGACGCAGCCCCATAGGATGCTACAGCCAGACCGTCATAGTCCACAGTGCCGTAGAGAGGATAGATAGATTATAGATAGATACACAGAAATTCTGAGCGAAGAAATCGAATAGACTACTCAGGAATTCTGTAGAGAACATTTATTGCATCACGTAAGTGTTATTTGAAGGAAGTTCCATTAAAATTATATTAAAATCGATGAAGTCGTTGAGAAATGCTTTCAAAATGACGTAAAAGGTAAAAAGCGTTATTAGTCGAAATGCACAAAAAAATATATTTTAGTCATTTTCTTAAAACTAATGTCGATGCTAAGAGTCATTGTTCTAAAGTGAAAAGAAAGAAGCGACATTTCGTTCATGTGTGCAACCCTAGTGCTGAGTGTCTGGGTGTGTGTGCGTTGGCAGCGCTGGACCCGGCGGCGCCGCTGTTCGAGGGCAAGTACTACGGGTGTGCGCAGCGGCTGGCTCGCGGGGACGCCGACAGGGTCATAGTGCTGCACTCCGACATCTGCGGCCTGGGCAGCCTCATCTCGCAGGGCGACGCAGACTTCTACCCCAACAGCGGCTACCACGGCCAGCCCGGCTGCCCCGGCGACCACTACGACCGCCTCGGTGAGCCTCCACCCCCAGCCGCCACGGCGCCCACATTTAAAGCAAGGCTTGGGGACTTCTAAATGATGAAATCTATAATCCACACCGCTAATATACAACTAAAATATAGAATTTTATATTGTTAAATAATAGGCACACTGAATTAATTCAAGAAAATTTACTTCCACTTTTGTTTAAAACCACTCTTATGACTTAACTATCTTTGCACAAACACCGAATTAACTGTAACACACACAAATATTTTGATATTTCCCAATTTTAGTGTTTTAATACTGCCAAGTTTTCGATATCATTTTTAGCCATCTAACTACATGATGAAGTCGTAGGTTTCCGCGGCCAGAGTCATGTGCATGATCTTGGCTGTCCGGGTGACGCCGCGAATGCAAACCAGCCCTGAGGAAGTCCACGACAAGATGGTCGAAACGTCGGCAACACAGCCTTCGACGCGGCGTCACCTGGACAGCCAAGATCATGCACCTAACTACATGATGCAATCAAAACAGAAGACACCCGAATACTCCTTAGGGATTGTAATACAACGGGAGGAAAAATAAATGATCTTCCACCAACAGAATTTATTAACTAACTATTCGTCAGTTACAAGCATTACACAGACAAACATGTTTGGAGGTGTTTTACCTCATCTTCAGTGTCTTAAACAGGATATTAAGGAAAATCAAGTAACATGGTCAATATGATTCGTGGTGCGTTACTGACTAGTGCCATTTTGTGCAACCACCGAGTTTACTCGTTAAGGAGTTAAATAATTTTATCTTAGTTTAATTCTTTTATCTTTATCGGTGAGCAAAGAGTCGTTTATTAGTTAGTTATTATCGTAAAATTATCGTAAAGTTGCATCGTTTCTGAGCTTTCTTTTTGCCATTTGTGGGGGGAGTTTAGCAGGATTATTTGGTCAGAAATACGAACAAAAAATTAAATCTGTAGGTCGTATGTCCATGCAAATACGTTTTCTATTGTTCAGGAGAAAAAAAATATAGTTTTCAAAATTTGCGCTAGTTGGTACTTTTATTCACAATTCAACCAGATTTAGGAAGGGCTTGAAATTTGCTTGTTGATGCTTTTTCTTCTCTATACATCACATATATTTTTAAGTTTTTTTGGCGTTCAATAAATAAATAAATGGAATATTCTACCTCGCAGTTTGAAAACGAATTCAGTTATCTACACGAATATAGATGGAAATATTGGACTTTTAAAATTTTGTCTGTACTCCTCGTGTATTTTAAGAGATCCAAAGGATGAAATCTGATGCAAGATACATGATTATATCCGAAAATTAACACATTTGTCGTATAATGGTATATTAATATTGTGTACTATTTATATTTGTTTACTACAGAAAATAAACTCATGAAGGACTGTGAATTCCCAGTTCCTTCACATGCGTCAGTAAAATTTGTCAAAAGATTTGCCTATTGTTCGGATGTAACAGATTGTAAATATAAATAACTCCCCGTGCATGAAGCAAGTAATACACGTGTAAGTACGTTAAATAAAAGATGTTGTCAGGTATCAACAATTTATTTTGCTAATGATCATCCTCAGAGCTAAAATTAGAATTATTCTAATTTTAGCTCTGAGGATGATCGCTACGCGATCGAAACGATCATTAGCAAAATACATTGTTGATACCAGACAACATCATTTATTTACCAAACTTAAATATTAGATGGTATCTCCATCACCAGCCATCTAATAAATACGTAATACATGTGTGTTGTGGGCGGGCGCAGGCACTCCGATCGGGTCGTGCAGCCACGTGCGCGCCGTGTCCATCTTCGCGGCGGCCGTGCGCAACGGCATGGCCTTCCCCGCGCGTCGCTGCGACTCCTGGGAGGACTTCAACGAAGGCTTCTGCGACGACGACGGCGACGGCGACAGCCCCGTCCTCTTCTTCCCGCAGTGCTCGCAGCGGTGAGTATTCGCTCCCTTCATTTTGTAGAGAGATTCCTAGTTTAGTTTCGACTGAAGTGGCTCGAGGCATCAACTGATGTCACTGCAGTGTCTGTGACCGGGAGATCCTAGGGTTCCACTCCCGACGGTGGCGGAGTTTTCGACACTAGCTACAAAGCTAGGTCGAATTCTAGCGGCCGGCTTCTTTGATCGGTAATTTTCGTGATCAATATCAGGCAAATGCCAGAGTAGTATTCTAACAAACGGGCCACGGACCGCGCACGATCTTTCCTTCCCCTTCCTTGTACTATCATCGCCCATTACTTACACACACGTACATGCCTTAACCTCCACACAGGTCGGGAAATCAGTCAGGAGCTTAAAGCTTACCCAGAGGAGGGAAAAATCCCGACGCTAATTTGGGGATATCATTTTTCAAGAGGGAATGAACATCGCCAACTTTTGAAACATATCTTGTACTACACTTAAAGGACTAATAAAATAAATAGTTGACGCGTTCCGATTTCAAACTCTACACCCGGCGTCAATATGGGAATTTTTCAAGCAGCCGCACCTTATGGGTGTATCAGTTGCCTTTACGCAAGTCTCACCACTGAGAGTATTTATTCACTTAGAGTAACCGCCATATGCACAGTAAGAACATGTAAAAATTCGGAACTATTTTACCGTTGAACTTTGACGAGTATGTCTGAGTAAGGAAATGGAGCTATGACTGTCGAGACGCTGTTATATCTATAACGATGAACCCAGAAACGTACGATAACAATCGCGAAAACATACAGTATGTATGACATTACACTTTAATTTAAAATAATTAAAAACAGAACTGTGCCGTCTAATTATCGTACAATAAGAGTTTTTTTCGGAATCTTAATCATAAACTGCACATAATAATTTTCGTAAGCAAATTACAATCGAAGTACGTTTGATAATACTAATATCAGTGAACATATTTTTCAATATGTAATGGTAATTAATATATTTCACATTTGCAACATTTTCTATCAAATTAAGTGGAGAGAGAATTAAAGAGATAAGTATAACTTCATTCATCTCTGTCAACTGTGAATTATAAATTTATATCTATTTAACATAAAGATAAGTATGTATAAGTCATAAACTGTATAGAGTAAACTGTAATATGAAATCTATAATCTGTAATATGAAAATGATGTGTGAGGAGGAATACACTTGGCTCCCACAAGTAATGTAAAAGACCAACGCAAAAATTGGTTTTGCTAACTGAATCAAGAGAAACTGAACAAAAAACCTGGAATGAAGGTCGTAGATCCAGAAGAAAGCAAGATGCTGCAGTCAGATAGCATTGTTTAGAATCACACAAAATGAATACTACCAAATGTAGTAATGCATCAACGACATTATTAAATGTTCTTTTTATTTTGACACGAAAACGATGTCACTGGCATTAAGGGGATCGCATCTGGAGGTTCGGTCAGTTTAAATCTCTATTCAGTTATTAAAATGATCATTTGGTGAAAATTAATGATGGGACAATTAAATTTATATATATATATATATATATATATATATATATATATATATATATATATATATATATATATATATATATTAAAATAAATATATATAAAATGATCAATATTTAAAAAAATATAATTCTGAGTGTTTCTTTCTTGTGCCGTCTAGGATTTCTGGGTCATTCTTCATGAACACGACGGGCAGTGTCCCGCTGCAGTCCACAAACCCTCCCGCCGGCTAAGCACTCCTGCTAGCACTTTGGTGGAATCGTGTGATGTGTTATGTGTATGTCTAACTACCTAAAATTATTTAACATGTTTATTAAATAAAGTTAATTTATGTGTATGGATTTATTTTTCTTTCACACATTGTTGATTTCCATTCCTGTCATACTATATCATCTTTTAATATATTTTCCGCTTTCTCCTGACTCCGTCACTATTTGTTTTAATGTTTTCGTTCAAACGTACGGTACAAGAATACGACACATCTCTGTAAATAGTATGAGACGTATGAGTGAAGATACTATTAAAGCAATTAGAAACATTGTCCTACCAATTACTCCGTCTAAATTAGAAACTAGTGTTGTTTCAATAGCAAATAATCTCTCGAAATCACAAACAAAATAATTCAATATTACGCAAAAATTATTATGTTTTAAAGCCCCACATATATTTCTGAAACCCAAAGCAACTGCGCCGAAAGCGGCTACCAACGGTTCACTAGACATAGCCACGCAAACATGCTTCAGAAATGGGTTTGGTGTACGTTTCGCAACTCCGCTCTCCTAACTGATCTGTGTGAAGCAAATACAGTAGCATTCATATTCATCCTCCTCCTATTGTACTGTTAAATATAAATGAAATTAACGAAAAATGTACTTATTATTATTGCTTAATTATAATAACAATGTAATATATTGTAGCGATACCGATTTCCTCATTCAAGTTAAATAAAACAAACTCGATCGCCCTGAGTTCTACTGGGAGAATAAACAGATGGCGACACGCGCGCAACCTCGCTTATCGTGACAGCTATTTGCGCCCCCGGCCCATTAACGAAGCTGTTATGAGAGCTGGCGTCGAAAGGTTAACGGAGAGAGGCACGTGGTCGCAAGAATAGCTGCGAAATTTCTAGAAGCCCGCTTACATCCGGGGAAGCCCAGAGCGATAAATTCTTTCACCGGACAACGCCTGCCTTGCGCAGCATGGCCGATGTTCTAGAAGGAATGAGAATAACACTGTGCACTCGCAGCTGGCACAGAGAGCGGAAACTTCCTTCACTACTCCCGTCACGATTGGTTGAAAATAGTGCAATGCGCCATTTCCTTTGGCCAATAGCGACGTGACTATTATAAGGAGCTGGAGCACACGAGAAAGAGGGTGGGGGTAAAAGTTGACTTGATACGATTTCGACTGATAGAATATCAGAAGGGCCAGAGCATCAGACGGGGCCGGAGCATTAGGCTGAGGGCAGTTGGGAGAGAAACTTCTACGGGGGGGGAGCTATTCGGGCAAGTGCGCCTATGAAGGGACTTATATAATTTTACTGCGAGCTTGAGCATTGAGCCGACTGCAGTAGACAGAGAAAACTGCTCTGAAGTGGGAATTAGTTGTGAAGAGAAGTGAATGTTTTTCTAAAGGAGATCTAGACTGTCCGAAGTTGTGTTTTGACAATTATCACGGAAAGCAGAGGTACGCATAGTTGACTGCTACGCTCCTGAGATCGAGAGAATCCCGGCTGCTCCGAGTTCAACCAGTTACTACCAGACGCCGTTACAACGCTGCTAGACGCCAGCGCCCCTTTGGTGACGTCAACGACCCGACCGCCCAGCTGTTGGCACGGGAGGCCAACGCCCTCCGCCGCATTCTTTTGAAGGAGGCCAGACGCCCCTTCCGACCGCGCCCGCCCTCCCCGGGCGCGCAAAAACCTTTTTCCAGGCAGTATCATTCAAGGGCATTCGTCCCTGTGTAAATTTTGTAATGCGGTGCCGCGCTATGGCACATTGACTTGTAACTTTTGTTTTTTACCATTGTAATGTTAGTCATAATTCTTCCTAATTTTTAAGCTTTACTCTGAATACTAACTTTTCATCTTCTTTTCTTTTCACCCAATTTTCTCATTTTTTTTACTCATTTGCAAATGTAACTTCCCTGGGGCATTAGATTTGATTGCCCAGGAATAAAAGTAATTTTTACCAGTGATCAAAGTGTTTGTTTTTTGCCATTGTATCTGTTTAACGATTCCTTCCATCACCGACTGAGCTATAACCGGGCCGCTAACCGGGCGTTCTCTAACGAGACGACCGGGGGTGTTACAATATTGTAATGTGTTGCTCAAAAACAGCTCTATATAACACGCAATTCAAGACATCCTACTTAAATGATTGTAAGATTTAATGTCGAGAAATATATTGCATTAAGAAAAATATGTCTAGCTTGAATATTTAGAGAGTAGGATAGGTTTCAAAAACACGTTTGTGGCCGTATAACAAACTTTAAAGAAACACGAATATGTGTACGTGAAATGATTCGAAGATCTAATATTGAAGAAAACTCTGCAAAATAAGTCCCTAACTTCAATATTAAAGGCGTAGATCGTATGGGGAAAAAGAACTACTGGTGCTACAACAATACATATTTTCACGCAGTATTTCTAACTTTCAAAATTTTCAAAAATTCAGAGTTCAACAAAAATGACACCTATGCCGAACTGGAGCAGCTTCAGGAAAAATATTTTTTTTAAAAATTGCAATAACTTTAAACAGAAATTACGCGAAAACTATTCGTTTTTTCATAAAATTTTTACACGACCCTATATATTTAAAGATATGTTTTTTAACGAAGTTCATTTAAGACAAAAATTTCTATCATCAATATTGTACTTTCGCAATGTTAACTTTTTGAAATTTTCGAAATTAGAGTTCGCTGAAAATGAAAATTGAACCAATTTTTTTGCAGTGAGGTAAAAATTTAAAGAAATAATTTGAAGCCTTATTTGATGAAAAAAATGTTTCATGAAGAGATTTTCAATATTGTAGTTGTAGGAAGACGCCAAAAAATTGAACTTTTGCAATTTTCAAAAAAATAAGGATATTAAAGAAACGAGACACCCTACCTGTCTTTTAAGCGTTTCATGCATTTTTCGAGGATATAGTTTACTCAAAACATTTAGAGCTATTTTGAAGAGCGTTATTTTTAACATTTTTGTGAAAATGTTTTAAAAGACTTAGAAAAAGGAGCCCAAAAATGAAAATAATCATTTTTAAAATCGCAGAAAGGTGTAACACCAATCGCCTTAAGTTCATTCACATCGATCGGGTGATACCAATTTGGGAGACAATCGTCTGAACGGTTCTCAATATCCGAGGGCCGCCGCGCTCGAACGTATTCTATCTCAGACTAATCACCCAATAGTCTAAACTACGACCGGCGGGAGAGGTGGCTCTGATGTTACTGATGTGCCTCTGTCCGGAAGGTCCTAGGTTCGCGTCCCGACGGTGGCAGGATTTTCGACACTAGCTTTGTCAGCAAGGTCGAATTCAGTCGCTGTCTGGAGAAGAATGCAAGGCCCTAGCTCGGCGTTTGGTTGTTTTCCGTGGTTTCTCCGATCAACACCAGGCGCATTCGGAGCAGTACCCTAAGCAACGAGCCGCGGACCGCGCGCGATCTCCCCTTCCACTTCTCTGACCTCTCCTCAGCCCTTACTTACACACTACTTACTTACTTACTTACTAGCATGCACTACACTACAACATATGCCGGGAGCTTAGAGCTTGTCCCAGATGGGGCGGCGCTCCGCTGGTGAGAGATACCTGGTTGGGGAAAACTCTGCTAGCCGACGGTAGGCCGGCGCCGGATCTCGCCATCCAGCGGGGAGTATAATATACATGTACATTATTTTCCATACCTTGCAAGATGACATTAAACGATTAAATTCGATACAAAAGTTTAAGTCCCAAGTAAAATCTTTTCTGCTGCACAACTGTTTCTATTCGATTAGAGACTATACCGAGCATCCAAAAGGAAGTAATATTAATTTTAACAATGCCATTATTGATATGGTATTAATGATATTATGGTATTATGGTATTAATGATATTATATACCACTTGGATTGTATAATTCTAAAGAACCTGTAACAAGTATTGTACTTCAGCTTCTGGTTCAATGACCCCCATTTCGATCAGGTTTTTCTCCAGTTTCCCTGATCCTCGAGCAAATTCTGAGATGGCCCCTTGTTTTGCTTCTGGTCATAAATGTAAATTCAAATTAACTTCTCCTCATATCACGTCACAGACAGTTTTTAACTGTTTTTGACGTAAATAAATAAATATCCCCGCCACCACCCGAGGAAAACACGCGCTACACTTTGGCACTAATGACCTTGGCATAATTACTAACAATCAATCAATCGAAACTAGGCATGTGAACTTCGCGGGCAAGGTAACTATGAGTAGTTAACAAGAGTTCGTGAGCACTGCGTCCAGTGGAACTGGCGTGAGACTTAAAAGATAGGGTTGTACAAATATGGTTCACGGTCCTCGGAGGAAGTCAGTAGAGAATTCGTCTCACCATCTAACAGTCTCCCAAAAAACTGACTAATAACATCAGAATAGAAACCGAATTAGAAAACTCTGTCTCACTCAACGACAATGCAATTAAAGAAACGGAAACACCAATCCCATGATCAGGTTTCAAGAATCACCATATCCCCAACAAACGTTTGACAATGATTGCCAACTGAGAGACGGAAATGGCAGCGTCTCAGGTTTTCTCACTAAAAAAACAAACAAATAAATAATTGACATCAAATATATAAAAACCTCGAAAAATATTAGATTCAAAACATTTCAAAAATCAATTTATTACATTGCTCCGGCTTTGAAAGATCAATGGCCAATAATAAGTTACTTAACAAAAGGAAAATCTATCATCCCAGTAATAAAATTAGAAAATAGTGAAAAGTTTTGCAAAACAATACTCCACGACATTCAGCCAAAATAAATCTCTCGACACAAAATTTACAGTAAAAATCGAAATCAACGAAGAGTAGTACACATCAGAGTTACCTACAAAACGTATCTCATTGAACGATACAAAAAACAAATGGAATGCTTACGGTCAAAGAAATATTCAGGTCACGATCAATACTTAACTATATTATAAAAGAAATCCTCCATCAAGCTATTGGTGTTTTAGAAGCTACTTTTAACGCAAGCATAAAGCTAGGTTACTTCCTCGGGATAAAGAACTATGCTGAAGAAATTCTAAACCTGGAAAGAACCATAAACTACAGACTTAGTTTAATTCTTTCAGTCAGCAAAATTTTCGAAAACTCATCGCAATCAGTTTGTCAAAATACCTCAATGAAATTACTTGCATTCCAATCGGTTTCAAAACAAAAACAACATATTCCTCTATTCATCAACTGCTCTTATTAGCAAACCATATAACGGATTTCTTTCCAAACATCCCAATTCTTTCATCATAGTAGGTAAGTAGGATGCAACGAAATAATTCCTGTCATACGCGGGTTTGGAATCTACAGTCTTAGTGTCTACTTGGGCTCACGTTCAAGACTTAGATACATGAGGCGGATTTACTGAACCGTTCTATTTGTAAATATATTACGAACGTTAATAATAATTTGATAATAAAAATAGTGACAATTATTATATATAACTGAGCATTTTGATGTGTACGTAGCCTATTATGCGCTTTATAATGTTGGATATATACATAAATGTTATTTGAGGTCATTCGTTGCCGAAGCAACAATATAAACAAAGTTTCGTTATCTTTAAATTATTTTACTTTACCCTCATTAATGAACAATTTTCTCAAAATTGAACATTACACAAAAACTTTGTAGAATAAAGTATTTACAAATGGTTTCAATTAACACAGTGATTTAGTTAATTTAACTGTACATTGAGTAAACTGAGTTTTCAGTACTCATGGTGAAAACTAGTACATATATTCACCGTTTATTAATTGGAAAGGTTGACTCTGCAGCACACGTAAGGCAAAGTAGACTTCATCGTAAGTGTATCACAAAGAAATTACAATTTTTCCATAAATTCATTCATATAAAAAAAGCAAAATATTCGGTGTTGGCCCGGCTTTCTTCATATCCAATACTTGTAAAAGAGGAAAAATGATCAATTTTATATAAACCATATCGTTTAAGATGATTATTTTTAATGTAATTGGCTCAAATTTTAATAACTTTCTTCAATTTTCTTTCATTTTATTTAATAATACTTTGCTATGAGATAAAAAAAATGTTTCGTTCTGCTTCTGATCTCTAACGAATGTATTGGGTACTGGTTCTGCAGCACCGCTACTGGCCTATGGTAGAATATATTAGTAATCAATGTGCTCTCAACGACAGGCAAAAAATGATCATGGTGCATCATATTTAAATGATTTATTTTGCATATTTCATTAATCTTTACCAAATTTGGCAAGGACACCGCGACAATCCTAAAGAACATCCTGTATAATTTCATAATTTCAAGCATTAATTTTTGTGGAGTGTCGTTTACATGTCATTGAATTCATCTTTATTAGTATAGATTTGGTTACTGAAAAGCACACAAGCACTGGGTCGACTTGAATCCTCATGGCTAACAGGGGGGAGGGGGTAGAGGGGAAGGTTGCGCGTCATAGCACGAAGCAATTAGCGTCAGTTACACCGTCCAATACAATAGATCCTAATTGTGGCCAAGCACGGTACAGTGAGTAAAGAATGTGGACACCATTTCTTGACAGAAAACAATGTTTTCGGCGTTATGATTAATGTTTTGCACAAACATTTCATATATTGTTGTCTGCTCAGATGCATCTTTTCATGCGGGTAAGTCTGAACGTCCTATATACTACGCATACCAGAAAGTAAAACAAAATGCTTTACTTTTTCACTGGTTCTCAAAGAGAGAAGACGTGGAATGTAACGAATGGTTGCAGATTGTTTGCCTGGACATCCTGTGTACTACGTATGCGAGGAAGTTAAAGAAAACGGTTCACTTCTTCACCGGTTCTCATAGCGAGAATAACGAGGGATGTGAACGAATAGTTACTGTTTGTTTTATTACGAGTGATTAAGTGGACACGCCAGACATTTTCGCCGGCAGGTTTCTCTGTTCCCGGCTACAATTCAAACAGTTTTCGTTGCAAAAGCCCGCAGCGGGCGGGCGAGGACACCGTTGGGCGCGGGGGAGACGGAGGGGGGCGGGCATTGGCGAAACGCGGGGGCGACGAAGCGAGTGGGCGCGGGGCCACTGTGGAGACACTGGCGCGGTGCGGGGCGGAGCGGACAGCACCTGGCCAGCCGCAGCAGAGCCACGCCGAGCAGAGACGAGGGAGATCCACCAGGAACAACGCAAGGCTACGTAAAGAACGCCAAGTAAGGAAGAACAGGGCGACTAAGTGCAGAGCAGCAGTGTCAGGCAACTTAGAGGACGCTCAGTAAGAAAAAGAAGAAGAAGAAGAAGAAGAAGAAGAAGAAGAAGAAGAAGAAGAAGAAGGACAAAGTAGTGTAGTGCAACTGGGCGCGTTGCAGGAGAGCTTCACAGAGCAGGGACGAATAGGGTCGATTGCGGCGAAAAGCAAAGCGACGAAGATCAGCCCCAAGCAAGGGCAACGCCGAGGAACGCTGAGTAAGGCATAACAGGACGAACGGCAGTGCAGAGCAGCAGTGTCAGGCAACGTAGTGGATGAGCAGTAAGAAGGAGAAGGGCCAAGCAGTGTAGTGCAGTTCACGGCGCGTCACAGCAGAGCTCCTCCTAGCAGAGACGAGTAGGGTCGGTTGTGACTAAGAGCAGAGCAACGTAAAGAACGCACAGAAAGGTGGAACAGGGCGAAGCAGTGCAAAGCTGCAGTGTCAAGCGACGTTGAGGACGCAGTGTAGTGCAACACAGCAGAGCTCCACAGGACGAGTAGGGTAAGTTGCCGCGAAGAGCAGAGCAACGCAGATCAGCCCTAAGCAAGGCGAAGCAACGCCAAGGAACGCTGAGTAAAGAAAAGTAGAGTGGCGTGTGGGGGCGGGGCAGAGCGGAAAACAACAGAACAACGCGGACCGGAGCAGCGCAGCACATGGCGGCAATGCGTCTTCTAGTGGCGGTCGTCGCGCTCGCCGGTGAGTAAGTCGCCTTTACGAACACACTGCGGTAGTTGCCAAGCTGTTAAATTCTACGGATTCCTTTTCCTGAAATCAACTTTCTCCTCACTTAAAGTCGTTTATTCTGTTATAAATAAAATATATTTGAGAGCATTACAAATGAGTAGTCGTTTTTCATGTATCAGTGTATAAGGAAATGTGCGTATGTCTGTCGCACATGCACACAAAAGCTACTCGCAAGATTTGCCTGAAATTTTCACAGTTTGTTCTTACTAGTATCGGGAGTATTAAAAGAGTGGTTTGAATTAAATAACGTGTGACGGTGTTGTTGATAATCCGCGTTTATGACGACTCAAGCGCCCCGAATAGAAGACTAGGCAACTTGCCGCACCGTTAATTATTAAGCGCGTTGGCTGCATATTCTACCCCTGCGATTGTGAAATATTGGCCGAAATTTTATCACCCGATATTACTTGAACGTTATCTTGGAGAGGTAAATCAATTTTCTCTAAGGTAGTGTCATAGCGAACGCATGCCCAAACTTGACGGAGAACTTTTTAACAATAGGATACTTGTCAACCTTGCCCAAACCAAGACGTACTCGCCAGAAAGTCATTCATCTTTTAGAAATGTTGCAGAGAGTAGTGTAAAACATGATTCACAATCACGTCATAAATAGCGTGTGAAGTGCCGCAATAGCGAAGCACTGCCGGGTCCACTAGTCTTGTTGTACATGTACATAGATGTAAAGGGATGTCTCAGAATAAGTGTTATATAGGGCACTTACTAGTAGGGCATTTACAGGTGTCGGAAATGATTACTTTTTGCTATTGACTTATTAGTGGGAAATTTTATAAATTACACATGTAATATTTCCTCCTGATTGTTGACAATCCTCCTGATTTTTGGGTCAGAATGTATCACATAATAATCATGGACTAATGCCACGTGCGTAACTCTGTTAATTGATTTGATTAGTGTTTCTCGGCGCGGGAACGGCTAGGATTATTAGTCTCGTATGCGTACTGTATGTTTGCACCGAGGGAGGTGGCGATGATCTTCCCCCGCTAGATGGTGAGATCCGGCACCGACCTACCTGTCGGCTAGATGAGTTTCCCGTATCTCTCACCAGCAGGGCACCGTACCAGCCTGGACAAGTTCTGGGATCCCGACCGGCCAGTGTAGTAGTGTATTGCGTGTAAGTAAGGGGAGATGATAGAAGAAGAGAGGGGAAGGAAAGATAGCGCGAAGTCCGCGGCTCGTTTGTTAGGGTACGGTTCCGGCATTCACCTGATATTGTTCGAAGAAACCATGGAAAACTACCGATCAGAGCAGCCAGCCGCTAGAATTCCCCTTCAGACAGCGACTGAATTGAACGTAGCTATTTAACTAGTGTCGAAAATCCTGATGCCGTCGGTTCTCAAACTTAAGACCTCCCGGTCAGAGGCACTGCAAAGGCATTAGTTGCAATGACCGCATCTGATCCCCCTCTCCTGGTGTAACTCCGTTTTATAGCATTTCCCACTCCAAGTTCAGTGGTAAAAAGTGATCATTTCCGACCACTCACTATGCCCTAGAAGTACGTAACATTTATTGGGGAACTCTGTAAGTTATATAGTAAATTAGAATTTGAAAATACCTCAAACGAGAAGTAATTTTGCGTAGAACGGGGCAACCCGAAGACCTGAATTCAGAGCCCGGAAAACGCCCGGGAAATCGCCACGGCATCTCTTTCTTTCAACCCTCACTCCTCTTGCCCCTCCCCTTCCCCTATCCTCTTTCCTTTTGTGGAAGGCTCTCTTTGCCGTACTGAAATTGCAAAGCTATCACTTCCTGACCGATTCGAAACGCAATCGCGTGTGTTCGCAAAAACAATCTGAATGAGATCCTGCAATCAAGAGTAGGAGAAAAAACGATAGTGGTTGTTGTCTAGAAACAAAATCTTATCTAACTGCATTCTTTTTTTAAAAAAAAATTCATTACACCCTTATATAGTTTTAAAGAACTACTTTTTTTTTCCAAAAATACTTCTTTTTCGGAATTTTTCAATGCACATTCTGACACCTTTTAAGATTTTATGGAAAACAACATTAAATTTTAATTGCATTACTGCAACATTTTAAGATGAAAATTAGAATTAAGTTATGTGAAGGTAATATAACCTCATAATGGGTATGTGAAGGAAATGTGGCTAAACGCCTCAAATTTTCCTGGATGTATTCCAAAATTTGGCCAAATTACCGGCATCAAGATGAAATTTAACACTTTTGCTTCAAGTTGAAATAGTTATATCACAAAAAAGTGATTCAGGAATATTTTGTTGTTGTTTAACAAAGACGTTGTAATGTGAAGATAATACGCCCACATGCAGATTTTATGGCCATTGCCAGATTAACTGGTTTCTTTTAGCAAGACCATGGAATTAGGGCTATCTATACTATATAATATAAATTTCTCTCTTACAGTCTAATTTTACAAACGTACGTCCTGACATGATTTCAGTGACGCAAGAATTGCTGGGTTACTCATAACACATTTAGTATTTTCTACAATGAAGCCTTATTATACACATTTGAAAACATCAGTAATTGCCTGAAAACTTACAAAAAAATAGTTTAACCAATTTCACATTGAAATCAAATGAAAGTTTCTTTGCCTTTAGTAATTAGTTCTACATCCTTGGCCATATTGACAGCTAAAAATAACATGTTATAAAATCTCTCCCACGTTGGTAAAATATTGAGCACCGCATTAAACTGAATAGATTGTTCATTAAATGCGCTAAACGTTGATGTATACTGTGAAAATACTAAATCCTCCTTCAAGGGTAACTAATGATAAAATTACCTGGAAAGAAGTTACAAGGACAGAGCGCCTTCAGCACGTTCTTGACAATGAGTCGATGGGCAGCTGATCCTAGGGTTACTGTTTGTGCAGGCTTGGCCTCTACACTATATTTCTAAAAGTGTTTACCCAGGATAAAATATGCTTGTGACATAACGTACGAGAATGTTGACAAAATGACGAAGAATTCTTTAATACCACTCGGTCGGTCGCAACAGCATGTAATCACGCGCGGTTCTTCACGGCTTCCTCATTTCCCCGCCTTACTCATTTGTGCTTCAGGAAGGGTATGGAATCAGCGAAGGTATCATAAGCGCTCAGACGTTATTCTCCAAACCTCCCTAAGGTCATGGTTACCGAGAACATACCGTTGTACTGATTGTGATGTTGGTAGTTACAATCAGAAAGAATTATTCATTAATATTTTTTTACTATTAGTTTGAAGAACTTTCTGTTAATGTGAATTAATATGAAACGACCACATGTGTTGACTTTCTCGCTACTGCCTACGCAGTATAGAAAAAGTACTGTAATGCTTCAGGACAAAACCGCGAATTTTCGACAGAAGAACTAATTGCCCTGATCTGGTATCGGAAAAGTATATACATGTTGTCCCGATATTAAGAAACTTACATGCTCCTTTGCAAATAAATGGCTCCATCGTTTTTTATTAAATTTAGTTTTTGGATACTGTGAAGGACGTTTAAGAGAATGGTGCAGGTCTCATGTTTGTTAAAAACTCTAGTTTTTCTAAAATCGCAAAAATTCAAACTTTTTTCGGAGTCTTTGTACAACTAAAGTATTAAATATGGAGATTTTTTCTATGAAACCTATTCATAAAGATAGATTTTTAAATAATCTCAATAATGTACATTTTTCGAAAATTTCGCGTAGTTTCGCGAAACTTTGCGCGAAAGTATTGTCGAGAAATAACGTGCTATTTTAGCACAACTAATTTTTGGTTTCCACATTATGATGATTAAAAGTTTACTGGTTTGTCCTGGCATGATTATTACTCGTATAGTCTGTGACTGAATTTTCGATGGTTGATTTTATGAATGGTAGTAGTAAGCTGGTGAAATCTCCTATACAGGAGCGATAGAAGGAACAACTTTGGCCATGGAATTAATAACTGTAGCCATGGAATTAACAACTGTGGCGATAAAATAATAGTTATGATTGATGTCGAATAAGTGAGAAGTTTGGTGGTTGTGGGTGGCGTGATTTTGGGAGTTGGAAATTTTGAATTAGTCGTGTTTTGGTGTTGTAAATACTTGGGTTGGTTTGTGTTTATGGTAAAAATATATATTATTTGTGTTGGAAAATTTGGGGGCGAGGGTGTGGATTGTTGGTATTATGTGGATTATTGGTATTGTTGGAATTAATGTTGGTATTATTTTTGATGGTATTATATAAAATATTTAATTTTATAATGTTGGTAATATTAAAAACTGAGTTGTTCACACCTGGAAAGAAATCATGAAAAAAGTGAATGTTGGAGTGGACAATAGGATCTTTAAAAAAATTGAAAAGTTGAT
Source organism: Gryllus longicercus (assembly GCA_038098605.1). Classification (NCBI taxonomy): domain Eukaryota; kingdom Metazoa; phylum Arthropoda; class Insecta; order Orthoptera; family Gryllidae; genus Gryllus; species Gryllus longicercus. Next base: position 703,678 of record JAZDUA010000441.1, read on the forward strand.
ATTTTCGTAAAAGAACACAATTAGCACTTCAGATTAAAATAAGAATATGTCATGTTGTTATCTCTTTTTTATCATATGCATTGATTGAATATTTATCATTACTCAATTCATTCGAAAGTCCAAAGTTTTTCTTGTGATCTGAATTTAACCTTCGAACGAAAAACTAATTATTTATTCTCAAGGTCATATTAATTTAGAATGTTCTTTGCTTGATAAATTTTTCGTGATCTGGATAATTAATTTGTCGCGTGACATTCTTTTCCACATTCCATCTTCCTTATTCTGAGGCTTTTTATCGATGAGCTGAAATAAATTTCTTTTCAGACAGACAACACTCTAAGAATTGATATTCATAAAATACTCAAAAACTTAGTTCAGTGACTTGGTGCAATAACCACAAATGTAACGACATTAATAATTTGTGAACCAAGCCTCAAATTTAAGTGTACAATTTTAGGGCAGAATTTCAGTAGGCTAATGAAGTCTAACATAGAAGCCACACAATAAAATAAAATTCCACATAATGTTCTTTAATAGTACTATGCTCTGTGAAAACGAAGAGAAACTTTCGATGACTGAGTGATCTTTACAAAATGAAACATTTGGCGTTCACTTTAAGCAACAGTGAAACCTGTTAGATCTGCGACGAATTTGGCTATGGAACATTGCGTACGCTTTCAGAGTGAAAGGTGTAGTATACTTTTTTATAAGAGAAAAATGTCATCACAAGTTACCGAGTGCGTTTATTTATTTATTTATTATAAATAAATAAATAAATAAATAAATAAATAAATAAATAAATAAATAAATAAATAAATAAATAAATAAATAAATAAATAAATAAATAAATAAATAAATAAATAAATAAATAAATAAATAAATAAATAAATAAATAAATAAATAAATAAATAAATAAATAAATAAATAAATAAATAAATAAATAAATAAATAAATAAATAAATAAATAAATAAATAAATAAATAAATAAATAAAAATAAAAAATCTTAATATCTCAATATGAATCTGGATATCTTGGATATCTGACAATAAATTAAAGAACGGACAGACGAATGACTGACTTACAAATTCATTAATACGAGTATCTTTAGATAATTATACATTTATTGATGGTAGCATATATTTGTAACGATAGGAGAAATTCCCAAACCTACACGCACATTCCACCCCATTCCCACCCTCCCACAGGGCGGTTCGAGGCTTGCGGGCGAGCTCAAAAAATACACGCGCGCACAGCCAGTGCCTGGACGGCACGCGTAGGTAAGGCTTTTCGGGGATGCAAAAGTGAATGGAAGGAGGGGGGAATTTGTGACTATGCGAACAGCGAGACTACTACTCCTCGTTCCACTAATCACTGCAAATAATGCTATAATCATTGCAGTAATCACTGTAACATAATCACTGCAATAATGCGATAAAGAACTCCGTTAAAACTTGAAACTTTTCCTACTCTTGTGAAGAAATTAATAAGAACTACAAAATTTGTGTTGTAAAAATGTCAAATCTTAATGTTCCAGGGTTAATAATTAAAGAGTGCCACCGAATAGTGGCCCATAAATAATGCCAACTTGACCAAAATTGTTATTTTCAGCTGAAAATAGAGATTTAGACTTTGTGTAACGTGTCTCAAGGTGTATTTTATCAAACGTTGCTAGATAACTCGTGATGCTTGATTTCGTTGAACGAGTCATATTTTGTCTTGAGTCGAACAACAAGACACGGTTACAGACGTCTACAGACACGGCTACAGACACGGTAAGCAACAGCTAATTAGTCTCGATTTTACGTCCGAATTATTGGTCGCTTTTTAAAAACTCCAGATCACTTAAATGTTTAAAAAATAAATATACGATGTTTATTTCGTTTTGTTATGGAAAAAAGTCTCAAGTATTAATGAAATTTTTCTGGTTGTTATTTGAGTGGAACAAACCAACACATAAATATTCGTTTTAGAGGCATGCAATTTTCTGTAGTTTTTCTCCTTGCCCCTCCACTTGCACGGTTTGTCCAGTGACACTTGCTCGTTGATCGGCAGCATGCTTCAATGCCTTTTCTGTAATAGTAATCAATATTGCGATTAGTTGGTAGTGGTTCTCCTCCTTCAGTCCTTTCGTTTCTCTGTTGGCCTTTTCGATTCCAGGTTCGGGTACAGACAGGTTCTGATGGTTTTGTGTAGTAGGCAGACGTGCCGTATATTGGTGGGCAAGCAGCAATTCCGAGCTGCGTACCCAAATTTTTGAAGACCAAATTATCATTCAATAATAATGTCACAAAAATAATTGTCATTATATAGTACAACCTTTAGATCAAATAAAACGCACATTGTGATAATTAAAATGAAATTTTTTTAACACATTTTAGAACAGCCACAAGAACAACTATTCTCATTTTACTTTTACAACATTAAGCACATTGTTTAAATCACATTCGTCAGAAAGTGTCAAAATATATTTTGATTTTTCTACAGCAAACAAAATGCATTTCACAATATACCTTACTGTTAGTAGCGCATACTGTTAACCACAAAACATTTGGTACAGATTTTTCGAAAAGGTCGCACAAATTTAGATCAAATAAAACGCACATTGTGATAATTAAAATGAAATTTTTTTAACACATTTTAGAACAGCCACAAGAACAACTATTCTCATTTTACTTTTACAACATTAAGCACATTGTTTAAATCACATTCGTCAGAAAGTGTCAAAATATATTTTGATTTTTCTACAGCAAACAAAATGCATTTCACAATATACCTTACTGTTAGTAGCGCATACTGTTAACCACAAAACATTTGGTACAGATTTTTCGAAAAGGTTGCACAAATTACTTATATCGACTTTCTTGTCGCAAGTTTGGTTTGTCAGGAGAAGGTGTCCCTTCGTTTAAAATCCTTATTTTTTCACTGTCACTTCTACTCTCAAATGGACGAATCTGAAAAATTTATTTCCCAGCCACACTTGGCAGTCACTTGAAATACACCCTAAACTTCCTATTAATAAAAAAAGCTAACTCCAGCACTAAAACCATCAACACGAGACATTCTTTGCTGAACTCATAATTATATTATGAGTTCAGCAAATTATTTATGTAATTTACTAGGCAGCAGGACATTGCCGCAGGCACTGATTTGTGTTGGGCTCTACTGGCTTGCGTACGAATTACTTGATGCCATGTTGCGCCCGAATACTCCAGTTACTGCAACCTTTATTTACCTTAAACAAAACATGCTTCAGCGTATCCCAATCCTTCGCTTAGACGAGTGACGTCACTAAGAGTTCCAGCCCTACGAAGGATGAAAGCAGTCAGCGTTGTTTGCGGCGCACCCGGCGCTCTGCAAGTGGCGACTTGTGTACTGGTAGGAAGATATACAGAATGTTCAGAAGCTCACATTACAAAAAATACCCCAGATTCTGTGTTGACCTTCATCCACTTTTTCCGAAAAACAATTTGTCTTCCTTAAAACTGAGTTTAAAAGTTACTTCCGGGCGCGAAATTCAAACCTGCTGCCGCGACACAGCAGACACCTGCGCGGCGTCTGCCAACGGGCCTGTGCGTAGCGTCGTTTCTGCGCGTTTTCGGTGAAACTGTCGAGTGAGGTTGCCGCTCACTAGGGTATTTTAACAGCACCAAGTGGTTCATGTGTACCAATCTTTTAATCTATTAAATCTACTAAAATAATTTTTTTCTTGTTTGTTATTACCACGATTTTCAGTGGCTTTACAATGATCGCTGAATACAACCAAGCCTTATGGAAATTAACAAAATTCCTAGAATACTCGAATTATATTTTGCGTATCTTCAATGTGAACGAATGTCTTGTGCTTAAGAGTGTCACATAAGATAAATGTCAGTCCCCTGCGGCAGCAAGTTTGAATTTCGCACCTGAAAATAACTTTTAAACTCAATTTTACGGAAGAGAAAAAAAGGAAAAACTTTTTCGGAAAAACTGGACCTGCCATTCTTTATGAACGTCAACACAGAATCTGAAGGTTTTTTTTTTTTGAAACGGGAGCTGCTGGACACCCTGTCTACGTTCAAATGGAAGCAAATGGCTTCTCGTTTTGAATACTTAGCAGACTGGAATCATGTAACAGTATTCACAATATGTAACCCGAAAAGTAGAGCAAGCAGTGCTTGCTGTAAAGCGTCGCCATTGGTTGGGTAAACGTGCTGCCTTCTGCGTCTTCTTCTCACGCTCGATTTGTCGATGTCGCTCTCTCTCGCATGCTGTCCAAATGGTGGCAACTCGTTTCTATGATTAAAGAAGGGCCCTCAACATAAATGTCTGCTCAAGGGAACGGTCTGCATCAGACAAGATTCTTTTCCAAATCTCCTATGCCGTCAATGAGATCTTCAATATGCAACGATACGAAGCATCACATCTCGCAAGCGTTTTCTTCACTTCTTCTAAGTTGAGGATTCATGTCTAACATACTCAGAGTGAATGTTTTAGAGGTTATTTTCTAAGCTTCAAGGTGATATAATTGAAAAGAAAAACAATATTCTAATATATTTGTGTAATTCAAATCAGAATCATTCACAATTTTAGCACGTAGAAGCTTGATAGCGGCGTTAATACTTCAAAAATTTTATTGAATAGTGAGAGTAGATATCACGTGGAAGAAAAAGATGTAAATGCCTTTCAAACTGTTGCAGCGCTATCGTCAACTCAGGACTTTCGGGAGATCCTCACTTCGACTAGATGCATTCGCCTTCCTTTGAAAGCAGGTGAGAAGTGTTAACATAAAAAGGTGTTCTAAATTCTAAGTGTTGTAAAATATCATATTTTCACAAAATTCTTAATATGGTGCATATTGTTACAAAGTGCACAATTGTACGGAAAGTAATTTGTCATATGTTTAGGTGTAAAGGCTACACAAATTGTAAACTTGTAAAATTGTATTATATATTTCCATCCTAGTGTTCGTAATACACAGAAGTACCAATTATTTTTTTTTTGTTTTAATACATGACGATTTTTTTCTTGATTATGAATATTTCAATATAATCTCAGAAGCCAGTACGATTAAGAGCTCTTGTAGTAGAGTTCAGTGTATGCGGAAGTCAATGAGTGAAGCCAGGAATATTGATACAAATCTTACAAGCATAACAAATTTTTTCTTCGCACTAATAATAACAGAGTTAAAAAATATTACTCTGTAAAATAACAAAAATTTGTATGTATTTAGGTAAAACAATAACTAAGGATTACGCATAGAGTGAGAGACTTATACTGAAAGAAGTGGAGAAGGATATTAAAAGTTCACAAACGAGACGAAACTGCGCACGATACAACATAGAAAAATATTCATTTCGCTAATGTTTGAAGAGAAAGAATCATCAATGTTTTATCTGTGTTGTTTCGCGAGTTTAGGAATATGTTAATTAGGATATTTAACTGTTCAACAGTTTAAATATGCTAATATAAAGTGATGTTAAATGTGTATCAACTGTCAATTTTAACCTTTTCTCGTATTTGCATTGTTCTTCATATGATATTGGTACGAAAATAATTAATCATTAGCATGAATTTATGTTCGCAGAAGATGCAGTAATTGCCACATTAAAAATGCGGCTATATAATGGGTAAGAACACAAAAATACGTTAATTTATTATTACATCAGCTACTTACCAAGAAGGCATGTAAATATAATTCTAATTCTCTTAATGATTCCAAGTAATTTATCCATTTAAAAAAATATCCGAAATGAATTATCAGACATACACTTCATCCAAACATCTTGCTAATGTACGACTTAACAGGCTATTTCTGGGCATAACATTAGCCATATTCCAGTCTCAAGCCATAACATGAATATCAGATTGTTAGTTATGTGAGTTATATCTGCTACTACCACAGAATTTATAAATATCAACATTCATTCCATGACAATTTTTGTAACTTAAAAATATTGTGTTCGAAATTTCATTAGCTGATCATAAACAAATAAAAGAATTCGAAACTAATGGTATTACAAGAGCACATACTTTCCCGTTTTATTTGTAACGGATACATAATACTAATATTATTATATTGCTGATTCTATTTACTCTTTAACCATCTCGTGAAAGACCCGCTTGAGTTCATCACATGCAGATGTTCCGAAAACAATTTTTCCAAGAGTTTCACAGAAAATGGATTCTAACTACACTACGTATTTGAGAAAGTAATTTACTGCATACAGAAGCCATAAAAATCGTCTTTTTCGATAGTAAGGAAACGAAATCTACGAAACTAGTTTTTCTGTCAAAAGACTACACTCTTTGCTGCAACATTACAGTACTTTCTTAAAACTACGTAAGTAGTATACGAGAAAGTAAGAAGCATGTCCTTTCAGAGCGGGGATGATACCAACAAATAAACATGCTTTTGCATTGTTAGTGCTGCCACTGGCGTGGATAACTAGTTGAAATTAAATAATTAGTTGAAAACGACCGCCTTGCAAGGCCATGACAACTGCTTAATATACAAGAAAATATCTTCTAAGCTGTCAACTAGAAAATTACCCGATACAATGAACGTAAATGAATTATGATATGTTTACAATCATAAGTATAATCAAAATAAATTAACACGGTGAGTCGAATTGGGAGTAAACAACTGTAAAAATGTTTTGAACAATGAAAAGAAGAACCTTTTATTTACCTATTTTCCTGAATAAACACTTCTTTATTGCTCAGAAATTAGACAACGAATTCCCATATTTCAAAGCGTTTTAAATATATTGCTTAAGTATTCAAAACTTACTTATGTATTATCCGTTCACTCTAAGTAAACAAACTGAAAAAATCTTTGCGCCGTACTACGCTTCTGACTGGACAACTCCTAGCGCACTATTTTCGATGACGCGAGCAACATATCCCGCCAATTCAAATGGAATAAAAGCTGTCATGCAAATGTCATTCTCATACAACTACTTTACTTACAATTAGTTTGCTTCAGGTTGTGGTTGTCAATTACTTGTATAAATTGGTTGCCCTAAAATTCGGAAGTTCTTTATTTCATATATTATTTCCCGACCTGCCGGAAGATAAAATATTACTTTAGTACGTCTCACGATAATTGTGAAGCTGTAGGGGATAGTTTGATATACGTACTATACAAATAAATATTTGGGAAAGTAATGTAATTGAATATAATTAAATTGAATTCCACATAATGAATTACTTTATTTATAAACATAAGAACATAAATAGCCCATAAAATACAATAATTTGCGCAAATAAGTCAAATACAAATAATTTATATAGATTAATGAATTAATGTATCATTCCAAAATATAGCATAATTTATTCGCTGTGCACAATTGTACCAACTTACACTAATGTTGCGCACCATCTTATAAATACCTAGTATTTTAACTTCGGCAATTGTTACTCCTTGATACTGATTGTTTAGCTACGTATGTATGTATATACTTGGCGTGACAGCCCTTGAGGCTGCCCCCCCCCCCCCCCAGTGGCTCAGACCTACCGGCCTCGCGGCCATGGGTTAAGGGGGTACGTGTGGTTAACACATAGACATCCCCACGCCGCATTCCGGTCTTCAACATATACTGGGACATTGCAAGGAAAACGCACACTATAATCTTGGGAATCGAACCTGGAACCGCGTAGTGGAATGCGAGCAGGCTGACCAAGAGCTAGCTACGAGCACGATTGTTTAGCTACAGAAGTAAATTACACTCCCGAACGTTAGGTAATACATGAAATAAAACTTAATATCAAGTTGTACAACTTGAGCTAATTCTGAATTAACATAATTAAATTAGTCATATTCGTGTTCGCTCCACACACTTCACAAACCCTCACAACCCAAACGGCGGAAAGGCCATCTCGATCTGATGTACGTATGTGCCGATGGTACCGACGAGCGTCACGTCGGAATGTTCAGAAGAATTTTTCCTCGGACTTTTTGTAACCGGCGGAAGTGGCGGATCGACCGCCACGAACGTGTCGGCCAAGTGCACTTGCCCTTACAGGAAAAAATGAGTTTAAAAAAAATCCCGCACGTGTCGTACCGTTTCAGTACGCGCGAGGCTTAAATATGCAACATTTCGGACGCTTTCTCGCACGTGTGTCAATTAGTTTTCAATTCCTCGAAATTTACACTCTTCTTTTTGACATCACTGATAGTTTTGGCCCATTCATGGACTTGATTCCAAACTGACCTGAAGCTGAACTAAGCAACTCAAATTATCCTACATCATCTGATATTGTGTATCGACGGATTAAGATATGCGGACTAAACAATAACATCCATCAGTCTTCTATTTCTTATAACATTTTACTTCAAAATAGTAAATCCCTCATGAATTTGTGATGATCTAGTACAGCTTAATCTACGGAATAGGCTTGGTCGCTGTCCGTCGAGTTGTAAACTGTTTTTAAAATAGTTTCATGTGTTGAAAATTTCTTTCATACGAACGTTTTTCTTTCACAACTTTGTTAAAATATGTTCTTTCAGTGTCTGGCATAGGCCTTACCAATAAATCGTAGTAGCTGATTATGTTATACTCGCGTTCAAAAGTTCCAAACACCCAATGGCCATGTGTGTTACCTCTTTACGGGATATGAACTGGTCTTATTGTAATTTCAAAATTATAATCGCCGTAACAATTACTTGTAGGTTTTGATGATGCTAATAGTTAAAGTTTAGTATATTTACATTTTATCGCTATTTTGCTAATATGGACAAAAATGCACATAGCACATTTGCTTAGCACAAAAGCTAAATGCAAACATGCTGACCATTCAAATTAGTTCCGAAAATTATGTCACAACATATTTTACTTCATTTCTTCCCCAGATTTCCTTAAAACATTCATATTTTTCTCCCCTAATTTTTGAAGAGATTAAAACTTTACAAACTCAGTCTAATTTGTGTCTACTTTTGCAATTTCTCTGTTAATCGTTTTGTATGCAAATCTAGCGTTGCATGCGAATCTAAAATTGAAAGGCGACTGTTGTATGTTTATGTGAATAAGATGTTAAGTTTAATAAGAATAAGTTGTGGTTCACATTCATTTGAAAATCGGTATTTGCACACTTACGTAATAACGTAAAAGTACAAAGTTGAACATAAAAACGTTCATTCATTCTCTAGCATTACTCACAGTTTTGTTTTCTCCATATTCAATTGAAATTCTTCAAGTTTAATTCGTTTTGAGGCAATATCGTTCGTAGGTTTTTGCAAATTTATTTTTTTAAATGCGGTAATGTTAATCTAAATTGAAATCAACCTGCAGCGCAAATTACTTGGTAATTCAATTGTTCACTTAAAGATGTCAGCTTCAGTGATGCCGTCGTGAACGAAAATTATGCCGTTTTAAGAAAACAATGTCTTTTGGTACTGGTATTTAATCAATGTCACGTACATAGATCGATTTAGGAATCGTTGGTTTAATTCCTGGTATTATCGCTAAGATCGCAGCGCTAAATCACAAAAAAGCAAGTTTTAGAAACTTTCTTTGAATCTTCTAATCGGATACGAAAAAAAATTATCAGTTCCTCATCAGGAGACCGAGACGCATCGAATGACACCTCATACGTCTCGATTGGTGCAGGGTGCTAGACGCCAGTGACGGAATGGCAAAAACACACATGTGCACGTCCGTACACTCAAGAGCTTTACCGAAATACTTATAGTGATATTACTCGGAATATACGTATGTATACGGGAAAGGAAAAAATAGTTCTTTCCAAAAATAATACCGTACATTTTAAAAGTCCTTCCTTGCCGAAGTTATAAAATTACGATTAGTTAGAGTTATTAAGAGACCAAGATGCGTCGAATGACACCTCATACGTCTCGATTGATTCACGGGAAGTGATTTAGCCGCGAAAAACGGAACAGTAAACACGCACATCCTCACACTCACAGTTTTAGTCAAATACTGTATAGAGGGTTTTCATTTTACTTAACAAATGAAGCGGTAGCTAATGGTAGCGATGTTTTGAAGAAACAAGTAACTCTTGTATATGTGCATTAATTTTTACTAGCAATAAGTCGCATTGCGCTATTGCTGGCACAAGCGCCGAATATTTCCACCGCGCCCTCTCTTGTGGAGCAGCGTCGGGGAGGCGGACTTCGACGAGCGGCCGCTGAACCGGACGGCGGAGCTGGCCCAGAGCCCGCGCTTCAACGCCAGCCGCTGCACCGCCGTCCTCTTCACCGGCTTCCTCACCACCTCGGAGAGCGACCACGCGCGCGCGCTCATCCAAGGTAGCTACGCGCCCGGCGAAGGGGGGGACTACTGCATCACGCAATTTCTTTCGTTATTTTTAATGGTTAGGTAGTTTTCTTAAGTTCTATTGCAATTTGAAACTACGTTGTATTGCAGGGGTGTCCGACTCGCAAGGCCTCAAGGACCACAATTATAATGATTAATATGGTTACAGACCATATTCTCATTACTCGGGTGATCCACATGTGATCCCGTATTGTTGTCGACCTACGCATTTTGCTTCAAAGCAGGGGAGTGGAACCATTCGAGGTATCGGGTCGTACCATTATGCAATGAAACACTTTGCGATGATTTTGAATTTAACAGCAAAAAAATTACAATATGTCCGTCATGGATGCAAGGGATTTTCAAGTTTGACTAATAACACGGGCCACAATAAATGACAACGCAGGCAGCCAGTTGGACAATCCTATTACATTAAATAGCGATCAATTAGCGTCAAACGTTTCGGAGTAATCCTTTAATCTAGTCAGTCATCGTCATTCGTAGCCAGGGGTCGGCGCCGTTAGATACCGGGTTTCTCACAAAGGAACCTGCGATGTTATGAATCGTTTATCCTCCTTTCTCGAAGCGATTCAATAAGAAGAAAAATACTATAAATATAATTAAACTATATTTTTTCAATATTCTACTTACTTTTATTTTTACATAAATTTCATAAATTTTTTGTTGACGTGATTAAACATTGTGTTTGGTCAAAAACATGGCGACATCGGTGGGCGATTCAATTTTCTCAAACATTATAAAGTTCTACAGCTCAGCTGCCAGACATTTGACTGATAAAGGCGTCAAAACGCGAGCCAAACCTGCTGGAATCAGGAACTCATGCGGACTGTGGCCATCGCGCGTAAATCTCACTCTCATTCACAAACTGTCCTTATTTTAAAAAAATAATTTTGTAAATGCATAATGTACATTTGCATCCTTTTTAACACCTAGAGAGGCATTGCAATGTGGATCCAGGGTGAAAGTGTTGAGCGTTGTGCGCAGCGAACGTGCAGAGCAGCGATTTCAACGCGCTGGAGGTAGCACGCTCCATTAAATTGAGGGCCAAGCCTTTTCTGCTCAAGGGAGAATGGAGGAGTGGCTGGACGGGTGGCACGGTAACTAGGGGTCGAAATTCACTTGAATTCACAGACTCGGGAAGTCGACACGGAAATTCACGAGTAACTGACGACAATGAGCACTCGTTATTGCTTAAAGTAAGTAATTATGTATACTGCGCGTACAACCTTGTAGGGTATGTAGAGATGTCGAAAATAATTACATTTTGCCAATCAGCATATTGTGGTAAATTTCATATATCGAAGTTTTTCATGTGACATTTTTTCCTTAAAGAAAGGCAACCCATCATTCACAGATGTGCGACAGATAAGTGAAATTCCTTTGGCAGCGCCATAACGTAATCCGTCAATCACCAATAAGTTGTCTACAAAGCGGGACAAAAGTCACTTGTGTAACTTCGTTATATGCAATGTCCCGCAACATGTTCGATAACAAAAAGTGATCATCTTCTAACACTCTTCATGTCCTAGAAGTTTGTTACATTTATTCTACGAAACCTGTACAGGTTCGTAATTCATAGTCGTTCTACAAGAACGCGGAAAAATTGCTTCATCGGCGGCTTTTTCAATGTGGACCGAATGTGAGTGCGCCGTGCGTTGTTACTCAGCGTACGTGCAGTGCAGCACGTTCAACGTGCTGGTGCTGGAGTGGCGCGCGGTGGCGGTGGCGCTGCCGTACGCCGCCGCCGTGGGGCTGGTGCCGCCGGTGGCGCAGGCGGTGGCGGCGGCGCTGCTGGCGCTGGCGCGGGCGCGGGTGGGCGGCGCCCAGCGCACGCGCATCTGCCACTTCGTGGGTCACAGCCTGGGCGCGCAGCTGCAGAGCTCCGTCGCCAGGGACATGTGGCCTCTGCGCCTGCCGTCGCTCGTCGGTGAGTGTCCTACACAACAATTAAGTGATGGAATGTGTTTGTAATGGAATGTGTTTAAAAATGTAGTTTATTTTTATGTGTAATAATTCATAATTATTTTTTGATGTAAGTTGTCAAATTAATTGTTAGACAATCACATTTCTAAATTTTACTTCATTTGTACTACGTTTCGGAGCCCAAATGTGGCCCCATCATCAGGTACAGTTTCAAGTTAGTAAGTAAAATTGGCAGTACGTAACGTACTGTAACGTTTCTTGTGGTGAATTAAAACACAGGTAATATTTTAACAAAGACGTTTATTTTGTTTCTTAATGATACACTAAAATTACTTGATTTATGTACAAATAGGTTGCACAGTCCTTGTGTTCTTCACTTGGTTATTTCCTTGCACACGACTCAGTTCTCTTGATTATTTATTTACACTGTTCACTTCTTCTACACTCTCGCACAGTCCGATGCACTTTCCACAGTCCACTGCGCTGGCCACAGTCCACTCTGCGCTGGCTACAGTTCACGGCGCTGATCGCGGTCCTCTGCAATGCTGTTCACCGCAATGCACACTTCACAGCTCAGCTTCTACTTCAGACTTGAGATTTCAGACTGCTAGCGGCCGCCGGCAGCGGCGAATTTATACCTGGCGGGCGCCCGCCAGGACCTATCCGGAACTTGCGTCATACTTTACGCGACTCGCAATTAACCTGGAACCGTCCAGTTCGGGGGCGCCAGCAGATGACGCAATCCACGCAGCGGATTCTGGCAGATGACGCAATATTCGTTACAATATAATAATTAAAAATTTCATAAATATTCTTTACAAAACAATCAGTACAGTCACATGGAGTGACTAGGCCGTGGAGGGTCGCTTTGCACCATCCACCACTTTAATAAATGTTTGTTAAATTAAAAGTTGGCGCTTGTATTTTCAGGTGCTTTAGCCATTAGTCAATTCTGACTAATTGACTAATGCTAACTTCCTCTCCGAAATCACTCTCCAACAGGTCTCAGAAAAGTAGTCTGTTTCGCTGGGTGTGTGCAGGGCTGGACCCCGCGTACCCGCTCTTCTACAACACGACGCTGGCGCGTTGCGCTGGGCGCATGCACGCGGCGGACGCCGACTGCGTGCTGGTGGTGCACTCCGACGGCGGCGAGTACGGCTCGCCCAACCCCGTGGGCGACACCGACTTTTTCCCCAACGGCGGCATCTCCCCGCAGCCCGGCTGCCACGACAAAGGTAGCCGCGCGCCGCCGGGAGCCAATGGCCCAGGGGGTTCTCACTAGGCGCGCTGGTGATTGGTTCGTGATGCCGGGCACGTCAACTGCGCCGTCAACTACGTCGAAGTCATTAGCACCGTCAATTGAATTGAATTGATGTCTTATTTCACGTGGTGAGACTCGGGCCATCAGGCTCGTTCTTCCCTCTGACAACGCAAATTTCGCTACGCTCCTTTCACCAACTAGCGGAGAAAGCAGGTATTTCTTGGGCGACGAAACAGGCGATTTGATTTTAGCTCAAAGGCGTCATTAAGACTTGAGGACTTTTTACATACAAGAAAATCTACTAACATATGTCAGCCGGCTTTACTTCCCCTCCAAAAGAAGGGGTACGAAGGAATTTTTCGCCCTTAAAAATCGCCTTTCGATCGGTTTGAACCCGCCAACTTGGGTATAACAGTCCGATACGCTAACCGATACACCATTGCCGCCGTCAATTTAGTTCAAGTTTTTTAATCGCGGGAAGTGTCGGTTATCTTCCCTGGCTGGATGGCGCGATCCGTGGCTGACCTACCCGTCGGCTTGCCGGGGTTTCCTCAACCACGTACTCCGAACAGCGGGGCACCGCCACAGGCAGAACAAGCTCGAAGGTCGCGGCTGGTCTCCCGACGGTAAATTTAAGTGGAAGTATTTGTAAGGGGCGAGGATAGGACAAGGAAGAGGAAGGAAAGATAATACGGTGTTCGTTTTTTAGAGTATTGATTCGGCATTCGCCTGGTGTTGATCGGAGAAACCACGGAAAACTTACGCATTTTGATATCCTCTGCAGGAAAAGTATTAATCTGACTATTGCAGGGTCACAATTAATCCGTACCCTTGTGGCAAGTAGCAAAAAAAGTTGCTCAAATATAGACCCACATTTAATTTTATATTTGTATAATAATTATACTTATAAACATCCAGTTTCTTGCATTTATTAGTCTGTAATAACTAATATCAAAACAAGACAAACGTTTTCTTCGCCTAGGGTACTGATACTGTTTCAGACAAGAGTAGTGTCGGTACCATCTACTAACCTAGTACTCGCAAAACGGACTTCTAAGTAATGCTCGTGATCCCTCGGGCAACACGATTGCCTGCAACTACAGTTGGCAGTGGCCTTTGGGCCGGTGCCTTGTACAAGTCCCGTTTAGATGTACGCAATGTAAACATCAATCTCAACCGCAAGGGGAAAGACATCGTCACCGTGACGGTACTTTCAGTTGCCTCGTGCGAGTGGTTGAGACACAGTTCACAGTATTCCATGTTCGTTTCCCACCCTCCTTCGCACCTGAAAATACGATCACAGGATCGATTGGTATACTCATTACCTCGAGCACAAATTATCACACAAAGCGATGTCGCAACTGGTAGCGCCCCTGTCAGTTTGGTAGCGCCCCCCAAGTACGAATTCTCGTTTCCGATCCGCTTGGATTGTTTGGCCATTTTGACGCAAAATTTGTCGTAAATCTGATTCAAGGTTTATTTCATTATGTAAAACTCTTAGTTTCAATGTCGGGGCCTCACTACTAACTTGTAGCTGTGCGAGCGAAAGCGAGTGGACTTGGCCCTAAAAGGGGTTTGGACTGCCATCGCGGTGCCAGAGTGGTAGACGGTTCTTGTGACTGAAGGATAGGGGGCGAATTTTAAAGAAATGTATTTTTTTTTTAATTTTCGTTTTAGAACAAAGCCGTTTAGCATAGAAATTAATTTTGTGTTATGATAAAAGGAAATAACCCATTTTTATACTACTTTTTTTGTTGTTTTTAATCATTATTAATGTATTTTTCGCTGATTCCATCGATTTTAATTTAATTTTAATGGTACGTACATCAAATAGTATTAACGAGATGCCTCAAATGTTCTCCGCAGAATTCCTGAACAGCCTATTCCGTTTCTTCGCTCAGAAATTGCAATGTCAGCCGTTCTATGGAATCTAAGGTTCCCGTGACACCTATTAGCGTCATTATCGGTTCGGACGATTTTGGGATAACAAAAGACAGAGATTTCCTCGTAAAGAACAGTCAAACCAAAAGTTTGCAAACGGAGTGCACTTGCACGAATAGAAGCATCAGTGACGTATCCAGCTTGAGTTGTTTATCCGAACTAGTTTTTATATATTTTTTTACTTTATTGTTCTTTGGTTTAGGTAATTTTTTAAATTTTTTAGAGCATTGTATTGATCATCTTTGGCCATGCTTTAGGTCATCAAAATCTGCCCCCAACTGATTAGCCCAAGCTACACCGCGCACAATGGCAATTTAACGCATTAATTGTTTTTACTTTATTTTTCTTTAGTTTTAGGCCATTTTTTAAACATTTTAAGAGCATTTTATTGATCATCTCTGGAGCGAACTGGGCAGGCGCGAAGGTTCTAAGAGAGCCTCAAAATGTATATTGCGTTTTTCACATTCTCGCCTACTTCGTTACTACTAAAGAGAGAAAAATGTAATGCCGAGGGTGAATAGGGCGATTTTTTGACAGAAAGACCCCGTATCCTCGAAAAAGTAGGTAAATCTTGTTCTTTTTTTCGTTCTATTCAATGAAGCTAAAGGTAATTTTTCATTTATTAATACACAATGGGTAAATGTCAGCATTATACATCTTTTACCTATCTTGGTTCAGCATTTTCAGAAGACCCTCATTTATTGGTAGTAATGCATTTTCATTTACCACTGAATGTAAACTATGTACGTATGTATGAGGGGCTTGAGAGCTTCTGAAAGCGGCCCTGGTGGCGCGTGCGCAGACTTCGGGCCCACGGGCCCCGTGTGCAGCCACAACATGGCAGCGTGGCTGTGGGCGGACGCCGTGTGCAAGCGCAGTCCGCTGCTGGGGCGGCGCTGCGGCTCGTGGGCGGACTTCACCGCGGGCTTCTGCGACGCCAACGCCACGCTCTCCCTCGACCGCTGCGACGGGTGGGTGCCGCCTTTGACTCCTCGCGAACTGCTCCCTCTCTTCCCCAGCGTCCCTTCCAAGACGTCTTCTGTTCCCCCGCTTTGCCTCCACCTCCCTCATTTCTCTTCAACGCCTTCTCTTCTCCTCCATCTCCTCGTCCTCTCCTCCAACTCTTCTTGCTTCACCTCTCTTTCATCACCTTCTCTTAGTCGCCCATTCCCCTGTTTCTCATCCTCGTTCTCTCTTTTCTCTCCCGTCCATCTCGTATAATAATAATAATAATAATAATAATAATAATAATAATAATAATAATAATAATAATAATAATAATAATAATAATAATAACTCTTATTATTGCATAGAACAAACACAATATAATCAATTTCTCACAAATTTTATAAATATATAAGACAAAGAATATGAACAACACTGAAAAACATGGTTTATGAAATTATGTTTTATTCTTGTATCGTTGTATCTACATTTTGTGCTCTTTATAAACACCGGAGATGTGATCCTACTTTATTATATTATAAATGAAACTAATACAGGAATTTCGATCCCTCTGTAGATCTTGTGCGAGTGAATCTTTCAAATTGTTATACACAATATCACTGTAGTCGAAATGAGGAATCAGCAGGGTTTTTACTAACATTTCTTTCGTATTAGTAGGGAGACATTTATCGATACATCGATTTCAAAGAAGCATAAACTTTGCGACAGACATATAGGATCTGATATTCCCAGCTTAGATGATAATCAAGTATTATTTTTCACTTGTGTATGACGAGGTACTACAACATTTACTACAAGCACATCAGGAAATATCAACCTTCAAGTTTCTTACGCATTTGAGAAGAGCCAATTATGATTTGTGATTTTTAAGGATTTAAATTGAATCCGTTTCTCATTGATCATTTGACTACAGATGAGAGTTCATTATTTATTAGCATTTCTACCTGTGATGGTGAAATTTTTTGATTAAATTTCGTTGTTCAATTGTGCAAAAGACGTTTATCAGAACGGTGTAGGTCTCATTCATGGTGTTAACTCCTATTTTCGAAAATTGAAGAAAAAAATGTAAAACTACAAAAATGATAGAGGTTTTTGGCTCAGACAAAGTATTTTTAACAAAATTAGGTCTTTAGAAAAGGGCATATACATATTTTGTAAAAGTTAGTCGTTTTTGTGTAATTTTCGTTTGATATTTACGATTTCTTTCTCAAAAACCGCTATAAATTTTTTCTGTAAATTTTCTTCACATATGTAATAAGAGACGGTAAGAAATATGGTATTAGTCTCATTTTCGGGTATTGCTCGTTTATTTCGAAAATTGCAAAATAATTTCAAAACTTCAAAATTGAAGATATAGAAAGAGTCTGAGAAAAAGTTTGTTGAAGAAAATTAGCTATTTAAATAAAAAATAAACTAGTAGTGCTATAGAATGGCACAGACTTTCTCGCCCTAGTTAGTTTTCTAGTCTCTCTACTCTTGACTAACTTTTGCGACAACCCTATTTGTCTTCACGGCTGCTTTCATTTTGTCGACCGAAAATTTTTTTTAAAAGTGTTGTTGTAGAAAACTATTAGGGATTCGAGAAACTTTATTCAAAATCATTTGAAGCATTTCTACCCACAAATGCAATCATTACATATACAAATAAACCGGACGTTTCTGTACATGCTTTTGCAATTTGTAACTTTTAAACATTTTTTCAACTTTCTTTTGTGATATGTAAAACATATGGCACGTCAAATAAATTGTTGAGTTTCTGTACATCTGTAGGAACCGATTTAAGTAAACTAATGAATATATCGACATGAAAATTTAAATATAGGTGTTGTGGTGCGTTATCGTTGGCATCTTTCATGAAATAATTGCAAAGGTTGTCATTGCCAACAAAAGTTGTGTTGGCAACTTTTGTTGGCAATGACAACCTTTACAATTATTTCATGAAAATTTAATACATTATGAGCACAGGCCATGTGACCAACTCAGATATCCCTAAGGATTCAGAAATTATTTTTACACTCTTGCCACTCTTCGCAAGAAAAGAAGTTATGTAATCGTTTGATGGAAAATGCCGAAATTTCGCCGCAATAAACCTCATTGCCAGGTTCTGGTAGTAAAAAATTGGATAAATCCTGTTGCTAAATTCAGAAAAAAAATTCTCTAACTCGTGATGTAGCCAGAATCCATGTTTTGTTGGTTTTTCATATCGAAAAATCGATTGACGGCAAAATGTCCGTCTGCTCGTTTGTCTGTCTCTCCGTTTGTGGTTAACGCTAGCGCCTATACCGTTCAGTTGACTTTCCCCAAAATTGATATTCCCTGATTGATCTTAACGGGATTGAGGCTTTGGGACTTTCTACCGTATATTTTGATTGTTGAAGGTTTTTTTACGTGAATCGGCTATTTACATTTTTATACCTTTGTCCGAGTTCGACCCACGTTCGCTTCTGTGGCGTAGTGGTATACTATCACATTAACTCTGATGATGTGAGCTCGAGTCTTAGAGCGGTAAAATAATCAGCTGCTTGACAACACTTCTGCTGGTTATGTAGTAGTGTAATTTTGTGGAGCTTTTAGAAACAATACGAGAAAGTAAGGGCTTTGGAAGGGAAGGACTTTGGCTCCAACTCCACGCGCATGTAAGCGATCCATTATAATTGCACATTATAATTGCGCGAAATTTCACAGTTCCCCACGATCACTCTCTTAGCACCTAGAGAGCCTACTCCGCCTGTCAAACGGAGTAAGAAAAAGAGATGAGCTGTCACACGCCTCTGGAGAACAGTCGAAGACATTTTCCATACGCACCACTGGGCTAAAACACAGCGAGAATCAGGATTCCCATTGGTATCTAAAAGGCCAAGGACGGAAAGCGCGATTATTTTTTGGATACAGTTTAGACATTTCTACAAGTTTTCCTCATGTTTTTTTTCGTTTTCTTTCATTTTTATTTTTCCTGCTCTTTTACATTTTTTTCTCTGGGCCTCTTTTTTTCGGAGGGTGCATGCCCTCCTATATCCGACACTGCGATTACTTCAGTAACATTTCAAACTGCTTGTTGCTCGAGTTACGCATCTGAATTTGTTTTCATAAAAAATGACGTTTTAATATAATAGTTTTTTATTAAAAAATCATTTTGGTCGTATGTGTCGTATTACAGATTATGTAGAATGACTCAGGATAAACTCATTTCATGCTGCGATACGATTTTATTCTTTTTAATGATTATCCAATATATTTTTACGGAGTAGAAAGTTATGTAATGCTGCGCGAAGAGAATGGCGAATCTTCTTCAGAAAAACTCTTCTTACAAGGCTGTGCTAAAGAAAAAATGGAACAATCTAGTTGCTAAATTTAGAAAAAATTCTCTAACACTTGGTGTAGTCAGAAACTATGTTTCGTGGGGCCTTGAAACTGAAATATCGAAAGGCGACAAAACGTCTGTCAGTCAGTGAACAACGCCAGCGGACAAACCGTTAAGCCGATTTTCTCCAAAATTGATATTCCTCAATCGATCTGGCTGATGTCACGATCCCTGGAATTTGAAACAGACTTTTCAGTTTTGGGGGGTACTTTACACGTATTCCCTGGGACATTTTCCAAAAACAAAAGAAAAGGCCCCATCGTTTTTACTTTCGCGTATACGTACGTATATACGGAGTAATATACGTAGTATAGAGAAAGTTATGTAATCTTGGGGAAAATCGATTTCGAGATTTCAACGCGCAATACTAGTGCCTAAATCTTAAGTACGATTAAGAAACCCGTGTTCATTTCACCTGAGTCAAAGCTCTGCGATTTTGGGGGATATTTTACATGAAGCCTCTGGGACATTTTCAATTTTTTTTCGAAAATAACTCCAATTTTTTCTTTTAAATATCTTCTAATAATATAGTAAAATACACTTATAAAAGTGGCAAGGGGTCCTATTTTCACGGTTAACAATGAATTTTCGAAAATTTTAAAAGTTGGATTTTTTTCCGTATCCTTGTACGTCTGTAAAATGAAAGATAATTATGTTTTCTTGAAATGGAATTTGTTGTCAATAATTGGTTCTTTCATTAAAGTCATGTGCATTTTTTGAAAATTTTAGTAGTTTTCACGCAGTATTGTGTGCAATTTGTGCAATTTTAAAAGATTTTTCCAGAAATTTCTAAACACTATTGTATTTGTGAGATAAACTGCTTTAAATTACTTGAAATTGAGTTTTCGAAAACTCATAAATTGTCTGTGAAAAAGAATTTCAAATTTCGAATTTACTATAACGCTTAAACGCCATTTTCTTAAAAACTTTTCTTTCCTCTATATCTATCAAAGAAAATTGCCATTTAGGAAGAGATTACTATTCTTTAATATTAATAAAATAACATTTCCGTTCTGGTTTTAGGAAACTGAAAAATTAAGAAAATTTAAAAAAGAATACTTTGGGCGGCGACAGATGCTGGCAAGAGTATGCGGCAAATCTGAATAGCTAGTGAATACCAAAGGAAATAGAAAACTAATACGGGAAAGTCGGTACCATTCGGTAGCACCACTAGTTTATTAATTTTTTTGTTAAATAGTGTGAAGGGGGTTTCAGAGAATGCTGCAGGTCTTATGTTCGTTGAAGAACATAATTTTTGCAAAATTGCAAGGTTCTTTGGACGGGATACACAAACGCCAATAAAAACTCAGAAGCATGTGATTCGAGAGGCAATATCACATCTCCGGCAGTCGAAACAACTCAGCCTGAAAACAGCACATGGCCGTGAGTTCAAACACCTCTCCAACAAAGCGAGGTCTTTCAAGGGATGTTTCTCGGCCCGTCACATCCATCGAGGGGACTAACGCCTATTGGACAGCGCACGTAAATTGCCGAGAGGGAAAAGAGAAACAAGCAGTGATACAAGCATACAAGAGATACAAGCAGAAGAAAGTAAAATTTTTACTGAAAATATTTTTGAGTGATGGAAAACTAGGGTATGTAACAACACATCACTCACATGCATTGAGCCTACGTCACTTTAACGGTATTGCCGGGTGCAAACGTTTTTTAAAGATTGTTGATTGCGAGCATTTCACAGAACAATAGATACTAAATATTTTATTTATATCACGATACATTTTTTCAAACTTCCGATGTTTCTGGAAACATAAATCGATCCGAAGAAAACATTGAATCGGTGTAGATGTATCGACGTTTCTGATCGAAAATATTGATGATTTAAAAACATCGAATTTTTTTTGTAACCTCTACTCTGCATTCGCCGTGTTCCTGACACTCGTCCGTTCGTCTTGTTGCAGGAGGCCCCGCAGCAAGTACTTCCTCCGCACGCACTCCGCCAGCCCCTTCGGCCGGGGCGAGGAGGGCGCCGTGGGGGGCAGGCTGCAAGGGGTCGCGCCCCTCCACTCCCCTGCGGCCCCCTGCTCCTCCTCCGCTTCGCACACTCGTCCACATTATGTATTTGCCTTTCCAGCAGTGCACGTGTACGTTATGCCTAGTATTTATATTGTACGGAGTAGAGTACTACAAGGAACACACACAATTTTTTGAATTCGGAGCACTTTTAATAAAATATATCACATTTTATCTTGCCTTTTATTTTAAACGTGCGAATTAAGCATCCGACTTTTCTATGACTTCGCCCTTGAAAATTAAATGTATGAGATAAGTGTGCAAACACTACTCATGTTTAATTCGATTGTTCCTTTGGTTTGACCGAGGTGAGTCAATTAGAAGTTCGGTATTTTATGGTAGAAATGAGGCCTTCCATAACCCTTTAGCTTCGAAGCACGTGCTAAAATCGCTCTGTGTCAATAAGCGAACCTGCCTCATACTTCTCATACAAACCCTTCGGATATAAACATATTGTGAGGTAAATACACGGTGCGTGTGTTATATTGTAATGAAAACAAAATTATTTTAATTAACATAACCAAACGGCATTAAGGAAGAACATCAAAACTCCAGAACAAAATGTCATTGGCTGTGCTAAATCGTAGGCAACTACTTAATGTTAAGATAACATCTGCGAACGCGCCAATAAAATGATCATATGCGTCATTGTAATGAAAATTTTTCCAACCATTGGTTGTCCGGCTCAAGTGTCCTTAACCCTAGAATACTAGTGTTGGCGTATATTTCTACTGGTAAAAAACATTTACTCACTTGAAAACTGAGTAATTTTTATAAGCTCAGGCTGTAAGTTTGGCAATTGTTAATTACCGTACTGCTATGCAACCTTATTAAAGGTCTCCACTACACACATGTCGGGAGCTTATTGCTTGTGGCAACTGTTACGGTTCCACTCTTAGGGTGATACCTGGCGAGGGAAACTTTCCGCAAGCCACCGTGTAGGTCGGTGCCGGATATCTTGTTCCAATGGAGAGTGATCACCTCCACCTCTCAACTATATCACGCACTATATTCGGGAAACTAATGGCCAAAGTAATTGTCGCGGTCCGAAACCTAAAATCCCCCAGATTCCCTCAGCCGTACATTTCAAAATCGGAAAACAAAATCCTCACCACAAAAGACTAAAGCGAAAACTACAGCAACAGTTCTTCGACTCTCCCTGTCATGGACATGACGTGGCTTTGCACATTTAATCCACAAACAATTACACAAGCACTCAATATAAAATAAAAAGTTGTAAGGCCTAAAACTGAACACTTGTTTCTCTATGTACGAGTATTTCGACGCGCTGAATCTGAAGCCAGAATTACGCCACTTTCAAACTTTTTAAATCGCCGGAAACCACCATGAAATAGTATTTTAGTTTTTGGAGCTTGTTGTCAGACCCAAATACTTGCACGCCAAAATACATGGAGGAACATGTGTCAAGTCTGTGGGTCTGCCTAAACCCCCGAAAACAAAAAAAAAAATAAAATTTCAGGATTTTTTTAATGATTTAAAACTAATGATGCTACAGAAAGATACAGACTTTCCAGTATTCGTTTTCTACTACCTATAGTCTCGGTTAGCTGTTCGGACTTGCCAGGTACTCTTTCCAGATGCCGTCTTACGCCGCCCAATTACATCTTTTTAAAACAATTTCCTAATATTAGATCGGAAAGATTATTTCAAGAATATTAAAGAACAGTGAAACCACATCATAAATGCCTATTTCCTTTGAAGAATATGGAGTCTTTTTTAAAAAAATGGCAATTAATCGCTACTGTAAATTCGAAATTTGAAGCTCTATTAGAAAGAGATTTTTTCGAAATTTCGAAAACAGAGTTTTTAAAAAACTTCATTATAAGTCGTTTTAAGCACTTTAACTCACAAATACAATCGTGTTTACATATTGCTGGATTTATAGATATTATGGGCGTCTGAGATCTTTCAAAAAATTATATACGTGTCCGGGAGCATCATCTAAAGTACCTCTCAAATCTTGAAGAATAAATAAATTGAAAATTAAAAAACAATTTTTTTTCATCGCCCGGCAATGAGACTTTTTCTGCCGAAAATTCGCCGTTTTGCGGAGTACGATTACATTCCTACCTCGTAAGTACCTTCGTAAGAGCGAGATAGTAAGAGGAAACAAGTTACAAACGAAGAGGCGCGTTTGGGGCCATTGTCGCGCGCGGCGTTGCGCTGCAGCTGTTTCCGCAGCGATGGCGGCGCCGGGGGGCGCGCAGTTGGGGGCCCTGCCCGACCACGTGCTTGAAAAGGTGCGCGCATGTTCACCAACTCTATCGAGGTAGATCTCTCTCGGCAACTTGAGTGGGAGGAGCGTAAAGCCTATATTGCAAAGAGTATGCCAGACTTGACAAATTGCAAATTTACCAACAACATTTGGACCAGAATAAACATACTTCGTTTTCAATAAAATCAAGTCTGAGCGCAAAGCAGAAGTGGAAAAGTATATGGTCCTCCAATCATTTATGTTCCGAAAAAAATTGAAAGCAGTTATAAGCCGTTCTGTGGTTGACTCTCTTCTGCCCAGACATGACGTCACCTTTTGAAACAAACACCACTGTATGACTAATCAAAACTATCGAATGGCACATTCGGAAATACATTCCCTTCTTTTATTCATTGTTTTGAACTTAATTAACTATTGTCTTCCCTTTACTATACTGGTGGCTCAGAATACATGTAACCAAATTCTAGATCCTGAGGTGGAATCAAACATAATCACATTTTGTCAATGAACGTGTTGTGCCATGAAGTTTCACATGTGGCATTTTTGATATGGCATCCCAGATAAGAGTAAACCTGCACTGACAATTGGCACAATCACAACCTTTCAGGGACGCTCGCTCGACGCAGGGACTTACGCACACTCGCAACACGCATTGGTGATTTCAAATACAAAGTGGATAATTTGTAGTCCTACATGGAGTAAATTACTTCCTCTAACACGTTGGGTTCCCGAATTCACGTTTTATGAGTCCTTCATACCGAAATATTGGTTTATAGCAAAACGTCTGTCCGTCCATTCGTCCGTCCGTCCGTCTGTGAACAATACTAGTGGCTGACCTGTAAGGAGGATTTTCAGCAAAAATTGATGTTCCCCGATCTGACTGATACAACCTCTTGAATTTGAATCGTATATTTTGATTTCTGGAAGTCTGTACTTTACATGAAGCTTTAAAGATAATATCAATTTTGTCCTCAAAAATGGCTACGATTTTTCTCATTTTTTTTTTTTTTGGAGTGAGAAAAGACGCTTATAAAACGACCTAAGTCTAATTTTCGTTAAATTATTTCAATTTTCGAAGCACGCAAAAGTTAACTTTTTCGGCGTCTTCCTATAACAGCTATATTGTAGATTGAGATCTTTCTTGAAAATTAAATATATTCTTCAAAATTGTATTTTTAAGTAAGATCATGTACAATGATTTTAAAATTTGAATAGTTTCTTCGTGAAATAAAGGCAATTTTCAAAATAATCTTTTCTCAGAAACGGTTCCAGTTTTTTTCGAATAACACAACATAAACGTTATTTCGATAGAATCTTTTAAGTTTAACAAAACAATTACACACGTTAATGTGAATGTAGAATCATAACATAAAATAACCGTTACAAATAATGTGAGAAAGTATGCGCTATTGCCGCACCTCTAATTTGTCTTCATTATTCAGTTTCGACTAGAAAAAGTTTTCTTAGTGACGACTATAAGGTTTGAAGCATGCATGGTAACGTGATACATGTTCATACGCAGTCGTCACTACACAATCACGTCTTTAGTCAAAACATAATAATTCAAAACTTAATTTGTATCAAATCTTGTTTTATACACCCATATTATTTTTTATATATATTTTTATAATACACGATATTATTGACAATGATTTGAAAACGATTAACGTATGCGAACTGTACTCGAAGCTACCTCTGGGTCAGCATGCTCGCTTTCCATTTCGCGGCCCCGGTTTCGATTCCCGGTCGAGTCAAGACTATAGGTGCGTTTTCATTGCAATGTACCAGTATATGTTGCTGTGTGGTGATGAGAAGTCCGGAATACGACGCGGGGATGTCTACGTGCTAACCACACTTTAATCACCCCTTAACCCATGGATAACAACACATCAACCATTAACCCGTGGATAACCACCCCTTAACCCATGGCTGCGAGGTAGGGTCGCCGCCAATAGGCCTGAGCCCGTTCACGGGCTGTCGTGCCAAGTACATATATATATATCTATATCTATATCTATCTATCTATCTATCTATCTATCTATCTATCTATCTATCTATCTATCTCTCTCTCTCTCTATATATATATATATATATATCAGCCCTCCCATATATTTGTACGACGAAATATAAGACGGAAAATTCTCATTGAGCGCTCGTTTAAACCTTCACAAATCATTCTGCACTGTCTGTCTTTGGCCAGGCCAAACCTGCATTAGGCCATCACAATGAGACTTTGTGCCGTCACAGTTAGGCTGGTAGACTGGCATAAACCTTCCGAAAATTCCCATTTAACCACATATCAAATTAATTTACCCAGAGAACAACATAAGTGACTAATAAATATGTCTGAGAACGTTATTGGGTTCTTCCACGGTGACGAACATTGGAATAAAAATAAATAGTTGAAAGCATTGAGAGCTCATGCATTCGAAATTTGAAAATACCCAACAATACAGCCCTTGTTGGGGAGGTGTCGGGAAATGGACAACTGTTAACAGCTCGAGCTTAGAAATAACAACAGCAGCCTTATGTAAGGTCTCCACTACATAACATTAAAATGGAATGAGATGTGCTTAGTATTTTAATTAAGTGAACCTGGTATTCTTTTTATATTTCTCTAGTGACCTATATAGTATATTTCGTACTTTTCCCCAGTATACCTCTACTCATTTCACAAAATGTCCCATACGTTTCGGAACGTCATTGTAGCCAAGAGGTCCATTGTATCCCCCTTTGACTATTTCATTTTAATTAAATCTAGAACACCAAAAATCCCAATTAAAAGTACAGCTTTCGCCACACAAACTGAGGATGATGCCCGAATGTTTATACCTGAAAAAAGGCTAACATTTTCAAAATGTTACGTTCAAAATATTAATGGCTAACACGTCAAATAATAGAAATTCGTCAAATACACATAGTAATTTTGGAACTGTTGGCAACCTGGGAAGTTTTCCTTATTAGCCGAATGCAGGACTACGCTGCCATTCGTGTTGCTAACTCTCAGCAACGATCAGTAGAAATAGCGGAGGGTACAGAAACAAAGGTTTGATCACGGGATCCAGTTACAGTCATTAACGTCATTAGGCGCATAACAGTGGCGGTTGACGTTTGTAAACCGAGGCCACAGCCAATGTTTGTAAGCAACCGAGTTAATTGTGTTATCGGCCGTATGTCGTTCAATACTTCTCGTAGAACAATCTTATAAGATATAAATAAGAAATTCCATTACTTGAAACTAGTTGAATGTGCCGTCGCCAATGCTGGAAACTGTTTTAAACGTTTCGTAATGTGTCGTGGAGTGATATTGCATCTTAGTAAAGAGGTTTAATCAACGCCACCTACATAGATCTATTTAGGTAACATTGGTTTAATTCTCCGTGTACCCACTAAGATCGCTGCGCTAAAACACGTAAAACACGTTTTGGAAATTTCTTAGAATCTTCTGGCCGGATCTGCCAACAAATCATCACTTCCCCACCAGCAGATCCAGTCGCGTCAAATGACCTTTCATATGTCTCGATTGGTGCACAGGAAGTGGCCTACTCGTGAGTGACGGATCCGCACATACGCAGAATCGAAATTCCTCAAATACTATTTAGGGACGAGTGCATTCATGCACCATCTCTCCTTACAACTCATTTCTTTCGACTGTTCTTAACGGATGACGGACTGTTAAATCCTTAACGGTCGCCGACCATTAAACAATGGCTTTTCATTCCCCTATTCGGTTGCGTTAAGTGGATATTTCGAGATGTGTCAAGTAATGTAGAGGCGGCATTGCACTCGTTGCAAGTTCATATGTAAATTAAAAATTTAATTATTTTGTAATAAGCCTGTTGAGGTTTTTTAGTCATAAAATAACTTAAATAATTTAAGCAAATCTGCAATTTTGAAGGGCAGTACGTACATTTAAACAAGGCACGTCGGCACTTTCCCGTTTCAGTTTGATGAGGTTGGCAGTGCCTAAACTCAGCCGTGTTGGATTTTTAGGGTCTTTCCTTACGTGGAAACACTTTTAGGAGGGTGGTGGCGACGGTCGGTTGAAGGTTGCTCTACTGAAAATGAACAATATGCAATTAGCCGATGTTAAGGTAAGAAAATTTCTAGGTCTCTCATTTCAGTGATACCTCAAATGGAAAGTACATATAACAGAATTAAACACAAAATTACGTTTATTATGTTACGCATTCATAATTCTTTCACATTATGTCAGTCTTCATGAAGTTCGTTGCGTGTATTTTGCAAATGTGCATTTCCGCCTGAGATATGACATAATATTTTGAGGAGGCTCATCATGTAATACCCAGACCTTTAGATTGCAAAAGAAAATTATTCCAATTATGAAAAAATGCCATCCGCGTGGTTCCTGCAAGCCTCTCTTCATTGCGCTTGGCATTGGGCTCTGCTTTGCCTATTTATTTACGAATCTGTAGTATTTGTCAAAACTGACACAACGGTGGGAACATATTTTCATGTAATACTAATATTTATAATTACAACTCACGTCGTAGAAATCACGTTCATCAATTGTCAGTATCAACAGCACACTAACAGAAATCCACATTCAATACACGTACAACTCATTTACAACGCATTGCCAGATGACATTAAACAATTGAAGTCGTTTCATAAATTCAAGTTAAAAGTAAAATATTTTCTGCTGGTGTTTCTATACTATTAGAGACTACTGATAATCAAAAAGAAAAAATAATGTTATTTTAGAAAAACACCGATATACAAAGAATTAGTTTACGTTTGTATTGCATATTTTTTAACAAAGACTTAATATGCTTGTAACAAATAATGTACATCAGCTTCCGGGTCAATGACCCTCATCTCGATCAGGTTTTCATCCAGCTTCCCTGATCCATTGAGCATATGCTGAGATGGCCCCTTGTTTTGCTTCTGGACGTAGCTTCACTATGCGCACGTTTTGTTGAACTCTCCTTTTTCTTGTAGTGGTAACAGTAGAGGTAAGGGCGAGTTACTATTTTGTTAGCAATGCAGAAATATCATATCTGCAGTTTTTACCGTTGCAAATAAGTATTATATAACTCGGGTACGAAAATGTTTTTTTAAATATTGCTAATTTTTAAATTTTATTTTTATTTATTTATTTATCTTTAACTTTTACTAATCTTTCAACTATTTATAGTTAAAATGCTGGAAAGGGATTCTGGATCTCAAGAAAACGTGCGCAGATGATCTTCTTCCCCATACGTCACATCCAGTTTTGACTGTTTTTTGACTAAGCAAATGTAAATGTAAATCAGGTGCTGGCGCAGCTGCCGCTGGAGCAAGTGTCGAAGCTGCGTGCGGTGTCTCGCGCCTTCCGCGAGGCGTGCGGCCGGTGAGAGCATTCGCGTGGACTTCCTGGCTTGGCTGACCGGGAACTCGCGTCCTGGCACAAATACCGATATCTCGTGATAATTCACGACCTTTTTAACAGATTCAATAAAAACAATGGGTTTAGAAGTTAATCTTTACAGCGTTTCGACCTAGAATTGTGGCCAACATCAAGGTTAACATGAACCTACAATTGAAATTATTCTAGATTAATAATTTGTATAATTATAAGACTTGAATACGACACTACATTTATCAAAATCGTACCTTTAGATTCTTATAATGTAAGACGTACTGATGTGTGTTACAAGTTGTTTACTCTATTAAGACATCTGGTTGACTTAGGTTTCCCTTCCATGAAAACAGACGTTAAAATTATGTTACACAAATACCTACATTTCAGCCGTCAAACTGCATCCTTTTGCGGGGAGAAAATTTGCCATTTGTGATGGGAGCTCTGCTATCTGTTGACATCAGATCACCGCCTTCTAGATCTCGCATTTAATGTGTAATGCTGTGGCAACGTTGCAGATAACGGGCAAGAAAGAGAGATCCCTGTAATATCTTTTGTCGATATATAAATTTTCAACATCATTAGCAATGTGTAAAGATTGTAATTTAAACATGGTATATATCGAAAGAAATCGTCAGTGCATGG
Source organism: Gryllus longicercus (assembly GCA_038098605.1). Lineage (NCBI taxonomy): Eukaryota > Metazoa > Arthropoda > Insecta > Orthoptera > Gryllidae > Gryllus > Gryllus longicercus. The sequence continues at coordinate 733,679 of JAZDUA010000441.1, forward strand.
AACTCGAAGATCTAGTAGAAAGGAGGAACTTGATGAACAATGTGATAGTTACTTAATCTGCCTCCAGCAAATTTACACTAAATACGTAATATAGGTTACTTAAAAGGTAACAGGACGTACATTTTAATTGTTCCCGATAGCCACATAAAAATCTTTCAGCCTTCTTTATCAGGTAGAATAGCCCCCGCAGTCCTCGAGTGAATGTGTATCTCGATTCTTACCTCCATTACTGAACGTACAGACTCTTCACCTCGTTACACTCCAGCCACCTCCAAATCATTCTCTCCCACTCTCTACTGATCGGTTGGAGTGGAAGCAACGGGATTTGTAGTATTTTCACAGACGTCCTTTTCTGTTTGTTCATTGCGAATACTTTGATACTTCAAATAACGTTTGCCATTTTTGGTGATATGTAGGAATCATCACAATCATAATACCACTTTTACCTATGGTATTATGATTGGTATATCATAATCGTCTTTTCCGCTGGGAATGTATGATATGAATTGACTCTGGAGTGTTGAGGAAACGAAGACGAAAGGGGAGGGAATGAGAGACGGAGAATAGGACCACCTGCTGAAAAACTGCCGCGAAGCTGCTCTCCCAACCAAAACTTCCTCGGGGATCGACCAGGAATTGAAGCCTGGCCTGACCGATACTTTCCTATCTGCTCATCGGTTCGTCAAATACATTTATATGAGGAGAACATAGAATATATGAAAGGTCATAAATGTACATAATGAAAACAAAAAATAATTTAAAACGGTTCTCTTGATGGGGACGTTTGGGACGTTATTCTGTGGGCATATTTGCAGGATCAAAGTGTACGCAAGGAACCCACCCACAGGAAAAAAGAAACAACATTGCACATTTTCTAAACTGTAGGAAAGGCACTCGAACTTTGCGCGTCTTGCCTTAAGGCCTTAGAAGTGAAGGACATGCCCAATACCCAAAAGAACTAGACGAACGGGATTTTTTAGGGTTTACACCCTGGTTTCACCACGCCTACGAAGGCTCCCTTGCCTCCTCGGTTGTCCGTTGCGCTTTCCTTCCCATGGCACGTTCTCCCGTTTTAAGGCGCTCGAGATGCTCATTTCGTTCACTCATTAGCTACTTGTTGAGTTCCCATCACAAAAAGTAATGCGGAGGAAATAAAAAGACTTGCTGACTTTTTTTTTGTTATTTAAGACCGCATCAACTACTAGGTCATTAGCGACCGCTATTGCGTGTAATGGTATGGTTACTATCAGGATGACACGATATAATGATGATAGGGGTGTGAAAGGACGAACACAATACAACCCGAGGCGGGACTCGAACCCGCGATCCCTCGGCCCGAGATCGCTACGGCACTTCTGCCTTAGCGATCTCGGCCAACCGGACCAGCACTTGCCGACTTACACGCCGAACTGTTTTCAATATTCCGATGCTTTGGTACAAATACTAATGTACATCAATGTCTATCGTTCGCTGCCTGCAAAGTTCTCTCAGTCTCGGGGTATATCCTGTTATAGGATATCCAGATGTAGGCCTATTCATTCGTGGCGGTCTCAGTAGAATAGAAAAGAAGAGGAGTAATATGATAACGTAAAAACACTAAAAGGAAGTTAGTTTAACTAATTAGAAAGATCTTTGTAGGCCTATGTGTCTTTCAGAAAGGTTTTTATATTATAAGGCATCATTGGAATACTTTGGGGAAAATAGCGGTTAAGATAATGAGTACTTTGTTAAAATAATGTCCGTTCGTCACTAAGGAGATTCACGAAAGATGCAATCTCAATTTAGAATGAGGATTTCGATTCAACATCTTAAAGTCGTGTTTATTGCTTCTCAAAGCTATTTAAACTTTTCAATTTTTTTCTTTTTCTTTAAGATACTAAAAAAAATTACTCTTTTTTAGAATTTAGCTCAGAAATTAATACTACAATATTACAATACTGACATTTTAAAATAAACGCTTCAATTATATAGTTGTCTCTGTCATCTAAAAACTAACCAAATTCTTAATATGCATACAAAATGTAAACCGTCAAGTTCTTAATATTTGTTATATTTTGATGAAAACACTCTTGTCCAATGCATGATTGTCAGTCTTACATTTGATATTACAGTTCATATTTCAAAGTACCGGTGTGTTGCAATTGACATCTACTACTGAAATCTTCAATAAGATTCCTAAATCTGCAATACACAACTAGTACTAGGCAGACAAAAAATCTGAGGAAATTTTTACTCTGCAAATGAATGTATACTGTCTATGTTTCTTGTCTACAATGTTTGATATAAGTATGCATGTGGGTATATATATATATATATATATATATATATATATATATATATATATATATATATATATATATATATATATATATATATATATATTGTAATTTCATAGCGAAAACAGATTGATAAATCAGCAAGTGTCAGGCATTACACATTGCATTGTAGGTTAAGTTGAAAAACGACACAATCAAAATCATCACATTATTTTTTTAATTAAGAGAAGTTAGAAAAATGTATATTTTTACCTGTAAAACTTAACCTTGAAAGGCAGTTCCCAACACAGCCAATGTACGTAGCAAAACGCTTTCTTTGGTGGCAAAATAACAGCCCCGTAAGGTTAAAAATGTTCTCCAGGAAAATGACTCTTTAGGGTGAGTCACTTTCCTTGCACATTGATTCATAGTCAATTCTTCGTATTTTTGCGTACCGCGGGAACATATGCACGTACAACTAAATTTCATTATTCATTAAAATACTATTTCTGTCCTCTAGTTTTCCGTGTTCAGGGAAGCCCGCTTATCGAGTTGTGACAACTTCGAGCGATAGTTCTATAATTATTGCAAATATTCAAGATAAAACAATATTTTCATTTTTGAAGGAACAGGCAGGCAGTGTTCATTACTGATTGGTGCTCGTAAGTCGCATTTCGCGAACCACGAATCAACTCTTTCGAAAAATTATTATTTTTCTCTAGGAACAAACATTACGTATTCTTCGCTGTTTGGGGATCGGAAAGAGCGCTTCACGGTTTGTGTCGATTCGTGTGCGAAAAACTCATTGTGTACATTCTCAGTGTTAATCTCCATTTTGTACTTCGAATTCGTGTGTCGGGCCTGTGCGCGAAAAATTAATTTATTTTGGGAAAGAACAAACACTCTTTTTCGCCGTTCTGTGCTCGAAAGTGCGCCTTGCGAGTCCGCTCGCGAGCAAGTTCTTTTCGGTCGCATCCGAAAGAAGAGCCACTGAGTGTCCTTGGCCGTCGGGTGATGGGAGTCGCGGGCGAGGCGAAGGGCGCGCAGGGCGACGGTGGTGAGCGGGAGGGCCTCCCGTGGCAGGGTGCTGCGCGCGGCGGTGCGTCAGCTGCGCCTGCACATCGACGCGGAGCTGCGCGCGCAGACGGCCCGCCTGGAGGCTGCGCCTGCGGACGAGGGCTGCGCGCGCTCCTTCAGTGTGATCGAGGTACGTCGGCGCTGCGCCGCGATGCTGTGTCTTTGGTCCACTCGCTGAGAAGTAGTCATTAGGGCTGGCCCCCATCTCGTTGGTCGAGGGAAGACAGGCTTAGGTCGCATTGGGCATCAACTGATGACACTGCAGCGCCTCTGACCTAGGGTTTCAGTAACTCATTTTGACACTAGCTAGGACGAATTCAGACGCTGACTAGAGGAGAATCCCAGCGGCCGGCTGCTCTGATCGGTGGTTTTCCGTCTTGTTTTAATCAGCACTAGTTGAATGTCGGAGCAATACCCTAAAAACGGGCCACGAAACGCGCGTGATTTTTCCTTCACTTCCTTCTCCAATCCTCACCCCTTTCTCACACACACACACACTTACATGCACCACAGAACCTCACTTGAACTAAGAACGTTTCCTGGACGGGGCGGTGAACCGCTACTGGGAGATACCTGGTTGGTAACAACCCCGACGAGTAGCTCTGTGCTCGATCTCGCTATCCACCCGGGGAAGATCACAGACACCTCCGGCGATTATAAAATGTACTACACTTACGAGACTAATGACATTAACGGTTGTCGCGCCCAGAAACAATAATCCATCAATCGAGGTCATTAAGGAGGATACGCTCAAGAAAGCTAAGTTCGAGGCATAGAGATAGAAAAAGAACGGCCACTAAAGAGAGAAACTTTAAATGGTGAAATTGCTAGGATGTTTGATTGTGTGTGCTAAGACGTGGTTGAACTTTCCCAGCCATGAATCATCTTTCATAGGCCGTTTGTTGGAGTATAGCTCCGTCATTCGCCTGGTATTGATCAGTAAAACCAATGAAAATAACCAATGAAATCAGCCGGCCGCTATAATTCTCCAGAAAGCGGTTCAGTTCGACCCTGCTCTGCAGCCAGTGCCGCAAATCCGCCATCGTCGTGGTTAGATCCCTAGGACTTCCCGGGTAGCGAGTCTGCATATACAATGACAATGCTGGCGGAGCCATCACAGCCATTGGCTCTACTTCGAATTTAGCGCCTTAGGAAGAAACAAAGAAGACAAACGCGCTCCATCAGATTTACTCTACCTGAGCTATAATTGAAAGGACGCTGCAGCACATACGGGAATTTCTACAAACACGTGTGCGTGTTATCGGCTTGATTACCTCATTGAAAACGCACTGCGGATTGGAGGCGTTGAGTTATCAATGTTTCCAGTTTAACAAGCACTCGATTTTACTCGTCATCCTCCCTCCAGTATCTATGACACAACTCGCAATCACTCGGAAATTTTCATAGCTAGAGGCGGTATAGTGGACGACCTGCCTCGGTGGGAAATACATTACAAGGAAGCGGAAACGGTAATTTTTTGTTTAATCCTAATGTTGCCTAACCACTACATCTTCTATTCACACACAACACAGTAATTGATGATCACTTTCTTCTTGTTTAACGAGGAGGCCGTGCAGGAGAAGCTCCTTGATGTTTCTGATGTGAATGCAGGTTAGGTTAGGTTAGGTTAGGTTTTATGATGATAATTTCTCATTCTTTCAGAATATTTCAGATCCCAAATTTCACAGTTCCCTTGTTGATGGAGTTATGAAATAGCTACCATGGATCAAACACATTATGAAAATGCACTAGCATTTTGTGGGATTCAAACCCATGCCTATCAGCCCATGCCAGCCGCCGCTTGCTTAAGCAGTCGATGAAAATCCATAGCTTCCGATAGCAGAAAAGTGGGATGTTTTCTAAGGTATATTGCATACTTACCAAAGGGTCTCTTGAAAAAGGGTTTTAAAGGAAATTTTTACTTAGGGAAGTATTGTATTTCAATACAAGACTATTTAAAAAAGTAAATTAATTTTAAACTTAATTTCTTGCAATCACTTAACTAACGCTCATGGGCAAATAGGAACCCAATTTAACAATTCTACACATTTTGTACTTATAATATGATAAAATATTTTTCATACTCTTACTATGGCAATCAATGATGAACATGAATATACGAAAATTTTCTAAAACAGACAAAATTTCAATAATTCTGAGACGGAACATGTTCGTTGTTGCCAGAAGAGAGTAGTCTGATAGTATTTTCAACTACCATTCTGTTCTAAATTAAAAGACGCCATGCGAGCAGTAAAGCAGAGAGCAGTAAACCATGATCTGGACTGTCCGGGTGATGTCGCGTCGAAAGCTGAGGTGGCGACGTTTCGACCAACATACTGTGATCTTCTTCAGGTTTTAGTGTTAAGAATTTCTTCAAGAAGGGTTACCTAGGAAATATCGCACTACAGCTCTGAAGAAGACCACGGTACATTGGTCGCCATCTCAGCCTTCGACGCGGCGTCAGCCCTGATCATGACTATGGCCGTGGGAGCTTACGACATCGGTAAAGCATGTATTCAAGTAATTTCAGATTGATTGATTAGTAATTCCTGACGCGTCAACTGCATAGGTCATTAGTCCCATAAGTGTACAGATGAATTGCAAGTTGCATGACGCACCTTGTAACTTTTCCTCAGTTGTAAGTAATATTGAGGAAAAATACTGCATTTTGACTTGGTCCAAAATTCGATGGCGAGATTGCAATAGTAATAACCATTTTTAGGGTTCCTGAGGCGAAAAAAGAGCCGATTACAAGCTTTTGAACTGTACGTGGACACACATGTCAGGAAAAGGTCTGTTAGTGTTTCATTGGTCTAGGAAATCTAGAGATTCTAGGGAGAGATATATTCTAGAGAAATCTAGAGAAAGAGAGCAAGGAAGGAAAGAAAGTTTCCATAAGCCAAATACCTCGTTTTCTTCAAAATGACAGATTATCATTAATCGAAGTAAATATAAACTGCATTGAAAAGCTGGCATAGATATTATAATTTCTCTTGCCCTGCAGATAATAGATACAGAATACAGCATCTAGTTCCGTGAATTCTAGTTCTTGGTAGTCATTTAATTTATGAAAGTTAAAAATAAACCAAATTATCGATAACATGGTATATCATATCGATACAGCGAACATAACATATCGATACAGCGTGTAACATGGAAGTGAAATTAACTTTCGGCATTATAAGTTTTTTTACGTTTTGAAGTATTAGCGATACCATTTCATTACGGTCATATGTCGATCTGATTAGCTGTTTAATAGTGATAGTAAAACGCAGGGAGATACATTTTTAACAGAGTTCTTTCACCTTTCAAGCTGTGCAAGTCTGAGGAAGAGACAGTAGTCAAATATGATAAATATTCTCTTCGAATTCCTGATATTCTGTTAGATACTCAGGAAAATCTAAAAACAATTTAAAAGTTTTGATTTTGACTGAAAAATGAAAATATTTCCCTGTATTGTTCCGCCTACTGTGCGTACCCATTGATTACGTACTATGTGAGTGACTATATACGACACAGCAGACGTCAAGCAGCAGCAAATCTCCAGGCAAAAGGCATCCTGCCATTAAATATTTGTTAGTCACGTGTTTCATTACGAAACAGCAACTTTTTTAAAGAACTGATATGCTGTATATATTGTAGCATGTTATTGCAGTAGTCATGGATATTTTATTAAAAATATTTAATTTATTGCAGTGCTGAACAAGAGAATTTTATTTGTTATTATTGAGCGGAGTGAAATTACTGTTTCGAAAACAATTTTATGTGGTATTCTTCAGCATTTTTGCTGCGGCACGCCACCAGTTATTACTAATAACTAAAAAGTTATATATTAAATGAATATTTATATTATATATTTATATATAAATGTATTATTAATATACATTAAATATAACTAAATTAATAACAAATTTTGTTATATTTAAGTGGTGAGAAACAATTCGCAGAATTTAAAATATTAAAAACAATATATTATGGTAGTGGGACGCGCAAGTGTGGTCGTTTGTACACTTGCTATTCTGCGAGACCTGTATTGAACGCTTTGTGCAGCAGTGGATTTCTATCCGGTCATATCCCATTCAGGGCAATTCTGAGGGTTTACTCAGCGTTTTTCTAAATGAGTGCTAATCCAGTGTGCCAGAGAAGTCTCTGTCCAGTGGCACCTTGCTGGTCAGAGAGCTATCAACAGAAAGTATGTTGGTAGCCCGAGCTGCATCTTGTAAAAAGTAACTTGCCAACTCACCACAATCAGAACAAAGGCTGGAAGCGTTGTTCCCTTCACTTATTTCCCAGTGATCTGGTTGCAAAACATAAAAGCAATTTTTAATATGAATCTCTGAATCGGCTTAGTGCGGGGAGACTTTCCCGGCGCACTCGGCACTGTATTTATTGGATCGACTGATGGTAAATATTGAGTAAGTGTGTGGATGAAACGTCTTCTTCCCACTTTCACGTTCGAAGACATCGTACGATACAGAGCAACAACGTGTATAACACAAGTGGGCTCTGGGTGAGTGGATTGCGCGGCGGCTTGGCGCAGATGCTGTGCTCGGAGCTGGCGCAGCTGGCGGCGCTGTGCCGCTGGCCGCTGCTGGGCGCGCGCGCAGTCTTCCCCGCCGGCCACCTGCTCGACCGCCTTCGCGCGCTGCTCGCGCAGGTCTCTCCACTCTCTGCCACGGCGGCACAAACTCTCTCGCATTATTAGTAACTGTTACCACGCGATGCAACACTCACTCGCAGCCACTGCTGCTACAACTGCACCAACTCTTTCGTATTATTATTAGTCGTTTTGTGGCTTCCATACAGCAGAAAACTGATGATGATGGCTAATCAATCGAAAGCTGCTATTGCAATAAAAAAACTGTTGGTAATGACGATTCATATAATTATTTTATTGGTAACGGTTACGCAATTCACCATTCACTCCCAACCACTGCTGCCACAACACAAACTCTCTCTGGCATTATTAACGTTTAAGCAATATTTTCATATAGCAAATTATATCGTACAATATAGCTCTCGCATGAAAAAGTCGTAAAACAAAACGCAATTGATTAAAAAAATAATCTTTAATTTTGAAAAATTCAAGTTCATTTGGAAATTACTTTCTGCCAAAGCATTGTGTTCTAATCTCACAAAGAGTTAAAATTCTTACCGATGTTGGAATTTGACCTCAAGCACCCCTGAGAATGGCAAGTCCTTCACAATTGACCGTATTGTCCACTTCACCTCGCAGCTACACGAGAATCGATGTGACCGCGTAAACCGCCAGTCGCTGGACTGCTTCTCTCCTAGTCACCCACACCACAGTCACCAAACTCCCGCCATTCCCTTCCCCTTCCACCTCTCGCTCGCTCATGGGGTTGACACCACTCCTTTCATTTCCCGCCTTGCTGGTCTTGAAGTTCTGGCGACTCATTCGTAATCATTCTTTCTACTTAATAACTCAGAACAAACACGACTCCCATTTTCTTTGTTATTGCACACAGGGGTCCATTTGTATCCTATAAACCCGACATTTTCTTTGTTATTATAGTTAATACTCCGTAAGTACGCTTCAAAACTCGACAATTTCTTGGTTCCTGCATTCAGTGGTCCATTTCTTTTCTACAAAAGCATTTTCTTATTATAGTTCATACTCCGTAAGTGCGCTTCAAAACTCGACAATTTCTGGGTTACTGCATTCAGTGGCCCATTTGTTTCCTAGAAAAATCGACATTTTTTGGTTCGTATCGCCAATGGCTGGGTGGTGCGGGGAGCAGGCGCGCGCGCGGACGGTCGCGGGGTGGGGCGCGGCGGGCGACCCGGCGGCGCCGCTGCTGCTGCCGGCCATGCGCTTCCTGCGCGCCTTCCTGGCGTCGGAGGGCGCGGCGGCGCTGTCGGCCGGCTTGGGGCTGCGGCCGCCGCTCGGCACGCGCCTGCTCGACCTGCTCGACACCCTGCTCGACGCGCGCTGCGCACAGGTGCTGCCCCTCACACACACGCGTGCGCGCGCGCTCTCCCTGCTCGACATGCGCTGCACCGGCGGAGGTGGAGCAGGGCAACCATTCATGTCACTGCAGTGCCCATGACCGGCATGTTCGAGTCGCGACCACCGTTGTGGTGGCAGGATATTCAACTCTAGCTCGAATTCAGCCGCAGTCTGGAGGAGAATTCTAGAGACCGGCTGCTCTGATCGGTAGTTTGTGGTTTCTCCTATCAACATCAGGCGAATCTCAGATCAGGCAGATGTATCGCAACAAACAGGCCCCGGACCGTGCGTGATCTTTCTTTGCCCTTCCTTGTCCTATCCTTACCCCTTACATACAAATACATACACTTACGCCTACATGCACTTTACTATCACACATGTCGATCGAACCGTCGGGAGCTTACAGCTTGTCCCGATTGAGGCAGTGCCCCGCTAGTGTGGTACCCCCCTTTGTGTAAGCCCCGCAAGCCGACGGGTTAGATCGACGCCGGATCCCGCCATCCATCCAGGAGAAAATCGCATCCCACCGCCCGCGATCTAAACATTTACAAGAATAATGACCTTAGCAGTCGACGCGCCCGTAATCACTAACCATTCGACGCGCGCTGCGCCCATGCCTCCTCACGCTTCCCGTTGGTCAGATACGTGAACACACGGGTCACCACATCGCTGCACGCGCTTGCACGATAGACCGCGCTTTCCCATACGCGCTCCCGCTACCTACACGCTCACACACACGACACTTCTGGTGAGTCAGTTCGATCTCATCGTGCAAATCGCATTTGCAGTCACCCAGTACGCACACTTACATGCCACTAGTCGTGCGCATGCTTGACATGGCCGTCGCTGTACTCGGCGCCCGCAACGCACAGGTCTCCCCTCTCGTGGACTCGATATTTAAAATATCGCTGTTTTCATCCACATCGAAAACCATTTGGTGATGTATCGAAGTATCGATGTTTTGATACAATATGCCATCACTATGCCTATCACGCGTCCTGACGAATGCGTGGGTGGGGTGTGGCGCAGGACGTGCGATGGGACGCTGCGCGTGGGCGGCTGGTGCTGCGCGCGCAGTACGTGTTGCCCGACGCCCTCTTCCTGTGCCTGCCGCCCGACATCGCCGCGCTCAAGTCGCAGGGTTTCGTCACCTTCGCCGTGAGCCCCATATCTCTTTATTGTATTTGTTTCATTCACTACAACCGTTTACAAATATGTAGCGAGTTTTTCCTCCTACAGCTACATCCAATTTTCTTATACACATCTAACTGTTCTGACATCACTCCAGAGGCTGGTTAGATCTTGAATACACCAACAGAGAATAGAAGTAGGAAGGATATTCAGGAAGTGAGCAAGTTCGCCCTTGCTTCACTCTACCAAAGGGGCCAAGCAGCCAACGACCCTAGGAATAGACCTTTGCACAATACATCGCATTCTTCAGAAACACTCATACCCTTAGTTGTTTACCTCTTGTTACAGCAATAGAAGCTGCGACTTTTTTGTGGAAGCTACAAATTCTTGCCTGGATCGGACCCGGAACATAGCGCGTGAAATACGGGAATGATAGCTATGAGCAATGAGCCATCATTCCCTTCCCCAAACAAGTTCTATACAAAAGAATTTCCTGTTAGACTACTGATCGTATGGCTCATCCTCAGCCAACCCCGGGAGCGAGGGCAGACTTGTTTCAGATTCGGGGGTGCGTCAGGGACAATGCATGGCGAGACAGCGCGACGCAGGGAAGAAGGAGGGTGATGGCACGGAGACAGACGGGGGAGGTCGGGATGAGTGGCGACGGGAAGTGGTGGGGCGGGATATCAAGTAGGACAGACTAGGGCAGGATGGAAAGAGACGGACAGAAGCATGAGATGCGAGCGGGGGTGGAGCGGGGCGGAACCGGCGGAACAAGACAACGCAGAGCGGGACAGAGACAGGGAGTGGGGCAGAGCGGGTCGGAGCGGGTCGGAGCGGGTCGGAGCGGGGTGGTGGTGAGTTAAGCGCGGGCATGCGGCGCGCAGGACGCGCACCGCCTGCAGGCGTGGGTGGCGCTGCTGGTGCGCTACAACAACCGCCTGCGCCTGCGCGAGGAGCAGTGTCTGCGCGAGCTGCACGCGTCGTTCGGGGCGCCGCACCCGTCGCCCCCGCTGCGCCGCTACCCCGCCCCCGCGCCGCTCCCCGCGCCCGCCCTCGCGCTCGCCCACGACGGCGCGCTGCCCCTCGCGGTCGGGCACTTGCCGCAGGTACACAGAGATTACTATAAGAAGCGACCGCTTTGTGAGCTTCTGCTTACCTACTGTTGGAAATCTGCAGGTGTATGGACGTGCACCCAATTCATCTATATTTTTGTTTTCAGTTAGCTCTTGTCAATGGATTCATCACTGCCTCTTGCAATGCCATCAACCTGTACGTTGTTTATGTGTTTCTTGATCTTTCAAAATGGCCCCTTCTTAGAGTAACTCCTCTCTACCCTCGCAGCCGCTGGCTCTATTAGAGTATTAATGGCCATGGTAGCAATACATGATGGGGTATTCCGTCACAAACCACTTGACCTCAACACGGGCACTTCGTGTGAAAAGCCAGACCAGACGCTGGCTGTCATGTTGCATGGAGAGCGAGTTGATGAGAAACGTTTTAAAAGGGGCATTAAGTGAGAATTTTCAAGGATGACCAACCAGAAACCACACGATGAACGAGTGCAAGATGCAGTATTTAAAAGAAATGCTTCTTATATTTGTTTCAATACTTTGTAAGAATGTGATAATTTTGGAACCTGGCTGCACTTAAAAATCCCCCTAAATTGTGACAAAAACTGGTGCCAGAAGCACATTGGCTAAAGTCAGATACAATGCGCAGTAGCTTAGCCATGTCTTTCCATCATGATAATGGCATACAGAGGTGCCCAAACTATTGCTTGAACCTGTAGTATGATTGCTTTTCAAACCGATTCAATGAATCATAGGATATGTTCCCCAATTGTGGCAGTACCTGTGCTGTGATTGTGGAACGCTGTTGTCGAGGAGGCTCTTTCAAAATCTTGAGAAAATGGATATTCGTAAATAATGTTATTAACATTTCATAAGTCATAGAATTTCCAGAACTCCCTCGAAAGAAAGGATCGTAATATGCCTTTAAGAATCGTTTAATCCATCAGTATATCCTTTATTTGTCAAACTCTCCCATTAATCCGAAGATCTCGATCCACATGAAAGTATAAATACAAATGCATGTAAGATACATAATTAATCATGAAATATTTATAAAGTTAGTTGCTATTTTTACATAATTGCAGTTATATGAGGTTTATAAGTTTTCAATGTACTAACACCCTCAAGTATAAAAGAAACGCTTCATTGTGACGACTCTCAAAAACATTAACACACTAGCGCTGTAAATTCGTGTACGGCAGAAGGGCAAACTACAAAACTAATCGTTGCACCCAGAGATTGCAACAATCGAAAAGGTGAGAAAGAACGGTTGGTTTATCCAATCACTCGTCATCACTACTCTAGAGTCCCTAGATACAGGCAGGAGCGCAACCTGAACGTCCGCAGCCATTTAATATCCATTCACCGGAGATCTTCGCCAAGCAGCATTCAGGAGTTAAGGAGAAATTATAACAATTGAGGGCGTTATGGAGTTTCGAGTATATTATCACTGGATTTTTTGGTAGATTAGTGGTTCTCAATACACTCACAGCACTGCACAGTTCAATTAGGTATAAAATGGCGGAATCAGCTGCGCGAAGAAATGCAATACTTCCTATATCTACGAACTCTAGCTGACTCTAGCACAAGCGCGGATTCATTGGCCGGCGCACTAACTAGAGAATCTATCTCAGAATAAATGTCCAAAATATACCTTTCAGGCATTAAGGGGGTCGAAAACGACCACATTTGGTAATAAACATGTAGGAAATTCCATATAACGTTCTTACACATGTTGTTGGCTACTAATTCTTAAGCAACTCAGTTTCGCTACTAGTTACAATACATTGCTAGGTTCAGTTTAATCGCTCTCTGAGGGGTATTCTAACGGCTGGCTGCACTTATTCGTAATTTTGCGTGTTTTCTCCGATCAACACAAGGCGAATGCCGAAGCAGTACCCTTTCAATCGGGCCGCGAACCCCGCGCGATTTTTCTTCCCCTTCGTTGTCTTAACCTCACCCCTTACTTACACACACTTACATGCACTACACTACCACACAAATCAGGAGGACAGAGCTTGCCCGCTGGTGGGAGAGAGCTGTCGGGGAAAACCCGCAAACCGACGGGAAGGACGGCGGGGGAACTCGCGATCCAGCGGGAGAAGATCACCGCGACAAGACATGCACCACACTTTCTGGAATAACGACCATAGCAGTTGACGTGTCCGGAATCACGAATCAATCATTGTTAAGCGACTCCTTTTGCTTGGTCATGAGAGGTCATGATTGGCGCTATCAAGGTGTTTCCTTATACCTGCCGAAGACCAACGCATATGGAGGTGCCAACAATGGGCGCGCATGGAGTAGCCAGCGCATATGGAGTATGTTTCAACTATCACTCAGTTATATGAAATTTGAGTTATTTGGAATTAGAAAATCAAGACTGTATAAATAAAATGAAAATATTATTTGACAGTTCGTTCCTCCGACACGGCCCAACCGAATTTAATAAATTTTGATACATACTCGTATATAGATGACAGACCAACTTTGTATCTTAACCACATAACTTCGATGGTCGTCCGTCAACGCGTGATGATAAGCCAATTTAATATTGATGATGCCACCAGCACTGCACTTAATTTCTGGAGTGAAGTGTGGAGTGGAGAGGAACAGGGAAAAGTGGGCAGGTCGAGGTGTTGCGGAGTGGCAAAGGCTGGGATGTAAATGAAATTACTCTCAATTGATACTATGTATAGAATTCATACAATTTTTTAATGGTTGATTAAGGAGTATAAATATCCGGACTGTACACCTGGGTACTTCAGTAATTTCTAAACCAGGAGTCATCAACCTGAAATCGTGGTTCTCAAACCACCAGTAGTTTGCGAGGAAATGTTGATGGGTATTAAAAAATATTCAATTAAAAAAATATTATAAAAAACAAAAATAATATTCTACGAATTTATTTTATACACGACAGTTTTCGCCTTTATATCTTGCACACAATTAACGAAATGCACTAAACCCAAGGAAATAAGAAATGTGCGTTGTATTGGTTGTGCCTGCAAATAAGGTGCAAATGTTTGCAAATAAATTTCCAAAGTGTTTGCAAATAAATTTTGGCTGCATAATTGTTGTTGCGTTTCTGCATTTTACATGCAAGCTATGAAATACACATACAACGATGGAAGTGTATGAAATACGTCGATGACGAGAACAAGCAATAGGAAACGTTACAGGTGGGTATCCTGAAATCCGATCCTTTTGGAATTATCGAAACTGTCGATTCCTTAAGTGATTAAAACAATCATACGCAGTTAATAATGTGTTATGGCTTCTGACCGAATCCGACTAATTGACCAATTAGCCGGTTGATATTCACATTCTTCAAACAGGGTAGACCAAGTTCGAAGAAGGGATCTGCGAAGCACACTTCGGACTTTGATCGGAGGATGTCCACTTAAATAACATGCGGTGGCGAGAGGATACGTTATGGTAACGAGAAATAGAAGATATGTGATAAACGGAAATCAGACTGCCAGTGGAAAATTTCTAAGCTAGTGTGAATCTAGGATAGTAGTTTCGAGATCCATTATTCTAGCAGAAAATTTGTATTTACATAAAATCGTCTAACCTAATCTACCCTTAATGTAAACCTCAATTAGCGTTTCGCAACGAATTTTCGAGTTGGGCCAACGAGACTTCAGCCTTTGGCCTTCACGAGTTACTTAAAACAACAACGAATCTTTGCAACGCATTATTTCTAACGCATTTTATATCAAAATACTTCTCGCGAACACTTAAGACACATCACACTTTTACAACAACTTCACTTCAGCCACGACACTGTGTGTAATGTCAACAGTAGCCTGATGATGTCCGAAATAATCTATTAATCGTCATTCATACGGCGTCATCCAAACTGTCTAATGTGTGACTTAATCGGCTAAATCGCAAATTAGACACAACTGATTTAATTTGTAACACATACACGAGGATCTGAGATTAATTCATTCAATATTGTAAAACTTAAAACATTCATGAGTAGTATAAACACTGCCAGAGCCTGTGGCCTTTTCAGCTTCGATCAGTCTGTTGTGGCGGCAGATAGATTGCGAGAAATCGTTTATTTGCTCCAGTGGTCGGTGACGGACGCGGTTCAAACCATGGGACCAGTTGTGACATCGTTGGGGGGGTTACGGGAGCGGTCGCACGGTTTTAGGATTGCGGCAGCAATTAGAAAACAAGAGCATGTAGCTCAGATGAGGACACCGACATTACAGGAATCTCATTATACCAGAAAACTTTTTGCAAACGTTCAACTGCACCTAAGTATGAAACCACAAACGGATGAAAGTTGAGGTCAGTGGCGTGGTTAACGGGGGCAGGGGGTGGTCCGCTCCGAGTGACATCATTTTAGGAGTCACACCAATTAGAAAAGTTTATAGTTGAATTGCGTAATTTTTATTATTTATTTAAAATTATATATAAATTATAGGTATGTTTGCTGCCCTTAAATCTCGAAAAGTGCTTTTTATTTTTAAAAAACATGCATTTGTTAATTAGTTATACTTCGTTTTAGATTATTTATTTAGAAATTATATTCCAAATATTCTGAATTACATATAGTTTTTTAATGTATTATAAATAAATGTGATGTGCAAATGTACTTGTAGTTTATTAAATAATGTATTCAGTTAGACATATTTTCATATTGAATTTATTGGGAAGGGAGTGATATTATTAGTTTTGCCTCGGGTGATACCAACTGAAGCCATACCACTGGTTCAGGCCGTCCTCCACATA
Source organism: Gryllus longicercus (assembly GCA_038098605.1). Taxonomy (NCBI): domain Eukaryota; kingdom Metazoa; phylum Arthropoda; class Insecta; order Orthoptera; family Gryllidae; genus Gryllus; species Gryllus longicercus. Next base: position 749,935 of record JAZDUA010000441.1, read on the forward strand.
GATCAACTAAATTCAGACCTGACATTCGAATCGTGAATCCAAAATTGTAAATGGCGGAGAGGGCGAGAGAGGAGTAGGGTAAAAGATTATGAATGAGACGATACTATTGAGAAAACAGAGATGAGAAATAGCGCAGCAAAGGGAAGAGATAGTATTGAGACGCTGCGATTGATCATTTTACACAAGTCAATTATTACTAGGATGGCATATTCCGTTGGTGACACCTCTAAATTCGTTTCGTATTGTTCACTTAAGCGACTAGCTAGAATTTCTCCGTTTATCGTACTCTGGACCCCGATCAGAGGTCCCGCTTACCCACACGTTATCGTAGCCTAATGTACCCTTAAAGAAACACGAATGACCTCATATGCACTCAAGGCAGGTTTGTTGTGGTGGTTGTAGAACTGTCGCTACAGCTCCTTTGTTTGCACGACGGATTGCGACCCTTCTATTCCCGACGCGTCGCAGGTTTGGCCAGCGTGTTCACGAACCGATTTCGCTTTCGGGTGAACACAGCCATTAACTACAGAATATTTTTAAAAACCCGATAGAGTGAAGGCACTATGGATGCATTGTGGGGAATTAGGCAGAACTTTCAAGTCGACAGAATGGTTTCAAATAAACTTGAATTTTTCGACCGAACGGAGCCATTTAACTTGAACACGAACTCATTTTGTCGTTATCAACGAGAAGTTCCGTGGAAGACCGATTCAGTTGTCTGAAATTAAGGAAAAAAATTTCAAAAGTAAACGGGTTGCTGATACTTTCTGTTTCATTGTTGGTACTGCCACATTGATGCTAATAATGAACTACCTCACTAATGCTACAGGATTGTGACATGTCTTTTACAAAAACATCTCTTATGTCATATGAAACATATCTCATTTTACACTCTGCTCCCATCAAATACCTCGAATGATTATATGGACAGTACCTTGATGGTTATAAATGACAATTGCTCTTACACACTGAATTAGTTCCTGTTCTGTGAAAAACCTGAAGTTGTTTGAAGTATGCTACCTCCATGATAGCGTTTCTCTCAGATCACTTTAACCTGACCGTTTGCAAATTGCAAACTTTCATAGCACCTTTATTGTCTTCTGGCGAGGATGTTGTTTCGGGACCCTGACTTCGGGAGTTCCGGCACCCGAAGTTGGACCAGTCTAGCGATTAGTTAGGTTATGCGTAAAACTATACTCCGATTAAAACAGAGGACGAATTGACGCTTAATCAATAGGGACACTTAAATATATTCGGGAGTTCAGTACAACTTATTTTTGTCCAGCTTAAATGGATCGAGGCATCAATGTAACTGCAGTGACACCGAAAAGTCCTAGGTTCGAGTCCCGACAGTGTCACGATTATCGACACTAGCTACATCGAATTCAGCCGGACAGTTCCAGCGGTCGGCTGCTCTGATCGATTGTTTTATGTGGTTTCGCCGATAAACACCAGGCGAGTACCGGAGTACCCTATCAATCGGGCCACGGACCGCGCACGAACTATCCTTCCTCTTCCTTATCCTGTTCTCACTCCTTACTTACACTTGCTTGCACTAAACAACCACAGGTCCTGGGAGAGCAGTCGGGAGTCTAGCCTTTCTTCGTTTGCCCTTGTCTCGGCCGGAGCGGTGCCTCGCTGGTGGGAGATTCCTGGTTTACGGAAAAATCCGCAAGCTGAAGGGGTTCGTTGACGCCTGATCTTGCCATTCGGCGGGGAATATCACGGCCTCCTCCCGCCATAAAATATGTACTATACTTATGGGAATAACGATCTTAGCAGATGACGCGCCCCAAATCACTAATCAATGAATCAATCGAAAACGACGTAGTTTGAAATTGAAGCTCCTGACTCGATAACCTCATCCCGGATGATCAAACGTCAACTGGCCTCTGTTTTATTCTTCGATTTAAAAGTAGAGCGAATTGACTTTTAATCAGCTGGGACGCGTCTATCCAATCGGGAGCTTCATTCTGAAAATAAAATTAAGATGCAACAAAGCTCCCAATAGGACAACTGCGTGCCAGCTGATCTCTCGGTTCGCTGCTAATTTGTATCGGGGTGCAATCGGAGCATAACGAATGGTGGGGGGGGGGGCGCAGCGGCTGAGTGTGCGCGTCCGGCTGAGCTGCGCGCTGCGCGACGCGCCGCTGCGCGTGCTGGAACGCTGGGCAGCCGCCACCGGCCGGCCGGAGGCCTTTCTGCGCGCGCTGGGGTACGGCCCCGCCGCCAGCGCGCCGCCCCTCGCCCTCGACCCCCGCCCGCTCAAGGTAGAGAACAATTTTCCTAAGGATGGGATGATTTGACAGATCGGGAAACAAGTGAACATCACGTGTACTTCAGAGAAGTATCCATCCGCCGCGTCAGCTGTTTAGTTACGCCCCTTCGTAGTGTTTGTTTACGGTTCACGCGAGACATCAATAAAGAGATGTCTTGAGTTTCGCTTAGTTATATGCACGCACGCGAGTCCGGGAAATATAGAAATTTATTTACATAAGTGGGAAAATGTCTTAACGTAATATCACATTCAATAAAAGAACAATGCCGAACACAGCACAATGCCGGAACACGTGGACTGTCTCAACTACGCATCTCACATTCAAGACTCGATTTTAAAACAAACATAATACTTATCACATAAAAACTAAATTCAATATAATTTTTATAAAAAAAAAAGAATTTTTACATTAGAGCACAAAGCTCTGCACTTCCTAATTTCAATTATTTCTCGTGGCGCACTATATTTTCGTCGGACGAGGACATCACAGCAGGGAGCGTCGTGGCTTCTTACAAGTTAGCCAACTGCAAACGAACGAATGGAGGAAGGAGAGTCTATTAAGTTCAAGGACACAACGACCACAGAATCGTCAGTTGTGTTGCCAGCACTAGCTGTCAAATCATCCCATCCTTAGGAAGATTCTTCTATACTAACACGCGGCGCCGCCAAGCATCCGCGTCGGTAGCCACAAAGTAAACACGTGGACTGCCCCGCATCAAAAGACAGTATCGGGTGCACCTCTTAATGGGGAGTTTTTACACGCCTTAGCGGGCAGTAATTGACTGAAATGTGGATCTTCTGCGCATGCGCAGGTGCACAAAAATGATGACTTGAACTGCACATGCGCAGAAGGTCGATAGTGCTTTCGATTGTTTTAACGTTCGAGGGTGCAAAAACTCCCTGCTGATGAATAGATATGCAGTGAAACCTAAGCCGGAATCGAGCGAGAAAAAATCCGTTTTGGGGAGGTTTCCGTTTTATGCAACGTTGTCCATTTTATTACATCTGTGATGTTGATATATCCGTTCTGAAGCTAATAAAATAAAATAAGTAAAGAAGTAATAAAAGTAAAATGCAATGTAAAAAAATTCAATGTCCCTTTCTCCGACCAGTTAGTGATATTTCAAGGTCACGAGTTGGACGGAGAAGGAGACACGGTCATCCAATCGCGCGTTTTATTGCGACTTAAATGTTTGGCTTTGAAGTTCTCGATTGGATGACAATGTCCCCCTCTCCTTCCAGCCCGCAGGGGCGGATTCCGAGCCGAATTTTGGGAGGGTATATTCAAAATGTTTTGGCCGATGTCATATTACAGATTTTGTAAAATATAGCACACACTATGGTTGCGTAGGCTTCAGCGGCCGGAGTTTATGTTGGCTGGGCTATCCGGGACGAGCCGCGTCAATGTCATGGTAGCTAACGTTTCGGCCAGCGTATTGTGGCCTTCTTCAGAGAAGTACGTTCTGAAGAAGGCCACAATACGCTGGCCGAAACGTTAGCCACCATGACATTGACGCGGCTCGTCCCGGACAGCCCAGCCAACATAGCATACACTAGCTCATATTGCAATACACTTTTATTCGTTTTAATGATTATCCTAAAATATTTTTGCTTGAAACAAGTTGCTTCGTGACAAGTTAAAATTAATAGATACTGAAAAAATTCAGGGAAGGGGGAATTTCCTGCAGCTCGTGACTTGAAGTGCCACACGTTTCTATCGGAGTATAGCGTGCGACGAGGCGTTTCTCGCGTGCTACGCTCGTGTGCGTGGGCTTGCGCGCGCAGGCGGATCCGCCGTGGCCGGAGCCGACGCCCGCGCGCGCCGACGCCGACGCCTACTTCTCGCACGCGCGCGTGTGGCTGACGCTGCCGCGCGCGGGCGGCGAGGGCGAGCACTACGCGTTCGCCTTCCGCGACGGCGCGCTCGCCGCAGACCCCGACGCCGCGGCGCCCGCCGCCCGCGCCGCCCTCGCGCCCCTGCCCTTCCTGTGACCGCATTAAACGCCTTTCTTTTTTGTAATCTCGCCTCGCCTTCTTCCTTCCCCAGCGGTTGGTCCCTCAGCCTCTATGGGGAGATACCTGCAGGGAAAAATTCCCTGCAATACGACTATTTCATCATCCAGCGGAGAAACATCACCACCTTCGGAAAAAAAACATTCACTACACAATCTGGACTAATAATGACGGTACGGGAGGGAAAACTCTCCTCTGTGACGCACGTTCATCCCCTGCTCCCTTTTACACTCTCCTCGTGTTCCTCTTTCCACAGCGGTGCAATCTGTTCATCTCTCTGTCCCACTGTGGGAGATACCTGGAGCGATCCGAATTTCGCGATGCAGTGGAGGAACATCGCAACCAAGGGGGATAAAACATTCACTATACTCTCGCGGCTAATGATCACAGGACGGGGAGGGAAAGCTCTTCTCCGTGACGCACGTCATCTCCTAACAAACGCCTCTTTTTACACTCGCCTCGTCTACCTCCTTCGCCAGCCCCTTGCTCTGGTATGCTTGTTCACATCTCCACCAATCGACAGAGTTGACTCAGCAACAATATTCGTTGTCGCTTCAGCATCTCTGCCCCGGGAGATACTAGGATTCGAATCCCGGCAGAGTCAGATTATCGACACTACTTTAAGTCAAAATACAACGAATTAAGTCTCTTTCTGGAGGAAAATTCTAGCGGGCACCACTCCGATCGGGAGTTTTCCGTAATTTCTCCAATCAACACCATGCGAATGCCGGATCAGTCCCCAATAAACGGGCCAAGGATCGTGCGCGGCGTTTCCTTTCTCTTCCTTGTATTTTCACCTCGTAAGTCCCGCAACAGACTACACCGAGGAACGCGTGGCGAGGAATGTGGAAAATCGAAACAAGGGACACTTATCGACCCCCTCACCCTTGAGTTTTCTCGTTCGCTTTTGCGGAGGCAGAAGAGCTGCTCGCTCGAGTCGGTCAGCGAGCGAGTTTTCTCAGACACATTTCTACTCCTTTTGTTATACGACATTTAGGCATTCGCTGACGCAGGAAAACACTAATCAGTGCCTAGAACTGAGTGAGGTTATTACATTCAGCACAAAAAGATGTAATATAATGCCAGTTTTTGAACACATTATTTGAATTTTCTCTTTAAACGGAAATGAACAAGAAAAAAACTTATGTGGAAGAAATTCCTACTTGAATGAAGCCCGTTCATATTTAGCAATATAAAATTAATCATTTGAAGCAAGAAACTAGAGGTATTTTGAAAGAATTGAATTAATTCAATATTTTTAATCGTTTTTATTATTTATGAATTTTATTATGAATGAATTAATAATTCGCCTTTTAGCCCTATTCATAATTCAATCAGCAAATGTAGTAAAACAGTGCGGATTACGGAACTTATAAAAATATGCACAGATTGACTTCTCCCCTACACGTCACATAAGTTCCCGTTTTTTAAATTTAATAATGATTTATATGCAATGCAGTAATGTATTTCTCTTTAGGCAATTCGAACTCGTAAAACAGATGGTTTACGATTATCAGAAAACAAGGAATTTATGGGTTAAAATTACACAAGAGAATTTAATAAAATAAGAAATGGGATGCGCAGCTGATCCCACAGCTAACTTCTGTCGCCACTCTCGGCTTGTGGCACATAAAGGCATTTCAGGGCGGATCCAGACGTACTTAGGGGTGCTATTTGCATGTCTTTGTGTGTGTGCATATATATGTATACAAGCACAAAGATAATATAAATTATAATTAAAGTCAATTATTGATCATAAAATGCTTTTAACAAAATTAAAATATTAAATTTAATATTTAATGAATACTTTAGAGTTTTAAATTAAATATAGTAATAATTTGGTATTAAATTCGTTGAATTCAGAGCTGCAAAACGACGAAGGATTAGGGTATTATATTTTTTCATTCTACGATGATGTTAACACATAGAATTTAAATAAAAACTCATGATATCGATTTAAAAATTAAACATTCACTAACATACAAACTTTACTGTCCAGAACTGAAGAAATCCGACAGGAATTAACAAAATGTGTTTCAAGCCACTTCTAATTTTATTATTTTTTTAAAATTTCGTTCTTTTTTCTTCTTATTCTGTTTAGATTTTTTTTCTCTTCTTAAGTACTTATTAAACGCATCTCCAGGCGCAGGTAAGCGATCCATGCCCTATATTTTGTTTCGGTACACTAATTGGGCGAAATTTCACAGCGGCCAATGATCACTCGCTTGGCACCTAGCGCACCTTTCCGGCACTGTTTCCGGTTGCGTCGGCCACACTCCAATACGTGGACGTCGCCATAGCCCCGCTTGTCAAGCGGAGTAAGAAAAAGATATGAGCTGTCGCACACCCCTGGAGAACAGTCGAAGACATTTTCCATACGCACCACTGGGCTAAAATACAGCGAGAATCAGGATTCCCATTGGTATCTAAAAGGCCAAGGGCAGAAAACGCGGTTATTTTTTCGATATTTTTAAAGGTTTCTGCATTTTTTCTTCTTATTTCTCAATTTTATTTTTCCTGTGCTGTACCATTTTAATTTTTTCTCTGGATCATTTTTTGGGGGGAGGGGGGGCGGGGCATGGCCCCGTCGAAGCGGCTCCGCGATTACATCAGTAACATATCCAATAGCATCTGCATTTGTTCTGGTAAAAAAAACGTCACTTTCCTTTGTTTTTAGAGCATTTCAAAAACATTTTAAGGGCATTTTATTGATCATTTTTGGCGATGTTCTAAGTCATCAAAATCTGTCCCTTCGTAGGGAAATTTCCCCATCCTAGGGAAATTATACTATAATGTACTATATACTAATATCGTACTATACAAATGCCCGACTCTAAGTCGAGTGTGATAGGTAAATTAGTTTTTCATTGAAAATGTTTTGGTCGAATGTCTCTTTTTACAGATTATGTGGAATGATGCAGGCTTAACTCAGCTCATGCTGCGATACAATTTCATTCGTTTAAATGGTTATCCGAAAATATTTTTACGATGTAATGTAAGAAGATGTAATGTTGCACGAAAAACGGCGAATTTTCAGAAGAAAAACTCTTATTACAGGGCCCTAGCAACGAAAAAGTGGATAAATCCAGTTGCTAAATTTAGAAAGAAAATCCTCTAAAACGTGGTGTAGTTAGAATCTGTGTTGTGTGGCTCCTTGATAACGATAAATGGAATGACGGCACGTCTGTCCTATGCCTGTCTATCTGTGAACAACGCTAGCGGCTAAACCATTCAGCCGATTTTCTCCAAAATTGATATTCTCCAGTGGATCTGGGTGATGTCACCGCCCCTAGAACTTGAAACCGCTATTTTAATTTTTGGTGGTACTTTATATGAAGCACCTGAGACATTTTTTCAAATAATTTGATTTTTTTTTTTTTGAAAATTATTTTCAAAAAAAGGCCCCATCATTTTTGATTTTTTTGATGTAATATACTGTGAAAGACGTTTACAGTATATGACAGGTCTCGTGTTCATTGAAAACCTTTTTTTTTTTTAATCGCAAAAGTTCAAAATTTTTTAGGAGTCTTCCTACAACTAAAATATTAAAGATAGATATTTTCCCCTTAATGAAATATGTTCCTTAAAGATAATTTTAAAAAAGCGACATGAAACATTTTTCGAAAATTTGAGTACTTTTCCCGTAATTTTGCGTGAGAATACGGGCGAGAAAGGACGTTACTTGAAACTTTCGTGAGAAGTTAAAATTAATAGTTACTGAAAACTTTGAGGATGGGTGGTCCCCCCCCCCCCCCCCCCGTGGATCCGCGCCTGGGCATTTCAAGACCTCGAATAACCTATTTCTAGTGTGGACGCAGCCTCACCGGCCCCTTTCCTCATTTTTCGCGACGCATCTCTCGGGGTAGTCTGTTGCGAGCCTTACTAACATATTTACATGCACTGCACTGCCACACACGCCGGGAGATCAGTAGGGAGCTTAGAGCTTGTCCTGCCTAGGGCGGTGCCTCCCTAGCGGAGATACCTGGAGAAAAATCCCATTAACTACCCAGCAAATCGGCATCGGATATCACGTTCTAGCAGGTGATACAGCTCCCTTCCGGTTTTAACTCGCTCTACATTCACGAGCCTATTCTGGCCACAATAAGTTGAGGCGCCCGGAAAAAGCAAGTAACTACAACCCGTACGTACTTCTTCCTGACGCACGCTTTTCCTCCACCAAACGCCTCTCGTTCCTCCTTCGACAGGGTGCTTCTTCACCTCTCAGCCACCAGCTAAACTCAAACCATCTCAAATTTAATGTATGCTACAAAATCCACTAAAACCTATAAGAACGGAATAGAAAATGTGGAACGGTTTTGGCGTTAGCATTGACCACAGATAAACAGACAGACCGACATACGCTTTGCCTTGAAATGCTATAACTTATCATTTTTGAGCGGACATTTAAAATCAACATTTTTCGAATTTTTTAAAGTAAAAAAAGGACAATTATAGCTTCTTTTCTGTCTCTTGTATTACTCCTATAGTTGACCAATTTTGTATCATACATTACATTTGAGATGCCTCAGTGACAATATTCATCGCCTCTTCTGCGTCCCTTTCCGGTGGACCTAAGGGTTCGAAACCCAACGATAGCCGATTTTCGTCACATATTTGCCCGAACGTACATTTTCTTCACATATTTTACACAAAAGAAAATTTTTACATATTATTGAATTTTTCCACTTTTTCTTCAGTTTATTTAATTTTTCATTTTCCCTGAATGTTTTTGATAAGGAATCTCTCAGACAAACAATTTAGCTTTGTCAAACCTTTCTTTCCCCTGTAGCTTCCTCTCTAAAATGCCGTTATTGCATGGCGTTGGAAAGAGTGTCCGTAAATAACATTGCAAATAAAAGGCAAATTGACGACGCAATCCCTGGTTCTGGTGTGTTGGTTTTCAGCGTGATTATCGCAGAGAAGACAAAGGAAGTAAGGTTTGTGAAAATGATACGTTTAGTAGGCGATATCGCGCACCCACTTTGCACCTCTCAGGGGTCACCTTTGACCTTGATACCCTTCACCAGAAACTATTCACCCAGCTCAGGAAGCGCGCTTGACATTTTTCTTTCCCCGATTGTCACACGCGAACCTCCGCCGTTGTTTGAAAATTAGTTTTTCGGGCCGAAAATTGAATAAATTCATGATGTGGCACTGAAGCTTTTGGAATGAACCTTATGGGGCATTGGCAACACTGAGAAATTAGTACAGGCACGTACGGCCGTTTCTGTAGATTTTTATTATAAAATTCATGTTGGCAATTTGAAACCGCGCCGTGTTTACTGAGAGAGGTTTATACGTAAGAAAGCCACTACTTAAAAATAAATAAATAAAAAAAAACTGACGAAAGTTAAATTGGTCGATATTTTGAATATTATTTTTGTTGCCTTTTTTGAAGAGTGGCTTAATCTTAGCTGTTCTGAAAATATCTGGAAAAGTTCCGGTACATAAGGATGCATTAAATATGTGAGTTAACGGGTGTATAGTGGCAGGCGCACAAGTCTTTAACAATCCGGAAATTCATCTAAACCGACCGTATATTTATTTTTTAGTTTTCCGATTATTTTGAGAATTGCATAGGAAGAAGTTTCGGAAACGAACATCATGTCTAAATTTTTTGGGTAAGTTCCCCAAAGTGAAGTGTTACCCAAATGCAACCATCAAACTATTGCAAAGCTGTTATCTACACAATGGTATTTTTGTGGCCGGATGGAGTTAAACACAGTACTGTGTTTAGCACCGACATTCTAATGTCTTCCGTCTGGTACTAATGCAGCGCCGTGCATGTGCAAGGGTGCAGAAGCCCAGCAGGTGTTGTATCAAAAATTATCACTGTCCGTTAACTATCCTGTGCATGCATTGGGATGCAGAACTGATTAGATCGTAGGTTGACAAAGTTGATGCATGGATTTCTAATACAAAAAAAGGATTAAGAAGATGGGGAACCAGGATTGATTCTATGATCTACAATGCTGAAAATGTTTTCTACACACTAGTTACACATTTATTTGATTCTGATGGTACAGTGGGCGTATGCATATCATTGCTTGATGCTGAAAAATTATATTGCCCCCTTTGTCAGCAAGCACTACAATCAAATCTTTGGAGAAATCTTCCTTCAAACTTTCCTACAGCCTTGAAATTGCCCAATTAGCAGTCGCTTCTTTAAGAACTGTTTATCACTCGAGATCAACACAGGGATCTAGTGAAGAAGACGAGGTCTTTGTTTCTGGAGAAAACCCCGGATTCGAAACAATTTGTGCTATTGGTGTAATGCAATGAGGGAACAACTCCACCACACTAGTTCGTATTTACCACATGCCAGAGGATCGGTGCAAGTTTAAATACGCACTAGTAACTCGTGCGATCAACAACGCTCTTTTAGTCAGTACAAGGCCTTCTTACTAGATAATAGGAAAAGTTTAATTGCTGACAATTTCAAACAAATATTTGTTCCTTATTGTAATGGAAATTGTTGTAAATAATAGGATTAGGAAGAGTATAATGTTTAATTTTGTTCTTTGTTATGAAACAGAACATACTTTTATCTTAGATAAAAGTATTTTTATAAAAAATAATTGATTTGATGATACATATTTATTACTTTTTAGTACATATTTCTGTATATAATAATACATATATATGTACATATTCTCCCAATTTTTGGTTCATAATTAGCCAGGCCCTACTGATGACAAAGTGGCAATACAAGAGACAGAAAACAAACTGCAATTATTCTTTTTAACTAAAAAAACAACAAAAGTGTGGATTTAAAACATCTGCTCAAAAATCAAAAGTCATAGCATTTCAATGCAAAACGTGTGTTGGTCTGGCTGTCCATCTGTGATCAACGCAAGCACCAAAACCGTTCTGCCGATCAAGCAGTACTTCCCACATTTTCTATCATGTTCTTTTATTTTCCGATTTTTTATCATACATTAAATTTTTACAGTACAGAGTACTAGTACAGTTTAGCACACACACACCCTTCCCAAATCCAGTGCCTAGACCTTATCTGATAGTCTAGTTATGTCCCTGATTACATTCACGTCTTTACGTGTTATTAATTTGCAAGTAAGTTCAGCTTTACTAGTAACATCTGTGTCAGATACATATGTTAAAAAGTTTTCTCTCCAAAACATTCCTTTTTTTTTTCTTCTGTATACCTATTATACAAAGAAAACTGTGCCATTCTGCTTACGTTGATTGTTTATCAGCTAGATTTATTTATTCTTAAAACCTATAATTCAAAATTGTATCTCCACAAATACAGACAAATTGTTTCCAAATTACTACATCCACCATAAGGGTTGAGATGCTTACATTCTACATTGTTAATTTGTATCTGTTTCTGTTGTTATATTTTCCAAAAGATTGTATATCAAATTTAAATTTCAGTTTTAAAAATTCCTCTCTTCAGAATGTATTATATCCACTAAATATTTTTGGGTGGATATAATATATATGGGATTTAAAATAATCCCATACATAAATTTGAAACAAAAATGTTATAACCAACTGGAAATACAAATGTTGGTATAAAATTTGCATCAAAACAATATCACTACATTATGGCTTCAACTTTTCAAATGCAGAGAAAATAAATAAGAGAAAAAGAATATTGACTATAAATTAAAGGCTAAGAGGAACAGTAGATTTTTTGGAAACAATCTGCTTGACAACCCTGGTTCTACAGAAGCTAGTAAGTCATTTTAGCCGTTACTATCGTGTCATATACTTTACATAAGGCATTTTTTAAGATTTTTAATTAAAACTAGGCTCATTTTCAAATTTGTATGAATGCAATACAGCAACATTACAACCGAGTTGCGTACGTAATTTCTTGGTATAACAGCATTGTATATTTATAATACAATCAAAGTTAATTTTTTGGAAAAATTGACATCACAAGTATTTGACATTGTGCAAAAAAAATGGTGGTCAGCTGTTTTGGTATACCCCTACGTCCTCACAATTCTCTTGCTGTCATTAGATGAATGTGTGGTGACAATTATTTGTGCCATAAACAGCAAATGCATTTTAATCTTAAAGTTTATGAACTATTTCTTGTAAGGAAAAAAGGTCGTTAATCACCCTAGAATACAAAAATAGTAATTGCATGACTAGAAACATAATTTTTTACTATTACTAACAAAAAAAGGAATCATTAAAAAAAATAAAATTAAAACAATACATTTAAATTTCCTTCGTACTTAAAAAAAATGTGAAGAGATCATGTCTTTTGGAAACAAGAATCTTAAATCTACATCAGCTCTGTTTGTACTTACAGACTCATTTCCCTTTCTTCGCTATTTCTGATTAAAGTATGTTTTCAAGCAAAATGTTATCTCTAGCAGAAACTTGGTAATGTAATAACAATTGGAAATATCCTAAGTTATGATATGCTGCATTTTCCAAGATTGCTTCAGCATCTCTATGTCAAGTGCAATTTCAGGGTTTCAGTGTCGTATACATGGTAATTAACAGAGACTGGAAAAATACGAAGTATCAAATGTCAAAATATGTACATAAATATATAATGAAAACAGTACGTAAAATCGGATATATTAGGCAACATTAAAATACACTAATATGTAGCATTAAACACATTTACCTAATACAAAACTTTATTTATCAAAAATTTCCCAACCCAAATTTTAAAAAGAATACAAACATTTTAAAAGCCATTGGGTGAGCACAAGTTGATGCACATTTTGCACATTTCAACTTTCCTATCAGAAATAAAGGCTTCATCTATTGCTATCCAGGACGGGATTTTTGCAGCCACACTATACCAAAATGAAACCCTCATACAAACTGGCGATATCTACGACCAGCAAACAATCACTGCAGTGTGCAGCATTCTCATCGAAGTGTTACACGTTGGCAATCACCAAATCTCAAAAATCAAAAGTCATAGCATTTCAAGGCAAAACGTGTGTTGGTCTGGCTGTCCATCTGTGATCAACGCAAGCACCAAAACCGTTCTGCCGATCAAGCAGTACTTCCCACATTTTCTATCATGTTCTTTTATTTTCCGATTTTTTATCATACATTAAATTTTTACAGTACAGAGTACTAGTACAGTTTAGCACACACACACCCTTCCCAAATCCAGTGCCTAGACCTTATCTGTCTGATAGCCTAGTTATGTCCCTGATTACATTCACGTCTTTACGTGTTATTAATTTGCAAGTAAGTTCAGCTTTACTAGTAACATCTGTGTCAGATACATATGTTAAAAAGTTTTCTCTCCAAAACATTCCTTTTTTTTTCTTCTGTATACCTATTACACAAAGAAAACTGTGCCATTCTGATTACGTTGATTGTTCATCAGCTAGATTTATTTATTCTTAAAACCTATAATTCAAAATTATATCTCCACCAATACAGACAAATTGTTTCCAAATTACTACATCCACCATAAGGGTTGAGATGCTTACATTCTACATTGTTAATTTGTATCTGTTTCTGTTGTTATATTTTCCAAAAGATTGTATATCAAATTTAAATTACAGTTTTAAAAATTCCTCTCTTCAGAATGTATTATATCCACTAAATATTTTTGGATGGATATAATATAAAGTCCAAAATTAAATGACTATTATTATCCAAATATAAAGTCCCAAATCACCAAAGTTTCTTGGAAATTAAGGTTTAAGATTCCAGAAACCAGTGTCAGTGATACTATTCCCATCTAATGGCGAAAATGCACTGTGGCAGCGATAGTGTAATGGTTAGCGTATCAGACTGTAGTAGCCAAGTTTGCAGGTTCAAACCCAGTCGAAGCTGTGGATTTTTAAGGGCGAAAAAATCCTGTGTATGCCTGCCCTTGAAGGGGAAGTAAAGTCGACTGTCCCAAGAAGTAGATTTACTGCATGTAAAAGATCCTCAAGCCTAAATGAAGCCTCTGAGCTAAATTCAAATCGCCTGTTTCATTGCCCAAGAATACCTCCTTTCTTAAACAGTGAAAGGAGCATAGCGAAATTTGCATGGTCAGATGGAAGTCAGATGGCTTCATGGCCTGAGTCTCGCCATAAGGCTTCAATTCAAAATGATCTCAGTTGCTGATGCGCACTTCTTACCGTTGAGACAACTCAAGCAGGCTTGTTGGTTTGTAAGAACATCTGATTGTGTCTTAATGAAGGGCATCTCGATTCAAAAGCACTCTGTAATATCTATTTAGCGTTTTTTTTTACAGCCTTGGCCATTTTCCACATCAATTTTCACGCCTCTTTATCCCACAGATCGTTTTCCTCCATTTCTCTTTTTTCCATGGCTTCAGTTATTGCCATGTACCATGTTCTTCTCGGTCTTCCCCTATCTTCTTCGATTTGGTATCCACACCCAAAATTTTTGTGGAAGTCTATCCGATTTCAACCTTTTCATATGTCCATACCATTTTAGTTGTTTAATTTCGATCGTCCCGTTCAAGGTTGTTTGCACTTCATTTTATTTCTTATTTCATAATTTCTTATTTTATCTAACAGAGAAAGTTCACATCATCTTCGCCACAACATCATTTCTGTTGATTGAAGTTTGTCTTTCAAATTTTTTGTTAATGTCCAGACTTCTGCCCCATAGAGTGTGGTACTCTCTATGAAGGAGCTATATATGTTTCTTTGTCTTAATTGAAATAATTGTCTCTGTAATAATGAAGAGAAAACATTCTGATTTTTTTTTTGTTGAAATTACTTCTTTTCACAAAACAAAGTAATAACATTGACAAAAGTTGAATGGAATAAAAAATATTTTGGGAATTATATCTTCTTCTTCAATTAAGGTAACATTTGTTTTTCTTCCCACTCCACCATCAGGATCAGTCAGATTAGCAGTCTGATGTGCTAACGTGCCTATTCCATTCTCTTCTTCTTGTAAATTTTACAATATCTGTAATGTCACACTCATTTCTTACATCTTGGTTTTTCAATCTATCCCATCTTCTTACAGCTGATATTGATCTTAATGTTAACATTTCTGATTTTCTAAGCAGAGTCTTAGTTCTTCTATTATCGGTCCTTGTTTCTGCTCCATATGTCCACTGGTCTAACCACAGCTTTGTAAATTTTTACTTTGCTTTCTACATTAAGAAATTTGTTTCTCCAGGCCACATCTTTCATACACCCTGATATTCTTGCTCCTTTCATTACTTGCTGTTTAACTTCATTATACATATTTCGTGTGCTTGAAATTTCATCTCCTAAATAATTGAATTTCATTACTTGCACTATTATTTCATTTTTTATCATTAGTTTACCATGTATAGGCTCTTTTGTGATTACCATTGATTTTGTTTTGTCAGTTGAGAAGACCATATTATAATATTCTGCATTTTTGAACATTTTTGAAAGAGTATTTGCAAGTTATCTTCTGAATCTGCCAATACTACTGCATTATCAACGCAACACACAATATAAATATTCTCTCACATTCCCATTCTATATTCTGATATTTTTTTAAGCTGCTAATAAGCTTGTCCATAATTAAATTAAAAAGTTTAGAGAATCCCCTTGTCTAATGCCAGATGCACATGCAACTTCACCTGTTACCACATCTTGCACTTCTGTGACAGTGATTGTAATCATATTCTCTATTACTTTTATTAATGCTTTCTCAATCTCAATTAATGCCTTAACAATCTCAAGATTGTTATTATATTCTGTAGTCATACTCGATCAAATGCCTTCTTTAGAACTACAAAACAAAAAGGCTGGATTCAATCACCTTTTTGATTACTTGACGAATCACAAATACGGCGTCTGTTGTTCGTCTATTTAAAAAAAAAATCCTTGCTATTCTTCATTTATCTGTATAAATGTCTATCTTTTGTAGTATCAATTTGTAGAGTAATTTTTGTGTCATATTTAATTACAACGATGCCTCCTAATTTTCAGGATTATTCTCGTCTCCTTTTATGAATATGGGTAAGGTTATGCTGAATTTCCATTCTAATAGTATTCTTTCTTCTTTGATTACAATATTAAATAATAGTCATTTAATTTACTGAATTCTGTCTGATTGCAAGAGAACATGTGAACATACTGAAATACTTCTAGTATTTTGAAATAATTCATCAATGAGATGTGTCACTTTTATTGCATCTTATTCATTTGTAATAACCACTGTTTCTAAAGTGTGTTCAAAGTATTTGCTAAGACAGTTAATTGAAATAAACACACACAAAAATGATTTTTATGTAATTTTATTTATAGTTTGGGATATGCAATCTCAAATTTCTTGGGATGCCTGAATTTTCAACATAACATTATAATCACAAATACCCAAACAAACATCCAACAAATTCAAGAATAAGGCTGTTCTATTAAAATATACTTATGTTTATCCTGTAACTATTCATAAGTTAGTAACATGGGCTTAGCAACATTGGAAGCAGTTTCTTTATCAAAAAGTTTTTCCACGATAGCAAGTGCGAAATCAAATGCTGTCCCTGGACCACGGCTGGTAATTAGATTACCTGAAAAAATTTAAACATCATTCCTATTTGCACAAAATATTATTGTTTCAAGCATAAAAGAACATTAGTATGAATCCTAAGTTCTTTCTGCAAAGCTTGTATTTTCACAGCAATTGTCTGATGCAATTAAATTAGATATGTAATGTCTTTTAACAAAAAAAATTAATGATTAATTAATAATTGTTTTTATGCACACATTACACCATAATATTCAGAGTGAAGACTCACCATCAATAACAACTTTCTCCTCCAAGTATGTATAATGATTGCCTTCCTCCATTGGGCATTTCATGGCAGGATACGATGTCAGTTTTTTTCCCAAACAAATTTTATGAAATTTCAGAGCTGTAGGAGCTACAAAAAAAAAAAAAACAACATAATAGGTTCAGTATATAAAAATTGAAATGCATATATTTTACTAACAGAACACACTTCAAACTACTATGCATTTCAAATTAAGCTATAAGGATTACACTATCAATTAAAGTATAAGTACAAAGTAAAATCTTTTAATGATCTGCAAAATAAAATCTGATAAGATCAATTTTCAAGCCACAACAGATAATCATTCTAATTCAATACTAGAAGCACATACAGGCTTTTTCAGGGAGGAGGGACAACAGGTATAGTGACCAGCCAATTTGATTTTCTTAAATGGAATTTTTCATTTATACTGAAGATAAAATGTATTTATTTTTGTTGGCTTATATTTAATTAATTAATAATTTATTTAATATTAATTATTATAATTAATATTTTAACCTAAACAATTGACACACTAAATGCCTATTGTCAGTGTCGGAAATTAGCAAAAGCTATAGGAAATGGGGCTTAAGCCCTTTAAGTCATTGCCTCCTCTGAGTATGCCACTGCTGACTACCCATTTTATCATTTTGATATTTTACAAAACAAAACACCTACAAAATGGTTATCAAAGAAGACTCTTAAGTCCCAACAATTATGTTATTTTTGTGTATATTTATTCAAAACAAAAAAAAAAAAAAGATAAGAAAAAAATTGTATTCAAGTTTTCCACTTTTTGCTCATACACACCATTGTATCTAAGATTGCTGCATAGAGTGACATGAATAGGTTTCTATATTTAAACAGGTGAACAAATAGATACAAGTATATCCACCCAAAGTAGATGAAGTTTCAAACAAATAAACTGATCAAGCTGCGTAAAAGACATGCCGGAAACATAGAATTTGTCATTAATTGCAACATTTTAAAAAAGAAAACATTGCTAACAGGCAAAAACCACGGGTATCTGACAGATGCTGCATGGCATTTCTGTATTGCAGGTACTCCCAGTTAATTATATACCTGTAATTTCTTATCAATAACTACTAATTCCATTAATCATTGCTTAAACATACAACTAAATATTTAGTTAAATATTAAAACCTTTTTAATTGATTTCCCAAAGTGGAATTGCGAAGGTAATGAAAATATCATGCAATAATAAGAAAAGTTTGTCAGAAAAATTGTGATTTTTAATTAATAAATACACATTAGAATTAACAATAACTCAGGATGGAGTCAATGAAGATCACTTACATGATCAACAAATCTAATCATTCATGTACGTAGTAAAAAAAGTAAGAGGAAGGGATATTCTGATTTGGATACTTTGGTGACAATCCTTGCAAAGATTTTCTGTCTTTATTTTAAACAAAAAATTCATTGTACCTGCACATATAGCAGCAATGAGCTTATCATTTTGTTCTTGCTTCTTCAGAATTTCACCAACATCTGTAGACTGAAGAAATTCAGCAAGGTAGAACAAAATTAATGCAAACAAAAGTTACAAGAAACAAATAACATAGTGGTTGGTCTCTTCACTGAAATTGGATTAACCATATACTGTTTTAACTGGGTTCCTGCCTTTCCTCAGCCCATTTTAGGTAGGAGAGAATATTCAAAAACATAAATTGCTTACTGTTCATCCCTGTATCTATAATCTACTTAACTGAAATTCAACCACTTACTGTTCACAATCTTATATTTCTGGAAACATTTTGAATTTTTGGTTAAAGGTCCACAGGAACTTGTTTGTAGAATTCAATCAAATTTCTTTTTTGGAAATTGTCCTGCACTGCATCATCAGCTTTGAGGTAAATGATTTCTATTTGTATAGCTACTGGGACTTGCTCAGTATCTCATGAAAACAGGTTCTGAAAAAACGTGTCTCTGGAGTTAACATCCAAGTCAGTGTATCTATTTTTGAACTGCATTTTCAGTTCAGAAAGTATTTCCAAACAAATTACAAGTGGGAAATAAAAAACATTTTCAGTTCTTCATAACTTACAGATAGGGTAGTAAGTAAACAATTTTGTAGCAATCTCTTTTTCCAGAAATAATTTCTGCCTAAATGCTATGATATGAGTGTGTACGTCACATTTGAGGTTCTCCTTGCATTTTTTAAATTAATTTAATTTGCAATGTACTCAGTTTAGTGAAAATAAACAAACCAAAGTCAAAATTGGATACGAGAATAAAAAATACTATTCTACCAATGGTAAAAACTGGGCGTTTGAATATTCTTTATGTAGCATTTACAGCAGTATGTAGCAATAGGAAAACAGATTCTTGTATCTTGTAATAAAATGTTACCGCATGTGTCAAGATTAAATTGAATTAGAAAACACTTTGCGTTGGCTGGCTACATAGAATACTGCCGAGGGATGGATGTGGCCCACAGGCCGTAGTTTGGAGAACCCTATGCTTAAGTTCCGAGGTAACCACTCAAGACACTTAAGGAACCTTAAATGTTTTGTTATTTGTATGTGCTTTTATTTGTTGTGTAAAATGCGTAATATCATTTGGTAGCTTTGGAGGTTTTCTTAGTAGCTGAAACTATGAAATTATTAAAATTGATATGTCATGACTGTAATGATGTATCAATGGTTATAATTATGCACAAATGTATAAATCAAGATTTAAATACCAATTGTGATTGATTAAATTCAATTAAATCACCCACACAATTGGGAAGCAGAGCCTAGCTATTGTTAAAGAATCAACACTGAGAAACTTTCTGAATTGAACAACAAAATGAAAAAAAAATATTGGTGTGGAGTTTAAGAATGATAATGCTACTAAACTGTAAGCATCTACATGAATTTGTTATAACAAGTGAAGAAGCAAAAATTAATGAAAATTATCCAGACATGAATTATAGAAAGACTAGTCACATAAAAATGATGAAGTTCATGCTATGATAACACTGTCAAATGAGCAAGCAATATTTTGTTGGAGAATTTCAAAGAATTATGCAATTTATTAAAGAAGTGAAAAGCCAAAGATTAATACAATTAAGAGTAAAATTATCTAAAATAGAAAAGCTTGAAGAGTAAATTGGAAAAATACTTAACAGATGTCCAATATATGATAAATAAAATTTGGAAACTTGGAACAATTACTAACAAGAGGAGATTATTTTATCATAGAATGATTACACTGGTTTGTAGCAAATTTGCAAGACGAGTATTTTAAAAGTTTTTCACTTCAACTTGACCACCAAACACAAAAATAATGCTGAAAGTTGTCTCTTGGTTCTTATTTTAATAGAACAGCTGATTGTTTCTGACGGTGTGCTGCTGAATATTACATTTACCATTTACCATATAATTGTAATAAATATCTCAACTGAATTGAAATAAAATTTTGGAAAATTCTGCTTATTAGGAGATTGGGAGCCACAGATTTGCTGCAAAATTTGTTATAGTGGCCTTCTTGACTGGTTGAATTACAGGAGATTTTTGACGCCATCTGCCATTTCTATAATATTGTGCAACCCAAAGAATCATTAAAATGACATAAAGGGGTGAAATATTTTGCACAATTTGCAGCATTTACTATCCTGACTTATCATACGCTTCACAACCAACGATCAATTTCCTGTCCCTATTTCTGAATAATATTTGTAACAATCAGAAGATGAAGTTTGTGATCCTCAATCCTCTGCAAGTACAAATCCTAAATTTATACAAACATTAAATCTGAACAACACAAGATCAGCCAGAATGAATAAAGTGATCTCCTGGGAAATTTGGGGCTTCCGAAACTCAAGGCAGAGTTGTTAACCTCTAGGCTACAAGGGTTTTTCCTCAATTCGATACACGTTTCTGCCTAAATTAAGCATCAAAGCTGTTTTACTCCATAACAGCAACTGGTTGCCTTCCATTTCTGTTGGTTATGCAGTTTGTACTTAATTTCAATTAATTATAACCACGGCACGGATTCTGCTGACATGTCATCTTTTCATCGGTGAGCTGCAGACTTGGCTAACTTGTAAATGAATGTTTATCATGACATATAGGAGATAGAAATGTACCGTTATTGGGTAATTTTTTTTCATTTTTCAATTTGTAGATGATTTTTTAATTCTTTGTCACTTTTACAGATTTTGTTTTTTTTTGTGTTTTCTGCTAGTGTTTAATGAATTTTCAATGACACACTAAAACAAAGTTTTTATTGTATCAACAGTTCGTAATGATATTCACTACTGCAACTGACTTTTTTTCTTTAACTGAACTGACAGTTGGAAGGAGGGCCCGGATCTAAAAATTATATTTCCTTCTAAAATAAAGACTTGAAATTAAATAAAATTTTATATCAATAAATTTTATTTAAAATTGTAAAATTCATTGAATAAACATTTTCATACACATTTTTGTGCATTTTATAAAAAATTAGGTCATTTCCCCATAATTTTTAAGTCATTTTCCTCCAAAGTCATTTTATAGGTAATTTTCAAAGAATTTTTAGGTCATCAGAATTCAAGCCCTGATATAATCAATATAAATGGCAAGTATGAGGAGATCTAAAAATAAATGCTGTATTTACAGGGCTTCAGCAAAGCTACACTGTTTTTCCTTTATGAATGAGTTAGTAGAGATGCGGCATCTCATTTCACAAAAACAATAGCCTTCTTCAGCAAACAACTTGGGAAAAGGAATATGCAGCACGAGTCTCTATTGGATTGGAAGAAAATCTTAAATTTCTCCTTTCCACATAAAACTTGAACTTGTAAAAAACTTTGTCTCAAAGTTGGATCGAAATGGACCAATATTTAAAAATCTACTTACAATGAATGAGAATGATAGTCAATTGGATAGGAGGCCTCCAGATAACCTCAAGAAACAAACCTTTTAGTATGAGATTTTATTTTATAATGAATGAAGTAAATAATAAGAGAGTTACACCAAATCATCTGAACTTGAGTCAGATATGTTAACAAAAGAAATTATCTGTAAAGTAAAAAAAAAGACCTGTGTATTTGAAAATAAGGTTTAATCAATTAGGGGTCTCAAAGATGATATTTACTTAGAAGGGTATATTAGTTATTATTTGTATGTACATTTTTTTGTTAAGAAACTAATATCATTTGGTGGCAACAGAGGATTATTTAGTAGCTGTAACAATGTTGCAATAAAACTGATATGTCTCGGTTGTAGCCATGTATGAATAAACTGATGAAATAAATGCTCAAGGTGTAAATAATAATAGTGGTGAACTCAACACAATGAAATAACCATAACAAAAAGCAAATATTACTTTAATTATCACTATAAATAAAGTTGGGTTTCTTAAGGAGTGATATACCACCACTTTTGTTCTGCTCTATTTGAAGCATATTTTAAGGTGACATGTCATTTCCCTGTATATTTTTTTTCTTCATGAATTTCGATGTATTTTTCAGATTTTCAATGTTTTTCCAGCAATCGGTCATGCTATACTGTACCGGTACTACAGCAAACATTACATTTTTTTGCTAGAAATACTTCTCCCTTTAATTTAAGAGTAGTTTTACATTTTTATATTTAAAATATACATAAACAGTTCTTAGCAATAATCAATATTATTTTTAAATATTTTCTTTTAAGCAGAATTTTCTTTACGCTGGCAGGCGTTTTCCCCAAAGAATTTGTTAAATAGTCTACTACAGAAAGATAAAAATGTTTTCAGATACCCACATCAGATAAATGTCTGGATCCTTCTAGACCACCAGGTAAAATAACCACATCAAATGATTCTTTCTTTACATCCTTTAAACTTTTATCAGGGACAATTTTAACTTCACGGCTGCATTTCACAGGTTCTGCTCCAGCAACCCCTGCTACTGTTACAGATACCTGAAAAAATAATATGAAAATATTCACATCTAATTATTTCCAAACAGAGGAAAAACAACTGAATATTAAATCTTAACTATTCTGAAAATGTAAATTTTAACATGACCTATATGACAAAGAATCACAGATATTAGGAATAACTTTTAAACAAAAACTATTCTAGAAGGCTATCAGAGTAAATGGTTAGAACACATTAATAAGATGAAAAGACTTCCAAAGCTAGCTTTCAATTAAAAGTTTACGGGACAAAGAGACATAGGAAAATACAAGAAAAATTGAGAAACAGGAACACCTAGAGGTAATATAAACCATTAGGTCTTCTGTACAAACAGGGCCATGATATAGGGTTAACATACTGCAGTTCAAGGTTTAGAATTACAATTATTAAAATAATTGTTGCCATCACCATTTTAATTTGTGGGATGTACGTAATAGATCTACATGTCTAGTTTTCATCAGAAAGTCTAAATGTACTCAGACCACTTTCACTGAAGAAACCAAAATATGCCTATACAATCATTTGAACACTTGTGGCACTACCCAAGTTACTGTTCTGGGTAATTGTCCATGTCCCATGTACTTACAACTCTAAATTTAACTTTAGGGTACATTTTTACTTTAATAAATTAATTTTAAACACCAAACATATTCCATAAAATTAAAGAAGTGAGTGCTCCAGAAAAGAGCATAAATTAATTTCTGATTATTTATATTACTTCGCACACAAGTACATTATAAAATTAGGGTAATCATCATGTACACTAAAATGAACATTACATATATTGTCACTTTCCCGTTGCGACAAAATAAATTTTGTTGGTACATTTTTAAGGTTATGTTCGCTTTGTCACTCTCAAAGCAGTACTTATAAGAAATTACCTACTTCAGAAAATGGAAAAGTAAGTTCTTTAAACTTACTCCTGCACGACGGAGAACATCTGCAGCAATGACAAATTCCATTTCCTCCGCACCCTCCGCCAAAAGAATGATTGCAGTTTTCGTGTTTGGCATATTGACACGAGCTGAAGAATGGAAAAACTGAGACAATGTCCGAAACGAAGTTCTTACCACAATTCTAGAAAGTTCGCAACTGAAGTGCATGTAATATCTCAATATATCAGTCGTCACGTCGGTAATCACGTCATATGTTTTCTGGTATACCCGGTAATATTCGCGCAACTTTTCTTGACCGATGGATTGACGATTTTGGGAGGAGTGGGGATATTAGTTACGAAGTCGGCCACTAGAGTATTTTAAGTAATGCCAACGTCTGTGAAATGAAAGTCAAACCTGCATCTTGTGCGGCGAGGTCATCGCCCTGGGAAAGCAACAGCAGGGACACTAGATGAATGAAAATGTATTTAAGCAGTCAGATAGTGTAGATCTTCGCTAATTTTGACAAGTATTTTTGTCGAAATTACCCAGAACTCACCACGTGGAGGTGTCTACACATCGAGTTCCCCACTTGCCCTCCCAACCACCCTACCTTTTGAGAGCAAGTTAGTCATAATCGAGGTTTTTAATGTCAAGTCCGGGTTTGGTGTCGTAATCGGGTAATGGTCAAATTAATCAGAATCAGAGTTTTCTGATGAATGCAAATCTTCACTCTCATCACTGGACCGTGAGGAGGTGTTAATAATAATGTCATCAATCGACATTTCTAAAATGCCATCATTGGTCCAATATTCCACCTCAAGGTTTTGCACATGTCTACAATAACCTTCCCAGTCTGATGGTGATACTTGTGCAAAAGCTGATTTAGTTAGCTTAAGCAAATTTTCTGCCGACATATCTCCTGAAATGTTCTGCTCTCTGACATATCTTTTGATTTTAGCCCATGCAAGTTCTATGGGGTTCAAATCACAATGATATGGGGGCAGACGAATTACTGTGTGGCCTTTTTTTGCTGCAATTTCATCTACAACATATGTCTTATGAGCAGGCTTATTTTCCTTAATTTTTTTAAATAGTGCTTCTTTTCTCATGGACATATCACATGAAATGCCCTTATTTTCTAACCATTGAACCATGGTTATTTTGGTGTCATATCTGCATGGGGTTTTGTCTACCTGTCTGCTGTGATACGATGCATTGTCCAGCACTATTACTGATTCAGGAGGCAGATTGTCAAGTATTTTTGTACAAAACCATCTTTCAAAATTTTCTGAGTTCATCTGACCATGATAATCCCCTGTTGTTGATTTGGCTTTAAATATTAATTGAGCCTCCTCAATGAATCCATTTTTGGAACCTATACTGGCAACAATAAATCTTTTAGATGTACTTCCCCAATCAGTGACACCAATAACGTCTTTCCTTTGCCAGCATTTTCTCACAGTAAGATTGCTGTCGATCCATGATTCATCTAGGTAAAAAATTTCTCTCCCATTCTCTCGGAAATGTTTCATTTGTACAATGAAACGAGTTCGCCAATCCACAATATCAGCTCTCTCCAGAAGCAAAGTTCTCTTATTTTGAACTCTTCTCCAAAAAAAACCCATGCTGTGCAATGTTTTTCTAAGAGAGCTTTTCCCCCATTTCCAATTAATCTTTTCTCGCAGAACAGGTAGAAGTTTGTCTATTGATGGAACAACTTTTTCTACTGAATAAAAATGCTGGATTGTATCTCGAATAACTCTCTTGTCAAAATCATCAACAGCAACCTTACCTCTTGTTCTTGTTCTAATATAAAAAAGAAAAGAATAAGCCCTTAAATAATATGTAAATATTATGGAATATTTCAAATTAGCAAAAAATGATGACGCAATTACATCAAAATTCCATTTTATATATTTTAAGATAGGATGCCTTAGTTTAATAATTACAGAGGTGTCCAATTTATTATAATTGAAGTATATCTATATTTTCCTTTTACATCTTTTCACAATTGTTTCCAAATTTTTAGAATGAATGGTTGATTTATAATATCATAAGTAATTAGATTTTTAAAAACAATATTAGTGTTGACAGAATTAAGAAGAAGGAATTCATTTTTATGTCATAATGCAACCAAGTTTAATGCCCAGCAAAATGCAGATGTTTGTATTTTGCTGATCAGAAAAAAACTAAAATCATTTTGAAGTCAATAAGGCAAAGTGGATTAAAAATAAAGAAATGTTAAAACATTAGATTATATCATAATTAAATGTTATTTAATTAAACCATCATTGTTTTTAATGAGTGGATACCAAATAGCAATACTGATTATGGAGGAAGGAAATTCAATTCAATTTAAAGAGATTCAATTCAAATTAAAAATTAATAAACATTAATATTTTTGTTTTTTAATATTATATTATGCCATAATTATAAAAATAATACTCAATAACAATTATTCATTGACTGATTGTAGTAAAGTAATATTCAGTTCCAGAAAATAATAGATTATTAAGATTTGTACTTTAAGCATTCGCAACTTTTTCATTTTAGCTTAATTGATTTTTGCTCTCAGTACATCTTTAATAGAAATGTTCTGTGTCAGATTTGTATTTAAAATTGCTCCTCACATTTTTTAATACATGACTGGTTAATTTCTTGACTTTTGTTTGCCTCTAGTGAGAAATACTTTTATTGTAATACATTCATTGTAATACTTTCTTCTTATAAATTGTGACTGTCTAAAGAGGAAGTAACAAGGCGAACATTTTTAATGTCTTAAAGTACTATAAATCAGCCTTTCATTTGAAGATCTGTGTAAAGTATATGGAAATAGTATGTAAGAAATATAATTACAGAGAGTATGATAAATTGATTTCCTTGAATGTTACCTTTTTTTACCGGGCGTTTCGGGGGATTGTGAAGGGTCATTGGCTCTTTTTGACTTTATTCTACGTATAGTGGAAATACTGGCTCCAGTATACGCAGAAGCCCGATCTAGAGCATGACTTAGAGGATGCAACAAAACATTGTTCCCCTTTTCCATTTCACATGCATGAACCACTTTTTCAATCATTTTGCGTTCGCCGCTACGATATGTCCTCTTAACTTTTTCAGGAGTTTTAGGTGACTCCCTTGAAGGACCTGGACCTGACTCAGCCATTTCTTTTGATTTAGACAAAAAGCCTGAACAGAGGTTCTGCACTGTAATAGCAACTGGCTTTGACTAGCTTCTGTTTCGCGCCAACGAAGTTTTAACGCTTGGAAGGTTGTCATCAGTGCCCGCTGCGAGCTTTTGCCTTCAACTGTTTCT
This sequence comes from Gryllus longicercus, assembly GCA_038098605.1. Lineage (NCBI taxonomy): Eukaryota > Metazoa > Arthropoda > Insecta > Orthoptera > Gryllidae > Gryllus > Gryllus longicercus. The sequence continues at coordinate 777,030 of JAZDUA010000441.1, forward strand.
TGCACAAGGGTGGGGGTTCAAGGTCATCGGTCAAGAAAAGTTGCGCGAATATTATCTACCTCAGCGGATGCTTAAGATCTCCCACTTCCCGCTTCCGACCACAGACAGCGGCCCAGGCGGCACGTTGGCTGTTTAAATTCAGTTTTTAAATACTTCGTCAAAATACCTTTAAATAAGAATTTAAATACATGCTCAAAATACATTAGGTTTAAATTTGTTAAATATATACGTATTTAAAATACTTGAACTACTCGAAATAATTATAGTAAATACAATTGTTTCACTATATTTTTTTATTGCAACAATATATTGTAATTATCAATTAGTAGTAATTGACAGCCATACAATTTTCTGAAACATTAACTAACTATAATATTCTTATTAATTAATGTAATTAAACCTAAATTCAATGAAAGTAAACAAAACTAGTGGTGCAAAAACATCACGTACTTTTTCACCCGCATTTTCACGCTAAATTACGTGAAAAGTACACAAATTTTCGAAAAATTGTACATTACCTAATTTCAAAATATATCTTTAAGAATCATATTTTATTCAGGCAAAAATAATTGAATTTTGCGATTTTCGAAAATTAGTTTTCAACGAAGATGACAGAGAGTATATATGATGATGAAGATGGGAAGATTAGATCTGCGCCATTTTCTAAACGTCCTGCACAAAAGCCAACAACAAAATTTGATCAAAAACAAGGGAGCAATTTAAAAAAAAAAAATTAAAATGCCCCGGGGGCTTCATGTAATGTATCAATGTTTATAAAATTAAAACATCGGCTTCAAATTCAAGGGGCCGCGACATCAGCCAGATTAGAGCGCGTATTTAACACATTAAAATTGAAAATTAGCAAATATCATTCACTTTCGCCCGACATGAAACTTTAGTAATAATGATAACAAATGAAACAATCGCCTCATATGAAAGAATCGCATAGCATCGCAACACGTCTTCAATCTATTGACCAATGCAATGTCTAGATTAATATAAAATAAAATAGACTTATAATCGTCGTAGATGAATGATATGCGTTTGTTATAACTTCGTAATGAGTCTTTTCGCTTCATTTTGATGTTCAAATTAAATCAATTTTATTAATAACATTATCTACTGATCTTATGGCAGAGATTGCTGAGGCAGTAATGCGGTGGCGGTCTCGGTCTATAGGATCGCGGGTTCGAGTCCCGCCTCCAGCATGGTTTCGTTTGTGTGTGTATATTCGTGTGTGTATTTTTCATCATTCATCATCATAATTTCATCCCATAAAAATGGAATCAGCAAATACTGATTCCCCATAGAAAGGTTAAGTGCACCTACCCCGACAATCAAGTCTGAGCTCCGGTGGAATCGCATGGCCCCATGCATGATGGCCGATTCGCGAAACAAAAAGAACTAGTAACTACGACTGTGTGCTAACAGTTTATTATCGCAACCACTCAGGTGTCATTATGAACGTCACAATGGAATGGCATGCATAGGCATGCGCAGCCTACAGGGGGGAGGGGAGTGCTATATTTTTGAGCCCCTTTTCCAATGAAATTTAATAAATGAATAAAAAACACGGCATGGAATATGAAATTATAACTTTATATACACAATTAATAAATGTAATTGATTTGATATTATTATTATTATTATTATTATTATTATTATTATTATTATTATTATTATTATTATTGTTATTATATCATTCGCATGGTTGTCAGATGGCTTGGAGAGCCCCTTCCTCAAATGTTGTACAACAAATTTTCAAATTGTCAGGAGAAAAGGGGAGATATCAATGATTGAATTATTTGTGGGGATAAAATGTTTTTTACCTAAGGCTATGGAACCCCTTTCAAATTTAGCAGTGGAGTACAGCCCCTCTTGCCTCCACTGTGCAAATGCCTCTGAGTGCATTATCTTATGGATGCATAAAAACACATTTTTTAAGCCAGGAATCTAATAGACAATAAATATAATTTTAAACATACGAAACTTGATTCTTTAATAACTATTATCAAATTATTGTTTCATAGCCGTAAAAAGTTTACACGTAATACTTCGAAGTTATTCGGCCTCGCTAGACAGTATTGGGAAAGGTGAATTACGTGGGCAGTAAGGCTGGGTTCGAAATCCACTCAAGTCATGAATAACTTCAGTTGCGAAAGCTTGTGGATATTTTTACTCTTTCGAGTTCCTCCCATGTATACCACAATCCTTCCATAATCTCTTGACCTGACTGGCAACTATGAAATTTGTGAGTTTAATAATACAGCATTTAAATAATTATTGTGTAACTGGATGCCACAACCAGAACAATGGTACACATCCTCAAATGGACCTAAGGAATATCATGAGCTAAATATAAAGGTACAGTCCAATTAGTGCTATGCCATGTTCTGAATGCACGGATGTGTTTTTCACCGGAAATGTCCTCAGAGGTGCTGTTTAGGGTATATTGAGAAGCCGCGATAGGTCTTTTACGCGTCTTTTACGTGCTGGGAAGAGGTGGGGCGGAAAGCTAGCCCAAGAGAAGAGGCAATCTAGTTCGAGAAATGCGATACTGTACCACCACTAGTTTTTCTTAATGTGCTTTCCTCAGGTATATGATTCGCTTGGTCTATCACACCACACTATTCCTCGTTCTACCAGGGGGATTTCTCCACGGGGTGTGCACCTAAGCGTTAGCCCTTACCCTCACCCTCGCCAGCGCAGAAGTACGCCGACAGGCTGGTATCTGGATCCCGCAGTTTACCCTCAGGGTAACCTCTCCATTCAATGCTCCAGGCTGCCAGCTCAGAGCTACCGGCTTTCCAGGCTGGTGCCGGAGTCAATGCGCCGTGACACGTCTCTCTTCTATGCCTAGAGTACCAGGCCACTGTCACGACGAAGCCAAGAGCCCAACAGGGGTCACCAGAGCTATTATTATTAACTAATTCCGTAGCAGCTTGGGATCCCCTTCCCGTCTCCTCACTGCACTGTGAAGCTATCGACATGAGTTCCGGCAGAACGTAGGTAACCTGACAGCAGGATCGACTTTTAGAAGTGGGATCTGGACCATTCCGAAGAAGTCCGTCCAATCTCGCCCAAAGGTCGACGCGCCGGGGACCCAACTGGTAGGTTACTGGTCGAACCCGGCAACGCGGAGTTTAGCATTGCCTACTCACTGCCTTCGCCTTGAAGCTAACGATGCGAGTACCACTGTGAAACTCAGGGTCCGGTGGCTGTTTGCAAGTCTTCACCAGAAACCATGCCGGCCTTAGTTTCCCCTTGGTTTCCCCATGGTTTCCCCTTGTGGGGGCGTTCCTCGGGTAGAGCGAAGTATACTTACAAAATGGTACACTCCCGATTACACATGTCGACAAAATGTAACTTTTGGTCTGATAAATGGAATATAATGGCAGTTTATTATGGAAAATGATGCACTGATTTCAAATTTGTGGAGCATTAATTTTCAAGGATTTTTTGGAATAGGCAATTAAAAATCACACACTGTCGTTAAGTTATTGGATTTCTTTTCTTTACTCACATATAATAATATCAATCAAAATGTAATTTTGAACGGTTGTTTACTGTATTTCGTTTGTGTTATTGTATTTTTTAGGGCCCAGCAATAGTCTGTGAGAACATTTTGATTCCATTTTCCTTTATAATAATGTTTCCATAGTTGCAATGTCTTGGTGAAATCACTCACCGTGTTCGTCCCTCAAAGCACAGGGATTTTCAGGAAAGAAGTCTAAGTGTGAAAACAGAAATTAATATTAAAGAATATATTACATCCCAGAGCTTTATAATTATAAAGAAGTTCCGACACTATTTCTTCATAAATCCCAGCTTTTCTGATACCAAGGAATTCCGTTACGACATTTTTGTGATACCTGGCTGGGGTACACTCTGTTAGCCCACGGTAGGTCTGCGCCGGAACTCACCGTCCATCGGGGGTGAAGATCCCCCTAAGAAAAAGCATGCATCATACTTACGGGACTAATGACCTTAGCAGTTGACGTGCCGGGAATCACTAATCAGTCAATGGAAGCGGGTCAGTGGCAGGGAGGAGCGGAGCAAGGAAGAGTTTCGAGAGGGAATGTGTACAAATGAACGCTTACATTTCATACCACAAAAAGAATTCATTCTGCTTCATGAGTACAAAGATAAGTATAAGAAAAATGATCAGGCAACGCTGGGTGTATTAAATTATAACTAGTGGTGCTACAGAATGACACAGACTTTCCCGTATTCGTTTTCTATTTCTTTTGGTCTCGGCTAGCTATTCAGACTTGCCTCATCCTCTTGTCAGCTGTCATTTATCGCCACCCTAAGTACATTTCTTTTTTTAATTTTCGGTTTCCTAACAGAACGGAAATATAATACTTCAAGAATATTAAAGAACAGTGAAATCTCGTCCCAAATTGCAATTTTCTCTGAAAAATGTGGAGCCGTTTTTAAGAAAATGGCGCTTAAGTGCAACTGTAAATTCGAAATTTGAAGATCTTTTTCACAGAAAATTTTTGAGTGATTTATTCATTTAAATTCGTTTGAAGTACTTTAACTCACAAATGCAATAGCGTTTACAAACTGCTAGAAATGTGCATATTAACGTCAAGAGAGACCTTTCAAAAAATTACATTTTTATGCAATTTTTGAAGAAAAAAAAGAAAAAAAAACTCGCTATGAACTTCACGTCATATTAAAAAGTGGAATTAGCACTATCCGTTCGAAAAGTTTAAAGTAAAAAATTAGAGCTGTTGTTTGAGAAAAATGACGTTTGAGCGTTTCTGAAAATGCGAACTTTTAAGGTATTATTTCAGAAAACGATTCAGTTTTCAAGACTATATTATTGATTTATAGCGCATGTACTCATAAATACAGTAATGTGAACAAATTGCCGCTAATATAAATATTAACGACGCGCGAGACAAGTCAAAAAGTTCCTTTTTTGTCATTTTTGAAAAAATAAAAGAATAGAGCGATATGACGTTTATGTCTAGTATAGTACATTTTGCACTATCCATACCAAAAGTTTAAAGGAAAAATTTGGAGCCATTTTTGAGAAAATATTTTATAAATTGCACATATTGCTCGCAATATTGCGCGAAAGCTATTAACATTTTCAAAAAAGAACATGACCTCAATGAAAGAACTCACTATGGAGAACACATTTTATTTGAAGGAAAAATCTCTATCTTCAATTTTGTAGTTGCACGAAAACGCCCGAAAAATTTTGAAATTTTGAAATTTTCGAAAATTCAGAGTTAAATGTGAATGGCAGACTTGCCATCTTTATACGTGTATTTTGTTATAGTCTTATAAGAAATGTAAAGAAAAAAAAATTGGTGCCATTTTTGAGAAAATTTTGAAAACATACGAAGAGTTTTATGTAAAATACCCCCAAAACTAATGAAACACTATTTTCAAAATAACGGAGCTTTGACTCAGACTAAATAGACAGGGGTTTCTTCAATTTGGGAAAAATCCTATGTATGGTTTAGGCGCTAGTTCTCAGTCACTAGGCGGACAGACAGATGGTTTACGGTATGATACACCAGACGGACAGACGCATTGTTTATGCGTTAGTGCTATTCACATAGACCAGACGGACGGATTTGTGGGTCCTTGAAACCGAATAATCGAAGACGTATCTGTCTGTTTGTCCGTCTGTAACAACGCTAGCGGCTAAACTGATCCACCGATTTTCACCAAAATTGATATTCCCCAGTCGATCGGAATGACATCGCGGCCCCTTGAATTTGAACCCGATATTTTAATTTTTGGGGGTTCTTCTCTTGAAACCCCTGGGACATTCTCAAAATTTTGAAAAAAATTGTTCCGTATTGTATTAAGTTTCATTATTGGATAGTGTGAAGGATGTTTAAGAGAATGGTGCTGGTTTCATTTGCGATGAAAAGTCTGATTTTTTGAAAATTAAAAAAGTTATATATTTTGTCGGAGTCTTCCTAAAACTAAAATATTGATGATAGAGATTTCATTTCTAACTGAAATCTGTTCCTTAAAGATAGATTTAAAATTAAGATCATGTATAATTTTTCGAAAATTGGAGTATTTTTTCGTGAAAGTAGAGAAAGTACGTGCTGTTTTAGCACTACTAGGTCGGGTTTAGAATGGACTCGAATAGTAATTCTATTCAATATTTAAAAACTGAAATTTAAAAGCTTAACTCTTCAAGAAGTGCGATGTAAATGCTCGCGGTAGACCTACACCAGTACTGAACTATCTCAATTCATTTTCTATATTTGTATGCAGCCCCCCGTAAAAAGTTATCAGACGCTACTGTTTCTTACTTTATGTATGTCCCTCGTACGTATATTACTCCGTATATACTTATGTATACGGAAAAGTAAAAATTGCCGCATAAAATCTGCCGCGAACAAGTTTTGATTACCACAAACGAGCCGTACACGGTGTGGCCGGGCTTTGAACCCTGCGACCCAGAGATGAAAGTTGTGCCATCGATGTGTGAAGTGCAGCATCACGATATAGGAAAAGTTGCTTTGCTGTACGATGTCTTTAATGGTTTCATTGGTTCTAATCCTCACTGTTTGGGAACTTTGAGCGATATGTACGATATGTAAAGGATTAGTGTACACTCTTCTTTAACTCGAAATCCTTCCATTGTTAGAGACAACCGTTAATAATAGCGAGCATTTCGTAGATATTCTGGCAGAGTATCGCGGAGTAGTTTTTGTGCCTGCAAGGTGGGTTTGCACCGATGCAGTTAGTCTTCTGTGTGAATCTGAACAGTTGATAAAGGAAGGCGATAAAGCATCGTTTTAAGAAGCTATCTTCTGATTGAAACAATGAATGTAGCGATACACTAGTAATACTGACATGCAACTCTCACATGTTTAAAGATTTAATTATTACAGTATTCTTAACTTAGATGGGATCCGAGTACCTCTTAATGAACATTCGGTATTTTTTCCGATTTATTATATCTGAAATTTGTACCGATGTATTGAAATAGATCGTTGTCGTCGTTACGTTAGGGCTGTTCGAGCAGGGGAGGTGGGGGCGGCAGTTGGGACAAGTGAGGATGGGAGCACGGCTTGGGAGGTTGCAGGGCGAGGGGTCGGGACGTGTGAGAAGACAAGGGCAGGTGAAGAGCGGGGTCAAGGCATGAAGTCGGGGAGGTGAAAGGGAGGGGGTGGAGGAGCTGTGAAGGGTTTGGTAGCAGCCGGGAGGGAAGAGCAGACAAACGCGCGAGATTGATTGATAGTACGGGAGCGTCAACTGCTGTGGACGTCAGTAGTCAATGTTATATTGCGAGAGGTGGCAGTGTTTCTCCCCCGTTAAACGTGAGACCCGACACCGAACTACACGTCAACTTGGCCCCTCAACTCGGTTCCCTCCTTCAGTGAGGGGAGGAAAGATTGCTCGCGTTCCGTGATCATATTGTTAGGGTACTGCTCCGGTATTCACTTGGCACTGGTCGGAGAACGGAAACCACGATGAGAGCAGCCGGCCGCTAGGATTCTCCTCCAGAGAGCGACAGGCGGCGACTTAAAGTCCACCATTCCCGCCGGGGCTCGTACTCTCGGGTTTTCGGAGAGTGGTTGCAGTGGCCAATGGTCGGCCGGATCTAACTCAGCCGGTGCAAGTGGGTGGATTGATTGATTGATTGATGATTCCAGCTGCGTCAATTGCTGAGGTCATTAGTCCCGTTAGAGTTGTGCATTTCTTTTTCCTCGAGAGGTGGCGGTGATCTTTCCTCTCTGGATGGTGAGATCCGGCGCTGACCTGTCAACTAGTGAGGTTTCCCCCTATTTATGCATCTCCTAAAAAGGGACAAAAGCCGGGGCAAACTCCGGCGCTCTACGCTCCCGACCGGTGTCCTGGCATTTTATGATAGAGTAGTGCGTGTAAGTGTGTGTATGTAAGGGATGCGGATAAGACAAGGAAGAGGAAGAAAAGATCGCGCAAAAGATGGCCCGTTTGTTACGGTATTGCTCCGGCATTCGCCTGGTGTTGATCGGAGAAACCACAGAAAACTACCGATCAGAGCAGCCGGCCGCTGGAATTTTCTCCATCTCCAGACAGCGACTGAATTCGATCTAACTACGTAGGTAGTGTCGAAAATCCTGCCATCGTCGGGACTCAAACCCCAGGATCAGAGTCACTGCAGTGAGATTGGTTGATGCCCTCAGCGACCTCTCCCGGTCAAGTGTGTGAGACCTGAGATAGAGCGCGTTAGGAGTCGAGAGGCGAGGTGAGCGGGGGTGGGTGGGTGGGGGTGCGGGTGCGAGAAGTCTGCGGCTGCGTCCCGATGCGCCGGGCGACAAGTGGCGTCTTCCGCAGGGCGGCCCGCCCGCCCGCCGGCTGTGCACCTAATGGGAGCAAGTGTCAAGTGCGCAGCGCGGGTCTGCCCGTGACGTCTCCGACACCTCTGGCGGCGCGTGGCGGCGGGGTGGGGAGGGGCGGCGGGGGCGGTGGGGGCGGCGGCGGGACGGCTGACCGCGCGCGCCGCTCCACGCGCTCCGCAGTCGCCTTGCCACCGCCGCCGCCGCCGCCGCCGCCTTCGCCGCCGCCATGGGTCTGCCTTCCGAGGAGGCGGCTTCGGCCGCCGGCAGCCGCGACATCCTCACACCCCGCGAGGAGCCGCGCCCCAAAGGTACACAACCCCCCAACGCCTTCTTCTCCTTAGCTCAACAACGGTTTTCATTTCAGAAAAAAGATGTTGCCTACTATCTATATTTTTCTTCTAAAGATCTTTCTGATCGCATGGCGATCATCATCAGAGCTAATCTTGCGACGTCTGGGCCATAAATGAGAGTTCTTTCAAAAAGAACTTCGTTTTCCGAACTAATTTTGCAGCTCTAAGAAGGGGAGAAACGTAAGTTCGTTTTGAACGAACTTTTGTTTTCCAACCAGACGCTGCAGGATTAGCTCGGAAGATCGCTATGCATTCAAAAATATCTTTGGAATAAAATGTTGATACTCGACAACACCATTTTCTCAAATTATTAGAACCTCACCAGCGATATCATTAACGGTTTACTTACTAGAAGTGAAAGTGCTACAAAATGTATGTATTTTAAGACTGCATTATAGACTTTGTGATGACATAAATATCTGCGTGGCTCCGGCCGAAGACATAACCACATAAATCTTTAAAATTCGTAATAGACACATCAACCCGATAAAAATAGTTTATGGATATGAAATAATCCATATAAAATCTTATGTATCTAACATTCTTGTGTTCGATGAATTTCAGGCCTTTGTTACGAGCTTAGGTCAAAGGGGAAAAAAAGCACGCTCACGAAAAGATGTAGCTGTGTTATAGCAACATTTACAGAGAAGTAAAAACTTGTGAGATATTTCGAATCAAAGTATTCGAATTTAAATTATCCACCTGAAACTAGCACTGGAAGAAATAGGTTCACGATTCACTTTATTGTCATATTTAAGATAAATGTGTTGTAATTAATAAGGAAGATTTAAGAAAATATATCCAAAAACGCAAACATTTTGGGATAACACATAAACAATAAATCCTTGAAGAAGGTATTTAACATAGATGTACAATTTTTTCGACCACAGTGCCAACGTTTTAAATGTCAAATTCGCACAACTAAGTGAATAGTCATTGTATGAAACGCTTCTTGCTTAATTCTTTAAAACCTCTAGAAATATAATTGATTTTCAAATTTATTCAAGTCATTATCAATCAATAATCTTATTTCAAAATTATTTATAGCGGATTTTAAAGAATTTTTAAAATAGTATTTTGAAAATCCTACGATGATGATTAATTTGTTTACATTTCTTGGCTTCAGAGGGAGATACATTTGTAGATTCCTGAACATAAACTGAACTAAGTAAACTACTTAAAATACCGTCACAAAGGAACCCGAGCGTGAGGTGGCCTGTCAGAAGATCGTGTTACACGTGCCAGTCTAACTTCGAGTTCAGGACGCTATATTTCATGCTAATGAAAAACGTAAATGTGAATTTAAATCAGGAAGGCACCCTGGAGTTCTTGTTAGAATTTAATATTTAACTGTTAAAACGTAAACGTAGTTAAAAGGAAATAATTTTGTGAATGTATTTTGTTATTATGACTTTCTCTAAGCATTTACTCAACATTAAAAACTTGTAGAGAAATACAAACATTCAATGAAAATTGAACTAATTCAACAGTCGTTTTCGTCTATCCATAAACGAACTGTGAAGACGAGATTGAAAAAATTGAGGACATTTTGCTAATGTTTCAGGGCAAATAAGTCCCAAAATAAAACGCGTGTACTAAAGAAGCAAAAGATTGGGCAATTGGAAGAGGAATAAAATGAAGCAGAAGTCTCGTAAAAGCATGGTTTTCCAAAAATCGTTTTGCGTGAACTTAGATTGATTTTTGCAGACCAAATTTTGAAAACGACACTATCATAATGTTCCACGAGTTCTTAACTGTGATGAGATGTAACATGAACCATATCGAACAACGCAGGGTTCTAAAATATTTCCAATATGTTCTTTTAATTCTATTAAAAATACTATGTAAATATATATCCTGGAATATTCAAATTATCCGTACAAAATATTATGAAAAATGAAAAAATACATAGACTGAAACGCATAGAAACAGTTCCCCTAATTAATTGATTAATCTTGGTTCGAAGAATAGTATATTCCAATATTTTATTAGTTAAGTGGGTGGTCATGTTTTAGATAACACCATGATAAATATTTAATAGTAATATTAATGTGAATCATTGAAATTGAATGTTCACCTTTTAAAAGAAATGTCATCAGAGCGCGGAATCATAAAGATAAGAATTAAGAACAATTTCTCAGTAGAGAATTCGCATGCCATTCTTTATTCGTTGCGCTCAAGGTCTTGTACGTGTAAGGTGATTTTTTGTTTTTGTTTTTGCGAAAGGGATTCTTGTTTTATTTCCACCAATTATAGTTGTTCTGTTTTTATACCTTGTGTCTTTGCGAAACATTTGTTTGCTATAAAGTGCGAGAATGCATCTTTGTTTCATTAACAGCGCTGCAAGACATCAGGTAGTAACATACTGAAGACTTAATAGGGAAGAGGTTGATCCATGAATGTATTCCTCATGTTTATAAATTTTCATGTGTAGAATAGGCATGCGTATTGAATTACTCAATAGTATTCATTCGTAATAGTTCCGACAAAACTTGTTTTAGAGGGACAAATTTCAAACGATGTGACATTCAATCATCGAATAATGAAAAAGATACGAAATTTGAGAATTTGAAACTTGGTGGTGTTCCATTCATTTGGATTACTTTTAAAGTACCTATTAAAGTACCTTACTATGAAGCTTTCCTGCTGAAATTAATTCTCTTCTATGCTTTATATTTCTACTTACTTAAAGTAAAAGAACATTACGAACTAAAACATATGTCAACAAAATATTACATTTAAAAACTAAATGATGAATTAATAATTTCATTAGAGTGAAACTTAGATCAAAATTGGGAGAATCCCTCACCATTATGCTAAGGTTTCCTTCTTAAGTAATTATGTCAAATTGTGAAAATTGTAATACATTTTACAAAGGCTTCGAAAGAATTCAGATTCGAGTTCATACTTTGGCTCGATTTCAAACTCGAGATAATTAGAGCCTAGTTATATTCCTTCTCATTACAAAAACTAATAAATTAATAATAGAATATTGATAAAACTATAACCTGTTTCTAAATTTGCTCGAAGACTTTGAATATTGAATGAGAATAAGTGTTGAATCCGACTTTTCGAATTCAGAACGATTCATAACCGTTATCGAAAGGAAACTGTTTACAACAATTTTGTATAAATATTCCCGAACATTGAATTTGAGTTTCTCCATAAATTTAAAATGACGCCTGGAGACAGAACGTGTGGAGCACCTCCTATCTTAATTCAGGTCGCACGTGTCCATTTCCTCTTTTGACTCACCTTACGTGATCTTTGAAGACCCCAGACTATGGGGATGTCAGAGTCTCTTGCAATTGGAGAGAGAGAGAGAGAGAGAGAGAGAGAGAGAGAGAGAGAGAGAGAGAGAGAGGAAGACGGAGGATTCAGACAATAAGATGTACAAGTAAACTGCCCATTTCATGCTGTTTATTGATGACTTAACTACCTAGAGGAATAGCTAGATTAGGGTGATAGCACGTTGCTTGCCTAGCAAGTTTTTTTATTATTATCCCTCTACGTCCCTCACCCCCTTCTATGTCCATCGGGTACCTACTTTGGCTTCTGCCTTCAGATAGTCTTCCAAGCAGCGTCAAAGGTTGCGCGTAAGCCAACGGAAGTCCTCATCTTCTGGGCCCAGAGTTCGATATGAACCGTAATTGAATTAAATTGATCATATTCACTTTGAAAGAACTGCCAGGGTCCTTTCTATGATAGAGCGTTAGATGGGTATATGAAACTTGTATCATTTAAGGGAATAAGCGAAGACAATACTTATTACAATGTTATATTTTAATATCCTAATTGATATTAAATTGCCTCTTTTGGTAGCGTTGGAGGCAGTTTTATTTCACCAACCTATACTGTTTCCTGTCGACAAACTCTGTTGCTCGATCTAAGCTCTTCTTTGAGCTTCAGAAGAAATGGTATTACCGGGCGTTGACCCGCTTGCCACTTGCTCCCCGCGAGCGCTCCTCCTCTTCAATTTTGCATTACTCCTTCATTTGTTGTGTCCATGGCGGCAACAATAATAGACGACTTCTTCGGAGATGCTGTGGGTGAAAGTCGCCTCGAAATCAGTGGCGCCGTCCCCACGTAACTCTCAAAACGTCAAGCGCAAGAATATGCTATATAATTAAGAAGTCAAACTTATTTGACAGAGATCATGTTTTTACCAATTTAAAATTATCGGACAGGAACATAATACTTTTTTATGGTTCCATTAGTGTTTGTTTTCTGCTTTAATACATAATCACTAAATTAAAAACGAAATTAAAAACTAGAAACATTATTTAATTGCACTTAAAGTAAAATATGTTAGGAAAACGCGCGGATGACGATAAATACAATTTTCTAACTAACGAAGGGTGAAGATTTTACAATTTGAATTGTACTGGCTCTAATACTTTTTAGCTTTTACTATCTTAATTCCCAACTTGATAGGAAATGAATAATTGCACGAAGACACCTACGCTGAAATTATTTTAGACTTTTCTGTTTGCATACAGTAAGTTGCTGCGGGCCATAGAAATGTCCTCGTACATCGCGAACTGCAGTTCTTGATCGCTGCTCTAATGAACAACACTGTGTATTACAATTTGGATTTTAAGAGCAAACGGGCCACTAGTTGTGTGTGAAAACGCAATTATCTAGTGTTTAAAGAACTTGCCCTTCGAAAAATTTAGGTTTTTTCGATGTTAAATGTTTGGGAACCCCAAAAAATATAGATTCATCTGAGTTGAATTCAAACGAAGAATTCATGTACACAAAACTAACTCTTTACACTCAGTCAATAACAACGAGGAAATTAGTAACTGAAGATGTTTGGGGACGTACGGGCCATTACCGTTCAAGGTCAGTCGCGCAAATTTCGAATCGCGACAAGAACTAATCCCTATCGATGACTACTTTTGTAATGCGACCTTTCTTGCTAATGAACTTAAACGTCAGTTCTAATTAATAATCCAATAATGTCATCTTCATTCCATGATTGATAGCTGTTACGAATTTCCATTATATTAGTAGTTGGCGAGGTATTTGCGGCACGTTCTTCAAACAAATTTAAACCGGTGTTCACTTCCACAAGATGTTACGTAAATTTCCAAAACTTCTAATAATACGTCTCAAGCTCTACCCAAATGTAATTGCAAGATGTAGCCAAAACATTGTATGGTTAAGTAAGCGAAATAAGCTTGGCATTGTATTTCATTGATCTCGTGTTCACACACGTTTATTTAAAAGGAAATTCCCCTCTTTAGTGCTTTTTCACCAACCAACCTTGATAAACGTGCTACACATGACTTCCAATCTCAGAGATAACGCTAACAATGACTCTGATGTAGCCCTCGAGAGTCTACTCTTCAGATTTAATTTTATTGAATGCTGTATTCGGGACGATGACCGAGACGATCGTACTTCGATACTTCAATGTCGTCTCAGTCGTTTATGGAAAATGGTGAGAAATATCCGAAAAAAAATCACTAAAGATACCACGAATGCGTTGAGTGTTCAGGAGATACCATTTTGATAAAAATGAAAAAGTTTATTTTATGTTTGCCTACAGTCTAGAAACTATGTGTTTCATTCGAATATTTTCTTCTGAATTCTACTAAATCTGGAAGGGTTTATTGAGATGTGGTAAGAAGTGCGGGTAAAAACAAGAGTAATCGAAATTTAAGAATACGAGTATATTCCACATGTTATATTTATACCCAACGATTCTCTTTCCCACAGAACAACTGTAAATTGAATACTTTCTATTTGAGTGAAAAATATAATTGTTAATCGTACATGTTTATAACATATTTTGAAAATAATCCTGCAAACGATTATTTGAACGATTTTAATATTACTATAAACAGAGCAGCAAAAATTATTTGGAGAGTCAATTTGTTTTTCAGAGAGTTTTGTACGACGAAGTAAATTGTGGAAAAAGTATCAAGTATTATGATGGATCGACGAGTGAATGACAATAAACATGGTTGATAATGATGTTTAATCTGAAGCTCAATTTGAACCCTTCAACATTTTGAAACTATTATTTATTCAAACTACGATACTTGCAAATACATCTGAAGTGAAATCGAGCAAGTACTCACGTATGAAAGAGTAATTACGACGTGAAAAGAAGAAAAACGAATTGTTAGATGTTTTTGCTGCATTTTAATGTTCAAAAATCTAAATACGTTTATATGTGGAACGAAGGGAATCATTTTCACAAATTATAAATGTAATGAAAGCAAAAGTATAATATTTCGATGCAGATGACCAATAAAACTAATGATTCTTCAACGAAGCCCCACGTACTCTTGCCACCCCTCTACATACCAGCTGTGCCCGAGATAGGGTAACATGAAAAATCGAATCTCGTGATAACATAAGTGGTGTTTGCACTTGACAACTGGGAGGTTTCTGTTAATAAACGCATTAGTTCCGGGACGAGGCTCTATGCATGATGATTAAAGTTCCATAGCAATTGTTCTAAAATGCAATAATTTTGAATATCACAGTAATTAAATTTAAGATCGTAAGAGAGTGTATAACTATTTCTAAAGATTATATTGTATTCATGAACATCGTATTATAATTTCAGGTCAAATCAAGGCACAATTTGTACCTTTCATTAGGGAGTCAATTGCCAGTTACGGGGCATTTATTAGCGAAAAATAAAAAAATAAGAAATCGCAGTATTTTGATGTTGGTGTATAGTTGTAAAGCGTACTCCTGGAACATGATAATTAAATTTGTAACGAATTATTCCTAAATTTATAAGATTTAGAAATATTTGCGTTTTAAAGTTAATGTGATACACACACAGCTTTATGGCTTCTTTCACAAATCCTTATTTTTATTCATTCAAGTTCTCAGAATACATTATTTTTAATGGTTCTTATGGTACAATTCTTATTTAATGGTACAATTTTTATTTAATTTGAGAAGTGTACTGACTGCTGTTCATAAACAAATTGCATCACAACCAAAATATACGCAGACACTTAGATTGTAATTTCCACGAGAGAAATATCAGGCAGTGATATTAAGTGCTTTCCTAGATGGCGCAGAAGCTTAAAGCAATTTCCACGTTCGCGAACCCGAGAGCTTCAAACTCGAGTCCTCGTAAGGCATGGTTATATCGTAGAGGGTACTCACGGCAGTGGCATATCACCCGGGAAAGAGGAGAATCATAAAACCTTATCGCTTACCAATTCCAATAAATGAGTTTGGTATTCCTCACTTTTTGTTTTCTTAGGGACGAATCAAAACAGCCCTCTTATGATTTTATAGGAGTAAACTGAAAGTTTTACAGATAAATGGAATTACATCATTGACCAACATAATAAAAATTCGTAAAATATCCTGAAACTAATGTAGATTTTTTGTTACAGTGCTTTATTCATTTTATGAAACACAATTTTGTGTTCATATTCAGTACGAATTACAAGAGTTCGGACGAAACTATTAAGATGTTGAAAGAAATGAATTAATTGATTTGGTCATTCATTTACGTACCCACCTTCGATATCCTTTGGGCCCTTTGCAAAGCATTTATCTGCATTCTCAAGTACACTTAAGACCGGCGTGTGGTCAACACCTTAATGTTTTGGCTTATCACTTTTGTTCTCACTATCTGAGGGCGCTTCTGTGAGTGAGTGATGAAAGGCCAATCAAAGAATACCTCTGTACTACATGACGACTTACAGTCAGTGATCAATTCTATCCATAAACGTGAATATCGAGAGATCAGATTGGGGGATATCAAAGATACGTCATTGGCACACATGCAGCCAACACATGTATACCTACCAAACGGCAATACGTTTTCTAGAAGACGCTCAATAAGATATTTTCTAGATAACGCTCGAAAAAGGAGAATATATTGCTATGAAACGCAATATATGTAGATTACGTTTGAATGTTTATATTTTCATTAAAAACCCTTATGTAAAAGCAACGTAAAATAATTTAACTGTAATATTAAATGATATTAAAAACTGTTTATAATCAGAAGAAAACAGTTTTGGAGGAAATGAGGTTTCTTCAATATAGTTTAGGGTAGCATTTTCAATAATCTCAATGTTTAAACATGAGAACAATACTTTTTAGATTTGCTTAGTACATCACACCAAGATCGGAATTCTATTACAATTATAGAGGGTCCGGGGTGCAACGTCTAAAGATATAAAGACACTTTATTAGGACGAACATTTTTTTCATTTTTTTCTCATTTTTGCTTTCTAACTACAATATAGAGGAGAAAACGTATTGTAATTACACCAACAATACATTTGGAATTTCCAGTCGTAAAATCCTCTTTAAGGTTTTTTGGAGGTGTGAATACGAACAAATGTGAGGATGAAAGTATATTAGTGCTGTCCTAAAGATGGTAACGCTTGGTGCTGGTAGTGGGGAGTTACACGTAATTAGTATCCAAAAATCGGGGTGTTTGTCTGTGTGACTCTGCCTGAATAGATGGATAGATGTCCCACGCGTAACTCAGTCCAATTAAAAGCTTTTGAGCTTAAATTTGGTAAATACGGTAGCAGCAAGATCTAGTTGTGCGATTTCCGAGATCTTTAAGGCATTTTGGGTGTAATTTTCATCAAACGCCTGAGACATTTTCAAAACATTGTTGCAATTTCAATCTTTAATTATTGGCCCAAATAGAAAAACGAGTATTTAAAAAAGGTGCAGTTCCGATTTCGTCATAATCTCTGAAGTTTTGAATATTACAAGAGTTGTAATTTATTTTTGAATGTTTCCTTTACCTTTAATACTACAGTAATACTACCATTAATTCCTCTAATACTATTATAAATGCAGAGATTTCTCTTTCAATGGAATTTATATCTAAATTTTATATCTTCAAATAATGCTATGCACCTTTCTAAAATATATGAGTTGTTGCGTAACAATGAGTAAAATTAAGAGGAAGAAAAGTTTCGGTGTGTTGCAGATTACCATCAGTTTTACTTATTAATACTTTTATATTAATTTGTTAATTACATTGTACAATCATTTTGTTCTATAATAAAGGCTGCTAATTATATCGGTGCGGGGAATATATTAAAAATATTTTTTGCGAAATTCGGTCGGATGAACGCGGTGCGAGGCACAGCCTGCGCCCAGCACTCACATCAAGCTACACTTTATTTTCATTATCCTAAAATTCATGTTGGAGGAACTGAAGCGTACATCTGACATTTAAATAAATAAAATGTTTTATATTTAATATCCTTTTAATTACTAATGTTTTTCATTTTATTTTATATTAAAACAAATTAAATTAGCTCATTTGAAAACAATAATTTCAATTTTTTAATAGATTTTTCCATTTGTTGGAAATGTATATATTTGCTGCCAGGTGGTGAGGTTATCTGGCCTGCAGCTCATTCATTCCACATTTAAATTTGATGCTCACCATAATGTTGGCATTCTATTCGAAATTGCGAGGCCATGAGGATAACAGTGCGAAAGCCTAAAAATAGTGTAGACACAAGGGAGGTCGGTCTGTTAACTGCCAGCAAATGCTCGCAAAAGTAACATGCGCTGTTTGCTCTCACTTGTCCGGGCAACCTCTGGCCTCTACCCGGAGTAAAACTGTCATGAATGAAATCTGCCGGCTCCTGGGGCGAGGTCGCTGGGCTGAGCTCAAAAGACGCGGTACTTGCATAAGACGATCAAAACTCGGCGCCTTCGAAAGCGTACACGTCATCTGAGGTCATCTATATTAATAATGCGAATGTACGCAGAAATGGAAAGAAAAGCTTGCAGCTGAGGAGGAGAAGAATGGGGAAGGAAATATCGCTCACGCTGTGTAGTCCTTTTCTTAGGGTACTTCTCCGACATTCGCCTGAAATTGATTTGATAAACCGGGAAAAACTACCGATGGGAGCAGCCAGCCGCTGGAATTCTCCACCACACAGCAGCTAATTCGGCCCGAGTGTCTAGCTAGAGTCGAAAAACCGCCACCGCCGGGACTCGAACCCTACAACCTCCCGGCGGGGGTCGCTGCAGGGGCAATGTGAAGGCTGACTCTGAGCCTCGTGGCTCGTTTCGCGGGTGAGGGCCCCGCGTGTGAACGTGGCCGCGCCGCGCCTCCCTTGCGTTGCTCCGCTGCGCCGCGCCGCGCCGTGGGCCTTGGTCTCGGCCTCTGTATTGGGGGCCTCGTCTCGCTGTTCATCGTTGGTCCTCGCGAGCGCAGCGCTACCATCTACACCGGCTGAGTTTAGCTCATTGCCGCTGTCTCTGCTGCCACTCTCACCGGGGGGTCCTTGCGTTCGAATCACGACGGAGGCGGATTCTTGATACTAGCTACGTCGAATTTAGTTGCCTCGAGAATAACTGTAGCGATCAGATGCTCTGTTCGGTAGTATACCGTGGTTTCTTCGATCAAAACTAGGTGAGTGCCGGAGCAGTATCCTAGCAAACGGGCCACGAACGGCGCATCTTCTTTTCTCCTTTTCTTCCTTGTCATATCTTCACCCCTTTCTTACACATTCTTATCTAACATGCACTACACTATTACACTTATCTGAAGTCCGGTCGAGAGTTTACAGCTAGTTCCGGCTGGGGCGGTGCCCCGCTGCAGAGAGATTCCAGGTTGGGGAAAACTCTCGATAGCGGACGGTAGGTCGGCGCCGGATCTCATCATCTAGCGGGAACACCATTGCCTCATTACAACACACACTACACTTACGGGATTAATGGCCTTAGCCGTTGACGCGCCCGGAATCACCAAACGTTCTATGCCGCTAGAGCCCCAGTCACAACCATCACCTCCGCCATTGCCTCGGCCATTGTCTCACCCACGGTCACCGCCACAGCAACTGCCACCGCCTCCCCTCGCTGGCACCTCAGACTCTGTCCCCTCTGCCGCTACTACCGCTGACCCCGCCGCCACGTTCGCCACCGACCCGTCACTATTACCGGCTAAGCTCTTATCTCCCACTTCCGCTCCCGCCAAAGCCACTGCAATAGACACCACCTCCCCGCCATAGCTTCACCCACAGTCACCAACACCGCGTCCACCGTCATCGCGAGCACGTTCCGTTACGTAAGGAGCTGTCCTCACTCCGAGCCCTACTCTACTGTTCTGTGCTCTGGGATCTTCAAGCGCTTTCTTACGCCTACAATTTGAAAACACTACTGCAAGCTCAACACTAAGTGGTAGATACAAATAGTAGCCGAACAGTGCTTCTTTTTTTAGCGAACTCACAGATATCGCCGCAATCCTCCATGCGTGATGGTGATTTTATAAGAGCATCAATTAATAACCCGGTTCGGAGGATGGGAGAGTGTATAGAATAGATAAGGAACGAATAAACGCGTGCGGGGTCCGTGTCTCTTCGTTGGAGACTGCTTCTGGAATAGATCTGAAGGAACCAAAACAACAACAACGACCATTCAGAACCTCTAGAACTCCCCCAACATCCTCGTCCATCACAGCTGTTTTGTGACGTCGGATATTCGCTAGACGCCGTACTTGGTCCACAGAAGAATTCCACTTTTACAAGCTTTAGTTGCGTTCTGACACCGCGCGCGCTTGCTAAATGACGAGTCAATGACAGTACTCATTTAGTCCCAAGTTTGGAAATGATTTATTCTTGGCCTTTATATTCTCTGTGTTTTCTTTGTTCTTACGCTTTCGGCGACAGTTTTCCCATATTTTTAAGCGTTGACTGGCAATAACATTTTAAACTTGGGATTGGTTTTCCCAAAGGTAATGAGAATACTTTACACAAATGCGTCATGCACTGAGTCATCAGATCTCTTATCTACCCATTGCTCGTGAATGTTCCACTAGTTTATTCAGGAGTTAACCTGTAAAAACGAGTTCGTTCCGATCGTCAACATTCTGTTGTGATTGAGCTAGGAGCATGAAAAGTTTTTGAAGGTTATTTAGAAGCTTCCAGTTATTTTCCGAAATTAAATCGTGTACAATGTACAGGTACATCTGAGTTTAAGTGAACTTTGAAGAACTCTCGGTAAATTGCACCATGTTTATAAAACGTGGTCTTTGCTGGAAAATAATAGACCACAGCACACTCTATAATTGAGATTATTTGCAAATACAATAGCATCACCGGACCGTTCTTTCCTCGCAAAACGGAATCATTGAAGTAGGAACTTTTGATTTTAATTTTGCTAATCTCATTACTCGTCCATCGTCGTTCATCGCAGCTGAAGTAGACCTTCTGTCAGAAGAGGATATACTTCACGTGGAGTTGCATATGAACACTTCATGTTTGGAGAGACAGTTCACTGAGAGAAGACTTTTACAATAAATTCTTGACCCAAAGGACCCTCAAAAGAAGAGAGGAAAACACTTTCACAAGAAAAGTTTGGCTGACTTATTAATAGTATGCAGCTGCGATATCAGTAGTGCATATCTGCACGAGGAAGGTATATTCAACAAAGTTTTGTTTGATGTTAACCATATATCCTAATTATCGATGTTATTTCGGGCGTGCGTCTCATCAGGTGAATCAGCATTTCGTGTTACCAGTGTGTGTATCAGCACCAGTTGATCAATGACCACCTGTGAAGTTTTGAAAAAAGTTAATGTTGAAGTGTTGAAGATTAGTATATTTTATTACAGCGGCGGATTCAGAGACAAATTTTGGGAGGGAAAATTCAAAATGTTTTGGTCGAATCTGTCATATTACAAATTTTGTAAAATGTCGCAGTCTACGCTCTGCTCACGCTGCGATACGATTTTATTCGTTTTAATGATTATCCGCAAATAATTGTGCTTGAAAGTTTCAGGACAAGTGACAATTAATAGTTACTGAAAAATTTTAGTTGAGAAATTTCCGTCATTTCCCTCCCCGTGGATCCGCGTCAGTTCATTAATACGTATAGAGATATTTTAGTAAACTAGATCCAAGGTCACAGAGACTCATCGCCTGTGCCCCAGGTCCACAGAATATCAGATTCTTTAGTCATTGACCGTCGCTCTACGTGAACACAAATACAAATCTTCGGGTTATACTTTCTGTATCATGAACGAAGGAAATATCTAAAGAAACACGCACAAACTGATATTTCTGTACTGCGGGAAAATAAAACAAAAGTTTGATAATTTGCGTGGACACCAAAAACATCATTTTCCGTCACTGGAGAAATGACTTTTGATTGTGCTCATTTCCTAGCTGCATGTAATATCATTTGACATCATAGACATCGTAGACAGTTTCTACATATCGCTCGAGTTACTGAACGGATTGCAACCCAAATTCTATCATTTCGTGTCTGATTTTGAAATAACAAACTTCGCTATGTGAGTAATGGGAAGCATCTTTTAATTCTTATTGATCAGCAATAAACAGCTACAATTCGTGAGCATGGGAACGTAAGCGTGATTTTTCGTGGAAGGTTTTGGATAAACACTATGCATTCAGATATACTAATTTTGAAATAAGTCATTACGTTTTTTCGTTTAACATTGAGACAATATTATTCGTAGATGTGGGAAAGCCAAATGATGTAGTAGTAAAAACGTAAAGAAAAGAGCCACAAAAAAATACTTAACGAAAGCATTTCTTATGTTACAAAAAGTCGCCCATCTCAATAGTTCACGAAGATCTCTTTGATCTTTAAAATAAAATAATATTTAGTTTTTCTTGCCTACTGTTTCATTTTCTTGATAAAAATGTAGATCAAAATTTTATGCGCACGTTTTTTAATGATTTCACAATCAGGTGAGAAATTTTCGAAATGCTGAAAACGAATTGCGCCACACAACTGTTACAGTTAGTTCATCCATTTCCTTCAGTATTTTCAAGTGAACGAAGGGTTTGAAGAATATTCTTTCACAGTGTTTCATTTCTTTTCCCATTCTTATTCCAAAAGCTGCTTCCAAAAGTCCCTCTTTGCTTGACATTTGAAGACAACACATCACGAACATAATTTCCATATTCTCCAAAGAAAATCAAGGATACAGGGGATGAATCTGACACAACATTAGGATTGTAACTCTTTATAATATCTGTTTTTCTTTTACATTTTAAACACATTGTTTAACAATTTGAATAGTGCTTATCGCGCTTCTTGTAATGTTGATGACATTTCCAGAAAGTCGCGGATGCATCTTGCATACCCCCAACATGACGCAGATAGAATGGAATTGTTGACTCGCAATTTGGTTACTATTTAATAGGTTATAGAGGATATTAGTGTGGACAAACGTAAGCCTTACAATATGTCTTCTTGACGACAGAAACTGAAATTGCTACAACTCCATTTGAGACTTGGTCTGACATCCGCGCTCTATCAGAGGTTTTCGAGACCATGAAAAATGGATCGATGAGAGATTCGCCTGTCGTCCAGCTCTAAGTAGTAGAGAAGTTAGGGCGCCCTATGGGAGGCCTATTCTTAAACACTTTGAGTGTCATGGGCGTCGTTTTGATGCTCTCCTTCTCAGAGGGCCGTGTGTATAAAAATGATACACACTATGAAACGTCAACTATGCAATCAGATCTAATAATTTTGAAATTAGTCATTACTTTTCTGCGTTGAACAACTGAAATCAGAAGAGAGTTAAAGTTCATTAATAATCTAAATTTAACTTCGCGAGAAAATAGATTTTACTTAATGTTATGAAATTTGGTTACAGTTCGTTGTGATGTCGATTTTAAAGTGAGTGGTGAGAATCTGCTACAGGATGATTAATGTACGTTTTGATCCTTAGTAATTAAATAGTGTATTGAATCCATACTTACGACTGGCATAACATAATATACACCCAAGGTATATCGCTGGGTGCACCATTTATACACACAATAGCCTTTGGGGACAGAAACAGTGCTGGGATACGTGGGTAAGTATTTATTGTACAGAAATATGGAATATCAAAAAATGTCGGAGTTTAAAATGTTAAAGAAGCGTGCTGAGATCTGCCAGGAATGAATCGAAGGAAACCACGAAAACGATTGGGCGCAATGGCTGCCTGCTTAGTAGGTTGTACTGGAGGCTTTGAAGTTCAAGAGCTCCAGAGATGGTGACTGTCGTATTTGAAGCCTCCCTCGAAACGAGCACACCCCTCAGACTAGCATCAGGATTATCGCCTCAACGTACCCCATGCCACTCCACAGCCCATTCCTTTCGGCTAAGAATCCCTGGTGGGAAACTTCTCTGCTAGAAGCTATCGCAGAGGTTGGATGAAGGAAAAGTTATTCTTGACAATCCCGTGTCGGGGCGAACTCCTCAATTGGCTCCCAAAGCTCAGTGTGAATGGGTCGCTGAGCTCGGTCAGGAGACCTTTCGGGAACTTAAGACTTGTCCCGACTGTCAGTGACAGTCAGGTGGAGATACGTGGAGGAGAAAAAACCGCAAACCCCCTGAGGGTCTGAACCGAATCTCACTTTCCAGCGGGGAGGAACGCTGCTTCCACAGGGATAAAGCTTTCACTACACTTGCGGGACAATTTACCTAAGCTGTTGACACGTTAAATCACCGGTACTCAGTTTCTTGAATAAAGTATCGCTATCACGACGAATTCCAACGCAAGGGAACTAGACTCGGTGGAGAAAACACTCCGGGAACTCGGAACTTTCTCGCATTGCGTCTACACCTCCTTGTGTTCTAATGTTTTGGGTATCGCCGAGGAACTGACAACCGGGCGTTCATTCACAACCCTTCCCCAAAGAATTTATAGTGACACTGACTTTTCCTTCCCGCCCGCGAGCCAGCGAGGAAACGGAAAATGCGGAGTTTTGAGCTAGTTTTCACAATAGAATTTACGAGAAACTTTATATGACATTATTTACAGTACATGTACTCATAAATAAAATAATGTAAACATTGCCGCTAGTATAAATATTAACGACACGAGAGGCAAAAAATTGCATTCTTGTAATTTGTGGAAAAACAAAAGAATGGCGTTTATGTCATCTTATAGAATACATTTAGTACTATTCCTAACAAAATTTAAAGAACACACTTGGAGCCTTTTTTGAGAAAATCTTGTTTTTGTGATTTTTTAAATTGCACATATTGTACGCAATATTGCGCGAAAACTACTATTTTTTTGAAAAAAAATGCACATGACCTTAATGAAAGAACTCACTATGGAGAACACATTTTATTTAAAGGAAAAATCTTTCTCTTTAATTTTGTAGCTGTAAGAAGACTCACGTAAAGTTTTGAAATTTTCGAAAATTCAGAGTTAACCTTGAAAATCAAACCTATGCCACTTTTATAAGTGTATGTTACTCTATTTTTAAAACGAATTTAAAGAAATAACTTCGAGCGGTTTTGGAGAAAATTTTGAAAATGTCCGGATGTCTTCATGTAAAGTATTCAAAAATTCAATCAGATTTTTAAGAATGTTTTTCAAAATCTCAAAGTTTCAACTTGAGCCAGATGGACATGGGTTTCTTCAATTTGGAAAAAAACAATACTTTTTCGGTATCTGAGGACCACAAAACATGTATTTCCATTGAAATCTCACACTCAATTATTCGCAGCATTACATAACTTTCTCTATACTATATTACGTACGTACATATACGGGAAATTAAATATCTGCCCAAGTCGTGGCACCAACCTGTCCACGAAGCTTAGTTGCTCACTCGCGACCTAATAAGCTAATTCCCCCGGGGAGTTGCGGCGCTTCGCGTGGAAAAGCTGCAGACGATCACCGCTCAAGGAGACGTCCTCTTCCCAAGGAGACCGCACATGTGGTTCTTGGCTTGCGGCTTTTCTAGCTTTTTCCGGTATAGATTCCTGTGACTGACAGAAAGGCAGAGTAAAGAAAACAGTAGATATCGAGAGTTACAAGCAAACGGAATAGGATCGTAGAATTTCATTTTCTAGATGTGAGTTAGGTGTGTGAGGAGTTGATGTGAACTCGCTCGGAGTACATATTTGTTGATATTCGAACTCTTCGAATATGATTAAAGTCCTCTTCTGGAAAAAACAACCGTCTGGGTTGCGTGTAGAATATCAATGAAAGTAAATTTGAGCTAGACGTGTTATTTACTTGTCTTGACGATAGTCTGAATAGCTGAATTATTTCATACTTCAAAACTCAATATTTACCCAGTCTAATTTTATGGAATAAGCCCGTAATGCTTATACGGATTTATTTTGTAGAATATTATAAACAGATTTAAAATGATTATTTCCTCGTTAATCATCAATGTTCCCGAAAATATGAATCCAAAATAGATCTGGCAATAATCTTCACACTTCTATTAGTTCTAGTTCTAGTATTTCGTGGACAACAAGACGCGTTCCTATTGCACTGTGTATTAAGTGTATGTGTGTGTAAGTGTAAGTGTAAGTGTACACTGTGCACTGTGTATCTGTGTAGTTAAGAATTCAAAGGAATAGTATCACGAAAATCATTAATCGAAACAAATGCAACAATGTTTCTACAAAAATCACATATTTACTCCGTGAACAATTGCACGAACGAGAAGATACACAAGGAGTAAAAGCAAGCAGCAAAATGGAAAGAAGTAGACGAGAAAAAGGAAAATAAAAGAATAATAAAAGGAAGAAATATTATAAAATTTATAAACAGGAGAGGGAGAGGAGTTGAAAGGGAGAAATCGAGAAGAATGAGAAAAGAAAATTGAGAGGAGAGAAAGAAGAAATGTAAGAAAGAGAAAACGAGGACAGATGACGAGGAAAGAAAAGAGAAGAGAAGAAGATGAAAGAAGAGAAGGAAGACAAGGACGTAAGAGAACCAAAAAGAGAAGAAGAACTAGAAGGAGAAGAAAAAAGGAAAAGCAAGAAGCAGATACGGAAAAGTGGCATGAAAGGAGAATAGGAATAAAATAAAAATAAAAATAAGCTTCAGCGGGAGAATAGGATGAACTCCGCTCTCCCCGAGGCAGCTGCCTCTTCCTGCACTTGGAGCCCGCGCCGAAATGCAGAGCTGCCTCCGCGCGTGAGGTCGCCTCGCGCAGGCGGAAAGCGTCTCGCGTGAGGCGCGCGGGGGGGGGGAGGGGCGGGGACGGCGAAGGACGAGTTACATGAACGTCTCCCTCGCGAAGAACAACCGGCCGCAGCTCTCGCCGCAAAAACACTGCGTCGCACGGGAGACGAGGGGAGTCGCTCGCCTCCACGTCCCCACTCCCGCACCGGCCGCTCAAAGGAGGTTTTCGCTGGATAAAACCAGTGAAACACCATGTTAACGTGAACGGTCCCACCGGCCTAGGTGGCTCAGAGCATTAACTGATGCCACAGCAGTGCCTCCGACCGGGAGCTCCTGCGGTTCGAGAGGAGGCAGGGTTTTCGTCACTAGCTACATAGCTAGGTCGAGTTCCGTCGCAGTCTCGAGGGGAATTATAGCGGCCGGCTTCATTGATCGATAGTTTTCCGGGGTTTCTACGATGAGTATCAGGCAAATGCCGGAGAAGTAGCCTAACAAACGGGCAACGGACTGCACGCGAACTTTCCATCATCTTCTTTATCCTATCCCCACCCCTTTCTTACATACTCTTATACTTAAATGTACTACAGTATCACACATTATATTAGTCGAGAGCTTAGAGCTTGTCTCGGCTGAGGTGAATATTGTAATGAAAATAATCGGCATCTGGTTTGATGTTCTTGAATAATTGTGAAAATGTATTTTAACTAAACTACTATGGAATATCCATTATCCTTCTTGATTTTTGTTTATTTTTTTCCTCACTTTTCTGACTCTTTATTATTACATTTTAGGGTTTAACAATGATTTGATACTTCATTTTAGCCTAGCGCAGCGCCTCCGGCAACAATTGCCATGTTCAAAATTTTATTTGTTTTATGCAGATTCATAATAAAAATATTTTTTAATCATATTACAGTTGCCCAGATCAATCCATTTTCTGCCGTTGAAAGTTAAATACAGAAGTATCGAATCACTTATTTAATATTTTTGTTTTTATAACAAAATTAGCTTTAATTAGCATCAACTTAGGTTCAATTATCGTACGTAATGGTGGAGAAATGGAGTACTTTGGAAATTGTCGATAAATTCCCAACTCGCGGAGCGAGGAGGACTGTCTAACGCGGAGCGAGGAGCCTAACAGAGTTCTAAAATGTAGCAAATATTAATGTTACATTAGTGTACTTTATTCAATTACCTTTCATATTGCGCTTGTTCTACCATGGCAATCTGCTAATGTAGCAGATGGACAAGGTTAAATCGTGCGGTCGAAACGTAATCAAAATCGAGATAAACAAATGAATATACAGACGAAGACGTGAAATGTATGTTTATTTTGCTTTAAAGAGACAAACTTTTGATGTAACAAATATTAACATTTAAAGTCACAAAAATATATATTATTTCAGTGGAAAATAGATTTATTAAACCCGAACTTTTTAAAATTAAATGATGCGGGAACTACTTTAGTGTCATTGATAATCGTGTTGGATTCTGAAACAGATGTATTTGATGATGAATGTATCTGTCTTAATTTATTTATGATTGCCGAATGGTGTTGCTCATTGATTTTCAGGTAGGGTTTCAGTGATGATGTAGTACCATCGTCTCCTATATTATTTCAGTAGTATACATACGTTTTGCGCAACGCGCAACCAATCTTTATAAATGAGGTCTCTACAGGAAGAGAATTTCACGGAGACGTGACGAATTGCACTTTGACTTTAAAATATTAAGGACCTGTTTAAAAAACGCATCTGATTATTCCTGTCAAATATTCTTTATATTCTTTTCCGTGTATTCTGGAGTTTCACGAACGATTTCATTACATATGCAGTTTATCGCACTCAACAGTTGATACATACTACTTCCTAAGAAACAGAGGTTGGCGTTTATAATTGGCCAATATGTAGGAGAGGTACGAAAATCGGATAGAAAAAGCGATAATGTTCTTGAAATACACGGCCCTGGTTGGGGCATATTATATGTATAGTTAAACACTATTGGTTCTAATTTCACGAGTGGAATAGAGAGTCTGATTAATTGTGCAATAACGATTAACGTAAATGCCGGAAAGAGAGTATAGTGTTTGTCTAATTTACTCGTAGGTGAACTGAAACCATTAAAATGAGTTTTTTTCTAGAATTCTTCTAGAATTTCCGAAAGGGAGCTGACTAAGAATTGTGCCAATTTGCCTTTAATTAAAAAACCTTAAAGAAATGTTAAATAAGTTGAAATTAAAAAGGTTTTAAATAAAGTTTTAGAAAAAGTTGTAATCAATTGAAGAATTTTTCAAAAAATGAAGGCAGTTATATGAGTGGAGGCAAAATGTGTCTTATATTTTCATAATGAAATGTGAATAAAATAATTTTTGATTATGTCAAATTGTGTTAATGATGTGATGACGTGTAAGTGTGCTATGTGGAACTACGTAGATGTACTGACTGTGGTAAAATAAACAAATAGGACAAAAATAGGATCAAAAATATGATTTCTTCATCAGAAACCCGAGACGCGTTGAATGACACCTCATTTGTCTCTATTGGGGAATCTAACCTGAGTAACCTGATATGAGTGACTGACGGATGCAGGTATTCGATTACAGCACTAGGATCACGTTCAATTCCACGGCTTTTCCGTTATTTTCTACGCAGTCTTGTCATCGTTTTATCTTCAAAATATGAAAACAGCAACGCAACACCAAAATCTCTGCACAGTACGGTGCTTCGAAGTTCTCGAACGACTGAACGACCTTGATGGGCACATGTACGTACATTGCTGCTCTGATAGCACGCAGTCAGGCATTGAACATGTTCTTTCATTAAACTTCAATAACTCATGAAGCTGGTATCTGCTTACTTCTAGTACTTGACGAGCAACTCACCGATAAAGCAATCGCGAAAACTGGTAGATTTCTTTCAAAACGCCGCCCTTGCAGAATGCGTTTGTTGGCGTAAATGGCTACAACTCCTAAAGAGTGCGTGAAATTTCCCGTTTTGAGGCTTTTACATACGTGCAGTCTCATTTCCTCACATTTGAGGAATGTTGGTGCGAAATATCTAAAACCATTCATCTATATTTTGAATTGATATTCAAAATAGCCTTAGAACACCGCATAAGATAAATATTCAGTTTAATCTTAAAATGTTGGCTATCCTTTTATTTGGAAGTTAGTATACATTATTATATTGGTAGAAAATTGGATTTTGTAGTTGTTATAAGAAGTTGTAGGATAATGTAAGAAGTTGTAGTCAGAAGTCGGTACAAGTTAGCGAAAAATAATATTTATAAAATAAATTTGTGGACTGGCCAGAAACAACATAAAATAGAAACCAGGTAAATGATAATTTGTGTCGAAATTATAGCCGAGATTTAGAAATTCACATTCTCACGTCACATAAGCTGCAGCTCTACAGCTTGCAATTGAAGAGCTTATTTCCGAAGTGAGGTACCTCCAAGAAATACAATTTCCCAGGAAGGGAAAATATTCATATTCAGCCTTATAGTTAAAGATGGGATTCAACGGTTTTCGGATGCTGTTGGCATAAGAGAAACGCAGAACATGACAGCATGATGAAGAAGCATCTTAAAAATATATTGACACGTAATATTAGAAAACGAACGGAAAAGGAGATACATCACTTTGGAAATAAGCTCTTTTATTTGTTCCGGTGTTGTATAGTCTTATTTATAAGTGAAAAGTACCTACAAGTCCTTTGTTTTCTCTGGAAAATTTCCGAACCACGATCCTTACGCGTGACGTATATAGATTTTAATTATCTTTTCAGCACCTCCGCCCATGGAAGAGCACATTGTATTTTTTTGAATAATGTATAGAATCGCGGTATCTCTGTCCGTTTCCCCAAAGGGTCCCTCGAATGTTCTATGTTTTACGCCACCAGGAAGTATCATATCTCCCACTTAAACTGGATGACGACTGACTGTCGGATCAAATCATTTCCAGCAGATCTCGACTGGAACCCTCCCGATTTCATCATCTCTTGTCTCAATGACAAACTTCCCGTGCGATAGGACGACCGTCTTGGTGGCTTTGACTGCGGGCTGGTCCTTCGGCCTCCCAGGTCACAAGGTCACAGTGCGATTCATCGCGCGGGGGCTGCGAAAGAATCAGTATAATTGCTGGGTGGGTTGCTGACCACATCAACTACTTTTCAGACGTGTGTTTAATGTTGTCAAAACTCAACCTGATTTGAATCTGAAACTTCTGAACTGAGGTATCCTACGTGCTATTTGAAAAGTTCAAGAGTATTACATTGTTTACGTATCCATAGATGTCAAATTATTTCTTTACACTTATTTACACACATTTTCTTTATATTTAAATGTTTTCTCCTTAGATTTGAAATACGTGAAGGCAAAGTAACTTATATGTTTTTTTGTTGTATTTGGACTCTTTGAACTTACTGCAACTAAATATGGTGTACAAATAATACTTTTAATAGATAAGAACACAAGTTGTGATCTTAGAACCAACTATTGTATAATGTCAAGAGTTAATTCACTTACATCACTTGCTCTTGCAAGTTTTGTTTCAACATTGGATTTTAGCTGCGAGAGAATGGAGAAAATATCGCTCAATGGAAAAAAGACATAAAAATGCAAATATTATGTGAATAATAATTGGAGTTTAATAACGATTAGACAAATCTTCAACCCTTTGATTAACGTGTAAAATGAGTATGATTAACCGGCTGTGAGTTAAGAGGGGTGTGCTTCAAGAAAACACTTTATCGACCTTCAAGTAGAAGAATCGGGTTAATTAACACCCAAGTCTATAATTTGTACATAATGATTATATTCCAAGGAGTAGCGAAATATGTACTGTGGATCTTGTAATGTTATGTTCGATTTATTCTTTATTTATAATGAGTATTATGTCACATAATCTTAACGAAAGATGTAAACTACAAAGGTGTACATTAACCATTTGCATTAAACATATTTTACTAAACACTGACCCTTCCTGTAAAATGAGTGAAATCTGCGTGAATAAATCAAAAAATGAACAAACATAATGAAATGCGTGTGGCATTTGTAAATACGGTGCACGTGAGCGCTCACACTGACAGAAATGCTTCTGCTGTGCTGTGAATGGTAAATGTCCTCGGTGGTTGGTAAACAACTCCTTTGCATGCATTATTAAAATCTTCTTTCATCTCCACCACCGGTTTGTCTCACGCGAAAGCCCTACTTTTAGTGCGACATCTCCTTTACATGACTTACGTAGCAAAGTATGACATGTGTGCAACACAAAATTTCCATTGCTACTTGCTGTCGGTTCCTTCCCATTATTGCGGCAATTGAAAATAACGCTTAATCTTACTCTGAAAAAGTATGAGTATTTGTTGTATTTTCTTTAAAAGCTCTATATTTGACAGTCGCAATATTTACAAATATTCTAGAGAACATATATGCCAGGTGAAACATTCTCGAAAGATCATTTCAGTACTTTCATGAGCAGCAGAGTATCGGGTTCTTAAACACAGAAGCACTTCATTGTACTTTGTTCACGCAGTTGTTTTCTGAACTGCACATTTGCAGGTATATTACTAGTGACAGATCTCTTCCTCACCTCAAATGTGAGTCTTCTTGATATTTTAGTGTTAATTGATAGTGAAAAGAAATCTTATTGAACCATTAGAATAGAGAAGAGGTTCAAAAGAGTCGAGCAAACGTGACTTGACGTCTCAATCTCATTGGTGTTGAAGGTTGTACAATCCAGTGACGTGAACTAAGCTATTACATCTTACCAACTCTCAATGATTGTGAAGTTTCTTTTGTAAAGAAAATTATTCTCATTTAATCGTAATATAATAAAATATAAATAAACAATACACAAAATAATTGGCAAAATTGAAATATATATTGACTCCCACACGTTCAAATAACTCTTAAACCACATGTTAATTTTGTTTTGACTTTACCACAGACAGTTGCATTATCAGAGTGATTGATGTGTCAAGAAGTTTCTACTCTTTAAAATAATGTCAGAATTATTGTGTAATATCTGTAAACCAAAATCTACATTTTACTTTAATAGTTGGTTTCTTGTTCAAGAGTCAAAAGGATATGCATCTAAATGAGCGTTATACTTCATTTTTTCGATATATTTGTGAACATATGGTTTCTGGGAAAAAATAGCTCTTGGTTTCGTTAATTCTCTGAAGGATAGTTTCGCAAAAACAAAAGAACAAAGAGGAATTTAGTTACATAAATTACACAAGCAGTCATTCCTTGTGAAAACAAGGAAGGAGATATAGCGGTGGGCATGTTTAAACGGGGGGTGCGGCGAGAGGAGTGCTCTGGCTACGTCACGACTTAAACGTAACTCGCGAGCAATGCTACAATTGTTTTGAGAGTACGAAGTGGTTGTTGCCTGCATTGTAAATTGGTACGTGCCGTTCCGAGTCAAACCTAAGTATCTCTATTGGGGGCCGTGCTATTCAGCGCTGCGTGAGGATTAGGGAGCTCGTGTATCAAGAAAACTTGCGCGAGTAATACTTTCTCACTTATGAAGCACTTTCCCTTTCAAAACACTTGGGTTTTCAAGAAAAATAAAATTATTTTGTTTCTTGCTCCTGTTATTGATTTCTTTTTGCATTTAAACAACCTCGGTACGCACTGAACAATTATGGCACTTCTGTACTAAATTTCTCTTCTCGCCTTTCCACGAGCCAAATAGAAGTTTTTAAATGAAAAACAGCCAAATGATCTTTATTACAGGATGGGCCTGACATTGGATTTCAGTTGTGAAGGCAGTTTGTAATGTCTTGTTAGCCTATGTACGCAAGACGAGCAAGCAGAAAAAAATTAACATTTTAAATGATACATGAACTGTAAGCTTCATCTATAAGAACGAACTATTCAGTGAAACAATGCAAGTGTAGTAGAGACAGATGACCTGTGGTGCAGTGGTCAGGCGGTTCGCCCTACTCTGCTTGGACCGGGT
This sequence comes from Gryllus longicercus, assembly GCA_038098605.1. NCBI lineage: Eukaryota > Metazoa > Arthropoda > Insecta > Orthoptera > Gryllidae > Gryllus > Gryllus longicercus. The sequence goes on from JAZDUA010000441.1 coordinate 810,534, forward strand.
TTCAGTACCCCGTCGATTCGTATGGGGTTTGTTGAATCATGATTGATTACTAGCGATTCCGGGGGCATCCTAAGATCATTAGTCCCGTACATGTAGTGCACGTTTTTATGCTCGAGAGGTGGCGGTGATCTTTCCCGCTGGATGGCGAGATCCGGGGCCGTCCTTCCGTCGGCTAACTGAGATTTCCCAGTCAGGAATCTCCCACCAGCGGAGCATCGTCCCAGCCGGGACACACTCTAAGCTCCCGACCGGTGTGGTAGTGTTGTGATTGTTAGTGGGTGTGTAGGTAAGAGGTGAGGATAGCTAAGGGAGGGACAGGAAAGATCTCACGTGGTCCGTGGCCCGTTTATTAGGGTACTGCTCCGGCATTCGCCTGGTGTTGATCAGAGAAATCACAGAAAACTATCGATCAGAGCAACCGGCCGCTAAAATTCTGCTCCAGACAGCGATAAAACTCGAACTAGCTCTCTGGCTAGGGTCGAAAATCCTACCACCGTCGGGTCTCGATCCCCTGGACCTCCCAGTCAGATGCACTGCAGTGACATCAGTTGTTGCTCTGAGAAACTTCTCTTGTGTGTGTGTGTGTGTGTGTGTGTGTGATTTGTGGTGACCACAGCAGATTTGACGCGGATTTTCTCTATATTTTTTAATTTCCCTAGAGGACATTATCACCCCGCCCCCAGTTCGTTTTATCAATGCCAGGATGTGCGTATAGAAATTGATGATGACACATTAGTTAAGGTAGCATTGTTATGAGTCTGCTCACATAAAAACTGTGAGGAAGTGCCATTTACCTTCCAGGATGTATAATGCTGTAAAACTGATGTGCGACGTGTCACACGCGCGGATGACACCGAAACCATCCGTTTCCGGACTCGTGTCATTAGAAGCCCTTCTTCTTTTCCTATGTATATAAGTAGTCCATTTCTAAAATGAAAGTTTTATCCTTACGTTTCGAAACATACTGTTACTTTATTTGATGATGGTGATGTTGATGATTCGATGAGTGCCATTCCTACTCGGTCTCTTAGTATCTTTTCATAGTGTGTTGATAGTAGGGGCGATCATGAGGGTTGAATGGAGGCGAGAAATAAAAATTCTTTGTTTGGGATGATGGTGGAGATGTGATTCATGGTATTTTTATTTATTGAGGAGCCAACTATTCTACAGCATGGACATCGTGAAATCCATACCTTACGCGGCACTTGAACTCGCTGTTTTCGGTAAGTGTACTTTAGAGTTCTTGGAAAGTACTTTAGAGTTTCCCAAGATGCTGTTCCATCGAAGCACGCTTACTCTTTACATACTCTTTATATTACATACAGACATATTCTGTAGTAGAAAGAAACTCTGTATAACGTGTATTTACTAGGCTTTCCGGGTGACGCCGCGACCATGGCGAAGGTGCCGACGTTTCGGTCGCCATTCTGCGACCTTCCTCAGGGCGTAATGCCTATGAGGTAATGTGGAAGGTCGCAGAATGGCGACCGAAACGTCGGCACCTTCGCCATGGATGCGGCGTCACCCGGACAGCCTAGTAAATACTGACTCCGGCCGCGGAAGCCTACGCTCTCTGTATAACGTTATTCAGGCAAGGAAACAACTTTTCTCTTTTGCTTCATGAGAAAATCTGGTTACGCAAAACTCTAAAACGCAGCTATGTCATTATTGTTATAGATCGAAGATGTCAAACATGGAATAAAAGCTACACGTGTATAATATTAACGTAACTCGATTTCGAAATGGATCCGACGTCTTCCAAGCGTAGCGGCCGCTCATTGCGTGTTTCTGCCGTGAAAGGAAGCTGCTGATGCAAGCTGAGGTTATTCTCTGCCCTGCGTGCTGGCATGCCCGCGCGTTAGCTCGTTCCGGTCTGTCTTACCGCGTTCGATGCGTAGACGGCAGCTAACGGGAAAGCTAACGGTTAGGAGTCGGAGTGCCCTTCAAGGAAAAAAGTATGTTGTTTTGGATTAACACATGCCTAGAGGAGTTCTGTGCTAGCAGACAACAGTTCAAAGTGCTAATTGTTTGGCAGAATTGACTGTAAGCGAAAAACATTGCCTACATCGTCTGCATTCTCGAGAGTGCCTTGTAAATGTCATCTTACTCAGTTTGTAAATATTATATCTATTGTTATTAGTAACACAACGATGCAATACAAATAAATTCTCGGAGCTTCTGGTTTTGATGGGAGATTTAAATTCATTTAAGACAATTATTAATAGACCTAAAAAAATTCTCTAACATGTAAGATTTTTGTAATTTCAATGAAACGACTGGTAAAAAAACTCTTGATTTATGAAAGTTTCAAGAAACATACGTGAATAAACGATTTAAAACTAGATGTACACAATTCTACTGAAGGAAAAATAAGTATAAATATGTATATGCATATTGATAACATACATTAACAATAATGTTATATTTATACTAACAATATCAGAGACTCCGCTAACACTTTCTTTTGCTGAAATGTTGCCTCCTTGGTCGTCTCCTGTGCAATTCTACATTTTCTCTCTTTAAAGATCAAAAGTCGTCTGCCACCATCACTTCAAAGTATCTGCTCTGATAGCGTTTTCCCATCTCATTCAGGTCTTGATGGAACTTCTTTCCATGATCCATAACTAAAACCCTCCAGAATATAAGGAAAGAAATCACGGTGGTTGTAGAGAAAATGAAGTTTGAGCTCATGTTACATCCTAAATGCTTCATAGAAATTAGCATTTCATCCACCGTAGATTTGAAATCTGGATGTTTTTTATTTCCTTAAAAATTGACGGAGAAAGTTTTGAAACCTGACCGAGCCAGTCTTTCTTTATAGCCCTTTAAAATTTCAAAATGTTCATCTTTCATCAGATTTCTAATTTGAGGTGCAACAAAAATCCTTTTTTGAGCTTGCTCTTTAAAAGAAAAGAAAATTTTTGTACAAATATACTTAAAGCACCCTACATTCTTATTCAGATCCTTGACAGTTCCATTACACCAATTGATATGGAGTGGTGGCAAAATAATATTTTCACGATTAACCAAACCTATTTAATTTTTATCTCCTGGAGTCGAAGTATTTCTGATTGACCAATCACCTTTGACCCAGTTTAATTCTCGAGCCCTGCTATCCCAATCTCGTAGAACGAAGGGGAATATAGTAAATCCTAGTTGAAGTCCCAACAATGTTTCAATAGCTTTCAAGTCTCCGCAGACAACCCGTTCTTCATACTTAATGTTTTTTAACTTTTTTAATGTTTTTGTATATTTCCTTTAAATGAACAAAACGACGTAGTGGCTCTGAGGCATAGGATTTCCATTATGCAGCCGAACAGCTTTGAGGCTGCGTTTTAAAGAATCTATAAACAACATCCATTGATCACTGACATATCTTATTACAAATTTTGAAAGTGCATCATGAATTGTGTTTCTGTATACAAACTAGCCCTATTTTGTGAAATAATCAAACAACTGTTCTTCTTTCTTTCCATACCAGTAAAACGTTGTGCCTGGTGCGAGCATATTTTTTTCTTTCAACAGTAAGCCTAAAACCTGCGTACATTAATTTGAGAGGCCAAGATGTCGCATCAAATCATTAAGCTCTTCTCTGTACTTTGGAGTCTTCTCTGTACTTTGGGTAAATAAGTAAAGTCCATTTCATTGTCACAGCAGTCTAAATAATCTGAAGTTGATGTAGATTGTAGGTTATGTTAGGTATAGAAATGACAGGACCATGTGGTATGGATCTAATGACTGACGGAATATTCGAGGAAACTATTTATTTCATACTTTTATTATTATGTCCGTACACTTTGATCACGCAAAAGTAACAGTGTTTACATAATTCTTCTGCTCTCTCTACACCATTGGAATACCAAAAGATAAGATTTATGCTTCCGTTGGTACTATTTTCTCAAACCTCAAACACATGTGTGACAAACACTGTATGGGGCCCAATATTTATCTTGATCCCTTAACTTGATGCCAAAGTAAGCGTGATACGCTTTCCTTACACATGAGGTGATGTTTTCTCTTCGGGGTTTTAGTGTAATTGAGCCACATATATAGCAAAAACAGATCGGATCACTTTCACATCATCTAGATAAACTCGCCATTCTTTTTTTTTTTTTTTAAATTTATTTCTACCTGCTCGGCATTTCTGCCTTTCAGGGGTGTTCATTGTACAATATTATACACATTAACTTTTAGGGATGGACATCCGCATGCGTTACCTCCTTTCTCGGGGGTCTGATAAAAAGTTGTTCTTTGAGAAGAAACTGTGGATAACAGTTTTTGGAGTTATATGGGTTTATTTTGAGGAGAGGGTGTCAGTGGGTGGAATTTGGAAAGTGGAAGATGGGTGGGTGATTTAAGGTGGACGAAGGGACGGCTGCAACATTTGAAATTCTGTTACTTCTATATATTTTATAACCGGAAATTTTGAATTTTTCATTTAGAACCAAGTGGGTTTCGGTTATGCATGTAATATCGATTTTGTGTTCGTGAAGAAAAATTTCTATTTCTGATGTTGTCTTTTAATTCCGTTTGCATTCCAATTCAATAAGGTGATTTTATTTGCCATTATGGAAATTTATTAGCACTGACTGGACAATATTTTGAATTTGCGGGATTATAGCTGAGATTACTTGTGATACTATTGTGATTATTAGTTGGGATACATCAGTTGGCATTTGGGTTTGCAAAGATTGAGCCGGTGACCACGGGGTATTGGTTTTGGGAAGGGGAGGAAATTCGCGAGGACTAAATGTTGGAGGGCTACGAGAGGGATTGTTGCGCGGCGGCGGTTGTTGCTCTGACCCTGACCTGCGTTCATTTGGGTTTGAACGTGCTTGCTGAATTTCTTTGAAAATGCGACAGCCTTTGTAATTGGCTGTGTGCTCCAAGCCACAGTTAACGCAATTCGGTTTGTCACTTTTTGGTTTTGTGCATTGAGAATAGTGGTGTGACTCTTTACATCTAACGCACCTCGGAGTGAGTCGGCAGTTTGCTTGCGAGTGTCCATACCTTTGACAACGTTTACATTGTATTGGGTAGTTTCGATTTGTTCTGGGTTGAATTTGTATGACGCAATGCATCAGGCGATTTAAATTTAATATTGACTTCCCGTCTCTATTGTCTTTTATTTCTAGAGCACAAATTTCAATTGGGTTTTTCTTTTTGTCATATAATCTAGTCACTTTGATAACAGGGTATTTGAGTTCAAGTTCTTTTAAAATGTCAGCTTCCGAGTAACATGTGGGGATGCCCTTCATCACAGCATTAAAGGTTTTAATAGAAGGGTCGCGGAAGGAATAGAATTGTCTGTTCTTCTCAACACAGTGATGTCTAAAATTACGGTAATCTTCTATTGTAGTGAGCATGATTTTTAATTGATCACCGGTTGTCTTGGTTGTGAAATCACATTTGACGACTGATTTAATGTCGGAAATCATTTGGTTGTAGTCAAGTACGTTGTGCATAATTATGGGCGGAATTTTTAATGTTTGTTCAGGAGTACTTAGATCACTGTCTTTAAGATTTTGAAGCACTTCGAAACGCGATGAAGTTTGAACATTGTATAATGGCATAGAGTTTTCATCATCATTTCTCTTTCGTTTACTTACGTTTGAAAGCGTTTCGTTGGACGTTGTGGCGTGCATCTCCTCGCTTTGGTGTTCTTGGGGCAGGGTCGTTTGGGGCGGTTGCTGCTGCATTAACGGTTGCCCTTGTTGCGCTGTGGGTTGATTCTGTTGAAGTAGCAGTAGTTGCTGCTGATGTTGCTGATGAAGAAGTTGCAGATGTTGTTGCTGTTGTTGTAAAAGTTGAAATTGTGCTGTTGGGAGAATGCACTGATCGCTGTTGCTTGCATATAAGGTATCCATAGCATTCACAAACACTTGTGATGTACCGTGTAGCCCCGACTCGGGGCTACCTTGTACGTTCATTACGCCACTCGCGGTCACGGGTTGGTTTTCACTCACTTGTGGTAAATATTTTTTAATATTATTTGCGAATTTAAACTGATTTTGAAGTAACGATGTATAATATTTTAGATAGACACGTAGATTGCAGTGCAAGCGAAACTAGTTTGACACTCAATCTAAACACACTACACGATAAGCGCTAGCCTTCGGCTAACTGGCGGAGCTGCGGAGCACGTCTGCTCGTGACCGCTGCTGAGCGAGAACTGTCGCCATTCTTTGAAACACTTTTCTCACCAATTAAATGCGCGTTTACACCCTTTGTAACAAACAGTTAAATACCAGAGAACAACTAATTGACTAAAACTGGGGTTAGAGAACGATAAACTTATCTTCAAACAGTACCGATTGGCTTCTACATAGCGATAAGTAAGTGATTGTAATACATTGCCCATACATTGAAGTTTAACCAATCGTAAATTTTGCAGAAACAATGGGCGATGTGAAAAATACAAATCCACATATTTAATCAGGCTGCATCACCGACTCATTGTCATCCTGTTTTTAATCAAAAGCAGCTAATTGTCACAGCCCTGCATTTACGTATGACATAGCGCGTGCTAATTTGTAATAGGAACAGCCGAAAATTTTGCAAAAACTGTAAATGATTGAAAAAAAATTACGTATTAATCAAGATGAAAAACTGATGCATAATCACCAAAAGCGGCAAATCGTTGCAGCTCGTGTAATAGTAATAAGCAACTTTGTGCAGAAGGAAAACTGCTTGATGAAGTAAATAATAAAAATCAAATAAAGTGTAATTTTCAGAGAATAACAAAGTAAATTAGTTACAATAAGCATTTAATTAATACTACCCTGTTAAAGACGTAAATCTAGTAACTTTAAAATCAGTTTACATTTACTCTATTCTCACTTACATTTACTCCATCCATACTTGAAATATTATTGAAGTGGTTGTCCTTTTTAGATGAAAAGAATGAAAGGAAGGGAAATTTTTATTATTACCTTAAGTCATAATTTGTGAGAATGGAGTTTAGACATAAAGTTTTAATGAATTGCGAACTTCCATCTTTTAAAAAGCGTAGAACCTTTAATTTCCTCTTCTTTCTTTTACTTTCTCGTGTCCGTAGTGTATAATGAGTTATATTGTACTGCGGAAAACCGATGTCACAATTTTAACGAAAATGCACGTCTGGGGTTTTTTGATAGATGGAGGGGGGTGTCGCCCCATCTTCAGGCTAAAAGTACAATTTTTTCTACATTAACAGACTTTGTGACGAATAATATGTTTCATTTTCAATTTATATTAAGAATAAGTATGAATATGGTCGAATAGATACATTATTTAAAATTGTTAAAACTAAACTTCTAGTTAAACTTTAACCTACAATTAAATTACTCATCAACGGGCAGCGAGACTCATCATGTTTGATATGAGTGGATAAATTAAATAATATTTGTAGCGTACGTATGGACACGCAACGTCATAGTCATATCATAGTTAACATCATAGCAACAGAGTCGATAGTCCAAAACAGTTAAATTAATTGTTTCTGAAGCTCAGCCATCTAGTCACTCGAGGCCTATCGGTGTTTGGATTGGCGCATATAGTTAAGAGGGAGGTCGGTGCCTGGGAGAAGGAAATTGCAGTGGGGGAAGGAAGTCATTTTCGTAATTTCTACGTAAGATGCAACATTCTTATGTTAATATGGATAAATACATAGTACAACGTGTAAGTGAGGTTTGGAATAAATTAATTTGTATTCAATAGAAAACCAGAATTTTCACTGTAGCCCAGTAAAAACCTGTAAGAATTTCGAGTATATACGAAATTAATTTAGAGATCCTTTAATTTAAATTTAATAAGTAACGTTTTGTAAAATCTACGGGTTCGCAGATCTACGCACGAAGCAGTTGGGCAGTGTCATCAGGACCCAGTGAAGCGGAGCCTATGAGGAATATAAAAGATCTTTACGATTTCTTGTTTTTTTCCTGTACTAAGGTTGATTCCTGAAGTATGTGAATCTAAATTGGCAAATCATTTCATCTTCATTCCTAACTTTCTTCACTTCAACATTTTCCCTTCCATTATTTTACTTTGCATTTATCCTTCTGTATCCATGGATACTTCTTGGAATTACTCAACTCCATCCAGCTCGAATGCTGGATGGTTCCATGTCGAGCATTCCAGATGTAAAATCTGTTTCCCCTTATTTTGAAAGTTGTTCACAATTAAGGCATGTGAGTGTAATTTGACAGTTTGGGCAATTAAGATTATTTATCTTTTTCAAGAGAAATGTACTTCCTCACTCAGTATCACAAGTTTCAAGAAAAGAAAGCAAACGTCAATGATAATTCATCGATTCGAAATAGCAAATGTAACTCATTTAATTTAATTACATTTGAAATATGAAATAAAACATATGAAACATGAAATGTCATTTAACATTATTTACGCACAAACATTATGGGTTTTGTTACTCTCAATTCATTCACATCGCCCAAAACATTTTCGTCGGCTAGCATCCTCTATCAATTAGTACAGCTGTACTGAAAAATATGTAAATGGTTATATAATTATTTTCTCACTAAACTGTTCATCAGGGTACATACTAGTGTATGCCATTGAATATACTCATATTTTAGTAACGAGAGTTCTACTGAGGTGAAGAGCTTATTTGATTGACTTAGCATTTTCTGTCGCGTCGTCGTCGTCGTCGTCGGGGTCAACCTCGTGGCCGAGGATCCCTCAGTTTACTATTGCTGCCTCCGTCTTTCATGTGCTCGTAAATGACTCACTAGGCCGATCTTGGACGCTATCGCTCTTTGACACTCTGAGCAGGTGAAACTTGCATTATTAGCTGTTGAACCAGCGTCTTGGCGAGCTTTAAAGATGCCTTTGTTTTTATAGCAGACATTTCTCCATTTAGATCTGTCTTGGCATAGTGTTTCCCACGTGTCCTTTATTCCAATGTTCTTTATCATTGCATGGATACCATCTTTATATCTCTTTAGCTGGCCACCCTGACGCCGATTACCTTCCGCTAGCTCACCATACAATATCTGTTTAGGGGTTCTCTCCACTGACATCCGGGTCACATGTCCAATCCATCGTAATTGGTTGCGAGCTAGAATATTTTCTATGGTGATACAGCCCGTTTGGTCTCGAATTCTCTGGTTGGATATGAAATCTTGCCATTTTATCCCTAGAATATTACGTAACTGCCTCATTTGGAATTTTTCTAGGGTTTTGACATGCTTCTTGTAGATGGTCCAGCACTCACTGCCGTATAATAGTATAGACAGGACGACGGCTTTAAATACCATAATTTTAGTTCTGATTGTAAGATCATTGCAATTAAAGACACGATCTCTAAGCTTATAGAAGGCATAAGAGGCATTCCGAATTCGATGGCTAATTTCTGCATCCAGGTCTCCTCCGGTGGTTACTAAGCTTCCTAAATAGTTGAACTGTTCAACCAACTCTATGGAAGTGCCGTCAATGATTAAACCATTCCTTTGTGGGAGTGTAGGCCCACTACAGTACATAAAGAGCGATTTCGTCTTAGATGAGTTAATCTCCATACCTAGTGATTTATATACACTTGCAAAGGTGTCCATCATTCTTTGAGCTTCTGGTTCTGATTTGGCTAGTATGACCAGATCGTCAGCATATTGCAGTTCGGTTAAGTAGCGATTGCGGACGTTGCGTTGAGCTTTTAGACGGGCCAAGTTGTATAGTCCCTTGTCAAATCTATATCTGATATTCATTCCGCGATCTTGAAGTGTACGGTCCAGGCTGATAATGAATGCAGTCATAAATATATTAAATAGAAGAGGTGCCACCACACATCCTTGTCGCACTCCGTTTGATATAATAAAGCCATCTGTTACTCCTCCACTTGTGATGACTCTGGCTTCATTTCCTTCATGTAGGTCAGCGATAATGTTGACTAATTTTTGAGGACATCCGAACTTTAATAGGATTTTCCATAGAGCGTGCCTATTAACCATGTCGAAGGCTTTTCTTAAGTCCACGAAGGTTGCATATAAGCTGGAATGTTGCTCTTTGACCTTTTCCTGAATCTGTCTTAAGGTAAAGATCATGTCAATTGTACCTCTGTTTGGACGAAATCCAGCTTGGCTTTCAGGGAAGATTCTTTCCAGTAGTGGCTGCAGGCGGTCTGATATCACTCTTGTTAAGATTTTCCCCGCCGTACAGAGAAGTGAAATTCCGCGGTAATTAGTACAATCAGCTCTGTCACCTTTCTTTTTGTATATGTTTACAATTAAAGCATTTTTGAAATCAGAGGGCGATTTACCCTGCTGCCAGATCCTTTGGAATATCTCGGTAAGACAGCTGAGCAGTGAGGCGCCGCCATATTTATAAATCTCAATCGGAATTCCATCAGGTCCAGGTGCTTTATTATTCTTAATTTTTGCGAGAGCTTTGGTGATCTCTTCTGTTGTTGGGTGTATAGCAAGGTGTTCGCATACAGGATATTGCGGAATCTGATCGATAACTTGCTGATTCACTATCGAGTTTGTATTCAATAGATCTTGGTAGTACTCTCTCCAACGATGACTTATTTCTTTGCTGTGGGTAAGTAGGGTACCTTCTTTATTTTTAATTGGGCAACAGCCGTTCCATGTAGGTCCATATATTGTATTTACGGCTTTATAGAAGGCACTGGAATTGTTCTGATCGGCAAGGACTTGTATCTCCTGTGCCTTATCCTGGAACCATTTATTTTTGAGTTTACGTGTAGTTTGCTGTACAAGGGCTTTTGCCTTTCGATAGTCTGCTCTTAGTTGCATATCCTGTGGTTTAATAATGGTAAGCTTAAATAAATTATTCTTCTTCTTGATTACTGCTTCAATTGCCTGGGAGTTCTCATTGAACCAGTCCGGGGATGTCTTTTTGGTAGTGGGCTTGAGTACTTTTTTGGTTGCTGTCTGAATACCCTGTACGAGAGAGTTCCATTCCTCTTCAGTAGTATTGTTTTTTCCAGAATGACGTTTCTGTATATGATTTTGTAACTCATTTACTAAATCTGCCCTGGTTGTGGAGTTCATCAGAGGTGTGACGTCGTATCTAATTTGCTTGTTCTTGGTTGTTTGCGTTCCAATCTTCTTGGGTTCAATATGCACCTTACATATCAATAGTCTATGATCGGTATCACACTCAGCTCCCCTATAGGCTCTGGTTACTCTCACTGTTCTTCGGTCTCTTTGCCTTACGATGATATGATCCAGAGCATGCCAGTGGCCTGATCTAGGGTGTTTCCATGTGCCTTTGTATATCTCTTTCAATTGGAATAAGGTGTTTGTAATAGTTAAATTGTGTGAGGCACATGTGCTGAGCAACATTTCTCCATTTTCGTTCTGTTTACCAATACTGTGCCGCCCAATTACCCCATTCCAGGCTTCAAAATTCTGACCTACACGAGCGTTGAAGTCGCCCAGTAGGAATATGCTCTCAGATTTAGGGATGGAATTGAGCACTGTGTCTAGATTCTTGTAAAAATCTTCTTTAATATTGGCCTCGGCATTGAGTGTAGGGGCATATCAGCTTATGAAGTTAATAGGTGTGCCTTTGAACAGGCCCAAGCGCAGAGTCATAATACGCTCATTTACTCCCATAGGGGCTGTTGTAGTTCCTTTTAGGATCGTGTTTCTTATCGCAAATCCCACGCCGTGTTGCCTAGGGTGAGTTTTATCACGACCTTTCCAGAAGAAGGTGTAGTTCTTCTCAATAAGTGAACCTACTTCTGCTATCCGAGTCTCACTTAAAGCTGCGATGTCCACTCTATACCTCAGTAGTTCTCGGTCGATAACTGCAGTTCTTCGTTCTGGGCGGTTATCACCGTCTAACATCGTTCGTACATTCCATGCTGCGACTCTGAGTATAGGTCTACGTCTTCGTATTTGCTTCATTCGTGATTGGTGCTGCATTGGCCTGGGCAGGGTTTCCCCCCCGGAGATCCGAGTGGGGGAATATACTCCGGAAACATTTATTCCTGTCGGACCTGGCATCAATAGTAACTGGTGACTGCACATGAAGGAAGTACAGGGGGGCTTGTACTGTATACCCCGCCTGCTGCTACAGATAGACATCCTAGAGTCGGTGGCACAGCTAGCTGCGACGATCGACTACGGGTGCCTATCCTTGGGTAGCGGTTATAAAAGAGGAATAGGAAAGAGTGAAAGAAGAGTGAAATGACTCCCTAGCCCTCGAAACCTAATAGCGTCGGGATCGGAAAATATCAAGAGTTGACCAAGAGAGGTCTATAGAATAGCTAAAAGAAAGACGTGAGGTACAAGTAAGTGGAAGCAATACCCCACGTAGCTGAGTACCCTCGGGTTTGCCATGCCCGTCGCTAGGTGCGAGCCTTTGAGGGGGAATGTCTGGTTCGGGACCCCTTATTGGCTATTCGGGGTTGCCCTGATAGCGAGCAGGTCGCTCAGGGTTTTCCGCTATCCACCACCTGCGGACCCGCTTGGTAGCTGACATCCAAGCCCCAAGATGTCTGTCGCGCAATTGTACTGTACTGTACATTACTCGTGAGATTATTTGTAAATATCGGCGACTGTGTCTCAACAATAATGCAAGAAAACCACAATGTGATTTGAAGCATGTGAAATTGTTTCGAAAATAAAGTAATAAACAATGATGATTCAAGAGACTACTGAAAGTGTTCCTCGAGCTCTCATACAAAGAAAACTTACATGATGTGAGCTTAATAAATCCTTAATAATTTGTGTCTCACAAGTATTTATGATTTAAACTTTTAATCAAATTGTTAGACAATCGTGTTTAATCAACTGATTTCTGCCATTGACAGTTTGTGAGACAAAATCGGCAACATAATAATATTATCTATAAATAAAATACAGCCGTTATACGTGCTTAATTGTAAAGTTTTAATATTTATACTCGTAATTGTTATCATGTTATCAGTATGTAGACAAATCTAATAGTTATGAGTATGTGAACTGTATAATAATGTTAATGTACAAACAATATTTGTTTTGTAAGCTCTCATGTGTCTGGTAAGTTCTTACCTGTCATAATTTCTCTATTTCTCAATTTTAATATTGTATGCCTGATGATGGGGACAACAATCCCCGAAACCGTTGCACGATTATGAAATAAATTAATGTTACAAAAATTTGTCTGTCAAAAAATACGAACTCTAACCGTTCACATACTCATAATTAATTATAAGACTCGCTAAATGGTGGAAATAAGAAATGTAATAGTTATACGTTTATGCAACAAAGATGAGCGTCGGGTTTAGTTTAGAGACCGTGTAAGGTTCATCATTCATGTTCGGTGATAAGAAATTTCTAAGTGAATTTTGGGGGCGGGTGAGAATGTTGCAAGTAAGTTGAAAGTCTGGTCTAGAACTTGTGAAAGGTTGTAAAATATGATTCCACGGTAATTATTATAAGTACTATTGTTACAGTTCTTTCTCTATGTATTACATTTTATTTCAGAGTCAATTTTAATATTTGACACATTTCCGATTTGGGACATTAAAAATTGTAAAAACGAGGAATTATAAAGTTAGTAATCATTGCTCTATTCGTATTTTCAACGAAAAGTGACAGTGATGTCCAAAACATTCATTATTTGCCAGCGAGAATCCAGTGACATGCCGACCACATCAGCTCCTAAAATATTTTTCTATTTCTTCTTCTTCTTCTTCTTCTTCTTCTTCTTCTTCTTCTTATTATTATTATTATTATTATTATTATTATTATTATTATGCCACGAAAGGTGCACCTTCAATATGTTTTGTCGCATGGGGAACCAAATAAAGGACGAAAAACCCCATGAATATGACGGATATCGTTAATCGTGAAATACTCTACAGCGTCTGTTAAAACAGAGTTCTTTTAAACAACAAATAAATATATCTCTTGTTATTAAATTTAAAATTTTTAATGTAAATAAAATTTCAGAGAAAATGGGAATATTAACGTTCTCTACTGATAGTGTGCGTGATTAAAAGTTAAAATGATTAACATAAAACAATTTAATAATAAGGATATAGTACTAACATGTGGAATTCTGAGTTACTATACTTACTAATATCCTTGAGAACTAAATAAATATTTTTCAAATCAATAAATTATTGCTGTAAGGTGACATTGGATCGCATCCTGGCACGAGAGTTAGAAAGTGGAATTAATTGGAAACTTCTTCAAAGGTGACGGAGCGAGTTGTCTGTATGTGTCATAAGCATACGCTTCTCAAGAGAGTTCTCGGCGAGGTGCAAATTATCTCTTAGCGCGCCAACGAGCCGAAAGGATACAGCGCCCGGGTGTTGTTAAACAGTGGGCACTCGACTATAGTCCCTCGTACTGTAGCATGAGTCGACTGAATTTTAATACATCTTTACTACCTAAATTAAATGCTATCGTGTATCAGGTAACGCCATTCTCCTAAATTAAGTACAGAATCAATTTACTTTTATAATATTCTTAATACACAGATCAAATTCAACATTACTTGTAACTCTGTGCATTAATTTTGACGAATTGTGATAGAAATTTCTCAGAAACAATGTTGCCGGGGTGCTCGTAAGGCTACCCTTTTCACAAATTTTCTTTCTTAAACGTCAATCTATTTTAGGAAAATCATTAAACCTGTGAATTTCAGAAATTTCTGAAAAACTCAGCGTTTCTTAATATTGAAATCAAATGTGGGAATTTCCTGGGCCATTTCATTAACGACAATCAAAACAAAACAAAACAATATTCAAGATGCAATGCAATTAAATATTTAATTTCATGCAGTAAAGGTAATTGACGTATTACTCACAAGATCCTACATGAATCAAAGGGTATGCTATTTTCTGGATCCATATAGAGGAAGAGAAAGAAGTCTGAAATATTGAGATTTATAAGTGAGCCAATAAACTTTTTCTGTAGTGTTCAAACCGGAGGTTGTTTGAAGCACTCCACACAGCTCAGAATAGATCTTTCTCTATCAAGTCTTCATATCTTCCGCAGCCCACTTCGATGTAATAAATTTAGCTGAGCCTTTCAAACAGCTGTTATCCCGTTTGATGCAACCCAATTGATGTGTGTGCGTTACATGCTTCACGTTGCAGTGACCCCTGAAATTAACACGCGACATTAATGTTACATGAGGCACCGAGGAGAAAAACGAAAGGAAGGAGCAGTAAAATAAGAATCAGAAGAAGAAAGAAAAAACAGAAGACGAAAGAATGAGCGAGAGAAGAAAGAAAAGGCAAAAAGAAAGAGAAGAAGAAACGGAAAGATTGAACTATTGTCTTAGTCCAATACCGTGTGTGTTGTATTAACAGAAGGAATTATGAATTTTGGACAATCCTATTTCTCGCTTAAGAAGCACCAATACATATGCTAATCGTTTACAATGCATACTGAACGTATGTTTGCCTCGGCCTTCCTCTGCAACATTTACTTCTGCAAATCGTTTTGTCATGTTTTAAGTAGATTTTTTAAACTGAATGCTCTGAAAATTCATCAATTAATATTTTCCTTTTGATAAAATTTCCCGTTAAGTTGTTCTTTCTCGCATTAGTCATGAAGCTTTATCGTTGGTAACTCACACAATTTAATTTTAATCTATATCCTACAGTAGCAACTCTCAAAAGCTTCAATTCTCCTTTTCTCATCATATTCAATAATTATATTTCACTTGCATCATATCAATACTATTTTTATGTATTCTAGGAGACTTACCCACGGCATATCTTCGAAAAATGTAGTCTGGCTGGCACTGTATGTAGGATTCATTGAATTTTGCCGATAAAGGAGAAATAATGTCGGAAGATTGACCGCCCTCGGGGGAAAACAATGACATCCAATGAATCAGTGAATCAGGTGCGCGTCGTCTGAGAGGAAGAATCGGCAAGAGCCAATTACACTGCTCTGATAACAGTCAATGAAAAAGCATTCTCCTGTACTGGCAAACAACTTTATCACGCCCAGATAGCCTACAAATGATAGTCTTTAAAAATAATGTATTGAAAATGATAAACGAAAAAACCTATAAAAATATCAAAAACTGCCTCATGTATTGAGTAGACTTCCAGGTAGCATGCTAGTTTTTGTTTTCGTTAACTTCCTAACACTATTTCACATGAAAATATTTTAATACAAAAATTAAAGTATGTCTATCTATCCCGGTAGTTTTAAACAATAATATATTAAGAATTTTATGTAAAGATTCATCTAAATTTGGAACAGATCAACTTGATACTTTCATCTGAAAATCCATCAATAACTTTTTACTTTCTTGTAAGATGAGAATGTTTTGCAGAAATCGTCTATTTTTCGATAGAAAAACTCTTACTGCTTGGCCCTGGTAACAAAACTGTGGATAAATCGTGTTGCTGTATGTTGTAAATTACTTTCTCTAACACGTTGTGTAGTCAGAATCCATGTTTTGTTGAACCGATACCTAAGAATTGATTGATGGCAAAACGCCGGTTCGTCTGGTCAGCCGCCTGTTTGTATGTGGCCAACGCTTGTGCCAAACCGTTCAGATGATTTTCTCGAAAGTTGATATTCCCCTACCGATCTGAACAAATTCAAGTTCCTGCGAGTTTGAGACGGATATTTTGATGTTTACTTTACATACAGATGTTTTGTTGTTTACTTTACATAAAGCCTCGACAACATTTTCAAACTTTACTTAAAAAGACCAAAAAATGACCAGTTTTTGCATAATTGTGCATGAAATTTAGGCAATTTCAAACTATTATTTTCTCAAAAACGGCTTTAATTTTTTTCGTTAATTCGTTTTCCGTTTTCTCCTTCTGTAGAACAGTAAAAAATTGTATTGGCCCCATTTTCAGCCAACTCTCTCTACTTTCGGAAATTGCAAAAAGTAATATTGTAAAAGTTTAATGTGAAGATGGAGATTTTTGTCTTAAATACAATCTTTTCCAAAAAAGCAGGTCTTTAAAAAACTCATGTACCATTTTCGGAAAAGAGTGATTTTTCTTTTAATCTCTGATTGAAGTTAATGCAATTTATAAAAAAAACTTTTTTGAAAATCGGCTCCAACATTATTTGTTATATCGTTTCAACTGATAGAGCAAAGAACGCATAAAATGTCATCGAACATCAGCATTTTTGAAAATTGCATAAGTTATAAAAAATGCGAGGAAGTATGTGCTGTTGAACCTTTAGTTTTTTATTACCATTTTGACAAAATTTGTTTTAATGCAACCCGCAATGCGTTGAGAAGTGTGTGTGTGTGTGTGTGTGTGTGTGTGTGTGTGTGTGTTATGGAGCTGTGGTGCTTGGCGGGTGGCCTGGCGATACAGGGGGTGTCAATACGGGGAAGGGGAGAGCAACAGGAAGGGTAGAGGCAGAGAAGGGAGGGGCGGATGGTGAGAGGTAGAAAGAGTGAAACGAGGGGGTGGGGGGAGCAAGGGGGAGTCGACAGAACAGGGCGGTGTACACCGGATTACATCAGCTAGTATAAGTGTAATTTCAATTTTGAATAAAGGACGTAATTATTCAAAATACAATTGGAGAGTTTCTTTTAATGTATTGAATTCTTTAAATTCCTTCGTGTTGAAAATTATTAGACGAATTAGATATTCCGAGTTTGTAATCAAACACTTCCTAACACTGAAATTCGGCGTCGATGAAGAAGTGGACGTCGGTGCTTAGAATACGCTCCGACCGGCATGTTGGGCCTCTAAACAGTAAGGCGCCATCCTCGCATTAGGGAAAGTGTGCACGTGTACCTCGCAAGATAACAGTTCTTCTCGACTCTCACGTCCGATTCAAGTGGAACTAAATAACACGTTTTGCTGCGCGCTGCGATGGTACCCAAAGGGAACAACTGTCTGGTCGCTTATCAGTGCAGCAACTGCCAACAGAGGCAGTGGTGAGATTTCAGATCTACTGGTGGGGGGTGGGCGGTCGATTTTTGTCAAAGCGCATATTTTAGAAATAATTTTGATATTACAAAAATACCGAATGGTAAGGGAATTAAAATAAATTTTCTGTTTTTCCTTAAACTCTTTACAATTCTATGGTAGAACCAAAGCATTATAAATGTTAATAAATTTAAAAATATGTAGTAAAGTTATTTTTCCCCTTTTGGCGGCGCTCTCGGTAAATGTCATAAATGATGGTTTATCGAGCGTTTGTAACAGCAATTTCTTATCAGCAACGTCGTGCCATTGTTCGTTGAAGGCTGGTTGTGTTTTTCTCGCTTTTGCTGCTTGCTACGCCACTTGGACGTGACTGGCCAGTGCTAGATAAAATTCAGCTCACTGAATGTCTTGAGTTTACTCCATGTGCATGCATGTTATAAGAAAATCATGGTTTTGTGGTCGAAATACTAGAAAATTTGTTTTTATCTTTGTAAAGTGTTTTGGTAAAGTGGCGTTAGTAGCTTTGGTCGTTAAGTGCTTTTTTAAAACAATCTATCTGATTTGAACCCATTCACAATCATTTACCTTCCTACATTTTTTACCCTTCACGAGTCCCGCAATGCTAAACAAATTTTATCATTCTAGGTTCATTTATACCAATCTATGAAAACAGAAGACTGGAAAGCTTTACGAATCATAGTTGCATTTATTTAGTGCATAGGCCATTTTTGCTAGAGCATATTTCTGACTGACACCTCTTCACGGAGCCACGAACCGCCGCTGGGTGAAATACTCGTACTCGTAGGGAGCACTTGCGATGGACGCATGGCCGGCGCCCCCACCCATGGGCACACACCGCTGAGGCTTCCCCCTCTTTCGCCCCGCGCGGCGTCCAATCTGCCACTCCACTCCTCTGGAGCATTGCCTCACTTTGCTGCCACAGCGAAGCCATTATTGTCAAGGGGTCTAATTTCTGAAAACATGGGACATTCAAAGTTTCGAATACAGAAAAAGAATGATGATTTTCCGTCACGTGGTAATTTTGAATCCTGTTAAAATTACATTATTTCTGATGTGCTCTGAGGTCTTTAGAGTTAGTGATAATTACATGGTTGTCAGGTGGAACCGAACTTGGAGCATCATCCATGTGACGAATCCAAAGGCTGTGAGTTTGAGTCCCACGTATAGCATGAGAATGTTTTTACTATTTTATTTGTGGTGTGTTTGGCTTCTGATTGTACATTCATCATTATACTAGGAATAACCAACCATAAATGACAGGACAAAATTAAACTCCCACATTAGTAATAAATTATAATTAATAGTATAACACAATGTAGTTTCTTTAATACTAAATGTAAGATTTTTCCCTTTAAAACATTTCATATATTTTCTATAATAGATTCTCAAACCGAGGTTCGTGGTCAACTAGAGGACCAACAAGTAACTTTAAGGGGACATCAGGTGATATTTTTGGATTTTTATGATTGTTGCCACGTTTCTGAAGAAATCGATTTTAGGTACTCTGATAATTATTATAGTCGTTTAGGCACACATTTTCAAAATAGTAGTGTGTGTATTGAAGATTAGCGCACTAAGTTTTCAGAGGATTTAGTTGAACCTTTCAAAACGTTTAAAATTCAGCTCCTGTAGCTTTTCCCTAACCACCAACGTCGTTCCGAACAGGCGTCGGACAGGGACATTAAATCTCTCAGCTTCCGCGGATCTCGAGTTCCGAAGTGTGCGATTTCCCGGGTATGCGCACGAAGACGATTTCCAGTGCAAAGGAGCAAGGAAAGGATATTGGAGCTCCTTCTAACCCCACTCAAACTGCGAAAAAATTGCGCCGCGAAAACTACCAAATTGTAACGCAAGATGTCGAGCCAGAATGACTACATTTTACAGTGTCGTCCAGTTTTCAATTTTATTGCTTGTAGAGACGAACTATTTGAAAAATCTTTTTAGGCAATGTCCCTTAAACAATAATAATAATATTAATAATAATACTAATGATAAACAAGTATTCATCTTACTTCAGTTGCGTATATTTTACGGTAACTCTCGGGGACTTGGGAAATTATGTTATAGACAATTAGTAATTACATTACATAACATATGTGGGGCCAGGTGCACGCGCTGCTCAGATCGGTGGTTTCCGCTGTTTTCTTCTGTCACTTCCAAGCGGATGCCGGAGAGAACCTTAAAACCCTTTCGCTCTCACTCGTGGCCAACATTTCATCTTTAGGAATGGGTTTCATCTTTAGGATATCCCATTCGTCGCATTCTCTATCTGATTAGAACATCACACGCAGAAAATGTCTTCCAAAAGGATCATTAATATTTCGAACGCAATTAGCCAGTTTGTAAACGCATTCTTTAGAAGAAGAAAAACACTTAAATCAAAAAATGATTTCATTTCTTTATCTCGATCACATTCATATCTAAATGACTGAAGCGTATCAACAGATACTGTTTTAATTTTAGTTTCAGAAGTAGATACTGAAAACTGCATGTTCTAATTTCAAGAATGTATTATGGATATAAACAAACAAAAGGCCAAAAGAAACCAAAAATAAACTCCTATGATTTCTGTGGTCGTTGATGGTTTAATCACACTGATCGCCGCCAATTTGGTCCCAATTCCCTGAACAGTTATATACCTTTTACTGCGGGATGACTCACAACTGCGCATGACCTCTGTGTCGGTGCGCTTTATTAATCCAAAGCGAAAGTGTTGCAATTATCTTCCCACTTGTGCGCGCCGAAAGGACCGGCCACTGGCTTAATGGGCCAACGCAAGGAGGTAGGGCAATTGGAGGCGCCGTCTGCTGCTTCACATTAATTGCTCCTTAACTGTTTCCGCCACGTCTGTACCCTGAAGGCTAGAAACAGGAGAAATCGTTTCAATCGTTAATATGCGTTTACACACAGTATGATTAAGATAAAGTAACAAGGTATGTTTGCGTATGTAGAAGCGAATAAACATCTGAAGCTTCTTAAGGCGGCTCCACACATTCGGCATTCGCCGAGCAGCAAGCTACTGCTCACCCAATTCCGAACAGCTAATGTGTTCGTTAAATGTTCGCTCACTTTGATGTGTTCAAAAGACCGACACGCATTGGGTAGGGCGAATACCGAATGTTCGGCGCTCGGCGAATCGCAAGCAACCCGTTCACACTATTCGGGATTCGGCGAGCGGTAGCTCAGCATTCGCCGAATGTGTAGAGCCGCCTTCAGGGTTGTCCGTTTGGGGAACGGGAGGTCCTCTGTTTGAGACACGACAGTGTCACATTTATATTCTATCAGCTAAACAAATGGGTCGGACGAAATTAGAGCATTTTATGAATAATTAATTCAAGAGAGTCTTCTCATGGTTATACAATAATGCTGTCAGAGTACTTACCTAATATAATTTGCAACCCATCAGTGACATTCTATGAAGTGAAGTCAACACTGACTACTAAAGTAAACGTTAAATGAAATATGACATCAATATTTCTATCGTACAATCTTCAGCAAGTCTTCTTGTTTACTAACTGCAAGGCAAAAATCATCGCAACGTGCCAGAGTCCCACCATTGACCAAATGCAGAAACTTAAATGTGAAGCTTCGGAAGTTCAGCATGCGCGTTGTAGTGAAGCCGACATCGGAAGACCAATTAGGAACTTAACTTACCGTAAATAATTCTCTTACCAAATTATGCCCTTTGAAACTTCATATCAAGGGTAGTTTTATAAATACAATGCCAGCATCAACGATGGATTATTATTATTATTATTATTATTATTATTATTATTATTATTATTATTATTATTATTTTGCTCACGAATAGGCCGACTAGGATCACGCATTAATGCATCCTGCATTTACCGTGGCTCATTATATTATCACGGTGGCAGGTGCATGTAACTTTTAATTGGGGACTAGCATTTAGCTGAGTCCGATTTTTATTCTCCAGGATTGTTACCTCTGGGGGAATGGAAGATGAAATGATGATGATAATGAGGGGTGGAATGACGACACACTCATACAGACATACACAAATACACCCAAGCCCGAGGCGGGACTCTAACCCGCCATTTTGTGGTCCTTAGCGATCTCGGCTATCTGATCGGCCATTATTATTATTATTATTATTATTATTATTATTATTATTATTATTATTATTATTATCGAATTAAGATCCTATTAAGGGGAAACGTCCTCCCGCCTTTTGTAGGGAATGTGTTGTCTAGGCTATCCGTTAGCCACCATGTCAGTGACGCGGCTCGTCCCGGATAGCCTAGACAACGCAAACTCCGGCCGCGGAAGCCTACGCAACCATATTTTGTAGGGAATGCTGAATAAAGTTGTAGGGTGTTTATGAGGGGTGAAAGGATTAGGATGTTTGTGATGGGATGGTGAACGTGGTATTTTTTAGCCATTCCAGCATTCGTCTTATGACCGAGGGAAACCATGAAATACCGCGGTCCGGTTGGCCGGCCCGGGGATCGGACCCGGACCTCCCGATTTCGAAGTCAGCGCGCTACGCACTGAGGTACTTTGATCAGTGCAGCAGCATTAGAGCAGTCAAAATGTAGATAATAATACCTCATAAAGGCACAGATACGACTAATAAATTTACTACAATTAGTTTCAATGACACTTGACGAAATTAATGCTGTGAAGTTGAAATAGATTGCACTAATCAAATCTGACACCTATTTTGCCAATACACACTCTAACTATATTTTGTTTTATATCTTATTTATCAAAGAACAAAATTATCCACGGTCTTTCTTCTCCTCTTCTTCATATTTTTGAGCGATTAATTGTTTCAATACTTCATTGAATTTTATGATCTCGCTTTCGAATGCTCATGCTTTCTTTCCTTTCCATTTTTGAGTACATTGCAATTCCTTTTTAAATATTAGATTTTAGAAGGCTCTGGTACCACAAGTAATTTTTTATTGGTATTAAAACAAATTAGGAAGGCAAGTTGAAATATTAAATTAAAAGGAGAAAATTGCGTCGTATTGTGTGAAATGAAACATCTTTTGGTCCCGAAAAGTTACGTTACATTACTTGTTACGAAGTAAAAGCTCCTTCACCTCGTGTGGAAATATCTCAACTCTTTATATAATGCTTTCTGTCTTGAATCGTAAATTGATGTTTCTTTCGGGCCAGTGGGTGTTAATTTTTACTAGGTTCTAAAACTGTTGAGCATCGGCGACAACCGCGTTGCTGTGCGAAATATAATTCTTTCACTTCAGCCCTGAAGAAGACCAGAATCCTTAGGAATCCCAGCCTTCAACGCGGCGTCATTTGGACAGCCAAGATCATTTGCGTGAATTGCTGGTCGTGGAAGCATTCGAGATCATTCTTCAGAATGCCTAAAATAATAGAGAGTACTACAGTCTTACCACAAGTCAACCACCATTTGGGAATTTCTACATGTTACTCAACTATCACGACCCAAATACTATTTGTCAGAAATTAGTGTAGAATAATCGCTCGCCTGCCTAACAGGTTAACGCCCGCCCGGCGTTACTTAGAGTAGCTTTTCATTCTTGAGAATGCACTGTGCCCAAATAACAGAACTGTACTACAAAATCGAACATTTAGAATAGTCACAGTTAAATTTATCTCTACTAGGGATTACTGTACGTCTTTCGAGCCTTCGTCGAATGGCGACCCGAACGCTGGCCCCGCCCGTTGTCAGTCCCTGTGCTCTCTAGCATCCTCTCAATGGCGGATCCAGAGGGGATTCATGAGGGCCACCCCCTCAAGGCTTAGAATTTTCGTTTACCTTCCTTTATTTGGCAAAATTGCTTTAAATATTAATTTATGTTCGAATTATGTAATTATTTAAACAATAATAATGTTTGGTATAATATCTACAGTACATAAATAATATACAAAATAAATACAAATATCTTTATTATTTCGCTAACTGATCGGATGTAACTGATCACCGCTGGTCCCTGTTGGCTGTGGTGGGCGCTGGCGTTGGCGCTGGCGGTCAGCCGTCGGCCGCAGCGGAGGCGGAGCACGGCCGCGGCCGCCCCCGCATGACCGGAAGGCGGCCTGAATGCGATGGCCCGCTGCCAGGCCGCGAGCGCTTTCAGACGTCGTCGCTCGCCTCGGCCACCGGCAAATACGTCACCGGCGCACTGCTGGCCCATCTGGCCTCGTCTCGCCCACTTGGGGCGCTGGCGAATTTATACGGCACTCAGCAGAGCATCCTAGCATACTCAATGTGATTTTCGTGTATAAATGGGCCAGTGAGAGTACTTTGTTTTTTTTTAATTTTAATTTATTTATCGTCGCATCGACATCAAGGTCATTACCGACTAAACATATAAATGCATTTTACAATTACAATAGGAAATTTAGAACCTTATTAATTATCATAAACCGTACGAAAATACAACACAAACAATTCAATACATACACACAACATGATACATAGAATATATGAGAGAAAGAGAGTCTGCAGGCACAATTTTGAATTTTTTGGTTGATTGACTCTTCTCAGTGGCCCCTTTACATGAACATAATGAAAAGTTGAGAACAAATAATATCTCTTGTGTAAATATATTGATCAAATATTTTCAATAAGTGTCATTATTTTCTTTCGCGGAAGATATACGATTGATTGATTGATGATTGTCAGTAATTCCGGGCGCGTCAATTGATGCGTCGATGACTCCCGTAAGTCTAGCGTGTGTTTTTTGCTCGGGAGGCGGCGGCGGTGGTCTTCCCCCGCTGAATGGCGCGATACGGTGCTGACCTTCCGTCGGGTAGCGGAGTTTTCCCTAACCAGGTATCTCCCACCAGCGGGTCACCGTCACAGTCGGCACAAGCTCTAATCGAGCACCTACAAGGGAGGAGGTTTACGAACACCTTTATATGTTCTCCACTCGAGAATGGAGAATCTCCACTTTCCTGAACTGGTAATTGCAGAGGGGATTTGATTCATTTGAAGGAGCACAATCGTCCCAGAAATTCCAGCGTGAACGTTACCAAAACCCGTGGGTTACGTGTATGGTGTAAGTGTATTTAGAGTAAAAGGGCGGTAAAAACACTGAGGTAAAATGAATAATAGCGTTTCTTAGCCCGTTGATACCTAATAGTTCCGACATGCGTCTGCATTATATGAAAATAATCAATAGATCTCAATAATTTTCCTCAAGAGAGAGAAACTTTCTTTCCTAGCTCTTCAGCTGAACTCGAAAAATAATTCACCAATGGGGTGAACTTAGAAGTTGCGGTCTAGCAAATAATAGAAATTTGACGCAGTTGGAGACCTATTACACAAAGAGTATTACAGAAGGTTTGGAAACTTTTTTTCAATAAGATCCGGTTTAGGCAAGAAATTTTAAAATATATTATTGGAAGAATACTCTATATACGACGTTATCTTACCTTTTAAAATGTCAGCAGTTAGTAGTTTTTAAGTTTGATGATTTAGATTTTTTATACAGTCGACTGCCGGTTACCTTTTACGTCCCGGTGGGCCGCATATTCGACCCATTCAAGGCATCAACACTTGCAGGCTCCTCTGATCTGGGGTCAGAAGAGCACGAGACGCTCCGAGACAACACATATGTTAGAGTCAAGAGACAAACAACCATGCCCACGGCAGGGCTCGAGCCCACTACCCTTCGGACCGAAGTGCTGAGTCGGTCCACGCTCTTAGTCATCTCGGCCATCCAGGTCGGGTAATTCACGTGTTTGAAAATAGGAAAGTTTGTTGACAAAGTACTCTTACGTAACGAAATGCAAATTACAAATTAAATGTCCATAGAAGTCCATCACATCCACCACCTGAACAGTGCACGTCATTTTGCGTATAATATTGGCTCTAGTCCACGTGATAAAATGAGTTACAAAACAATAGAGGAAACAGACTTCGCAAAAAGAGAGCGTTCCGAATCGCTTCGTGAACTATTGCTGGAGTCGCGTGCCAGTTTTTTCCACTGGCTGTTTTCACTGTTCGGTTGATTGAACTTCAGAGGACTGACACGAAATTACGGACGAGTCGTAAGATGTTAATCTTATGTTTCTCATTCATAGCTCATGTTCGATGAGATGAAACTATTGTGGTGTTTTGAACTTACATTTTAAGAATGGTATGTATTTCGTGAACTTGATAATGTAATAGCTGTTAACACTTTTCACAGATTAACCACATGACGATAAGACCAAATATTAAGAAAATAAAAAACATCAGTGTCAACATGTCTAGGTGTTCAAGTTATATTGAATTTTCAACTAACATAAATATTTTATTATATTTTCATTATTTGAAACTTTACGAATTTTTCAAAGAATATCTTGAAACATTCTGTGTATTATCAACACTTCCGTTGATTAGACCAATTGCTTGCCAGTGACTAAGAGTATTATTTTATCTCAATGATACCTCTAGAATATTTCCTTCCATAATTATAGCCATTAAAATTGTGTTGTTATAAAATATCTGAGCTCAGGAATAATATTTTTCTTCTTTGTTACAGGTAAGAACATTAAGGCGTATAAAATTTGCTGAGATTGTCATTTTTTGGTAAGTGACGAATAATAAAACTTTACAAATCACTCAATAAGTAATCGTTGTTGTTAAGCACAAAATATTATTTGATATAATCTATTCGATAAAAATAATGAAGTAATCTTTACGAAAAACTTGGCAGACAAGTAAACAAGGTAACAAGGAATCAAGGACATGTGTATAGCCTATAAAATATTTATTGAAGATCTCTGAAATACATTTAATTTATTCCGTTTTTGGTTCACAAAAATTAAATAATAAAAATTTAACATTAGGCGTCGGGGAGAGCCAAGGTTGCTAAGGCAGAAGAGCGTTCCTGCAGAGTCGCAGGTTCGAAACCCGCCCGGGGCATGAGTTTCTGTGTGTGCCCTTTTACCATTATCGTTACTCTCAATGTTACAGTGGTCGCTATGTGACCTTAGAAGTTGAAAAGCTACCTTAAATAAGTCAAAAAATCCACATTAATACAGACGTTTCAGTTAACAATTTCAGACTCAGCATTAGTGCAGACATATAAGGGTAGAAACACACAGGACGCCACGCGATGTGGCGTGGCAAAAATAATTTCATGTATGCCTTTGAGCATGAGCACATACGAAGAAGCGCGACGCGGCGCGATTTAGAGCAGTCTTCTCTTTTCTTTTCTTTTCTTCACCCTCCCCTCGCTACCCCGTGAACTACCCCGAGAACTCTCCGCGATTTAAACCCTCCGGCGTCTTACGGACTGCGGAACTGTTAATAAAATGAAATGTTTTTGAGGCCGTTAATTTGCCAGAGTAAGCACAAACGCCTTCTGAACAGAGTTGGGAAAGAAATATGTATGAAATATGAATTATGAAGATATGGGAAGAAATTGCTCAGCTAACTATACACCCATAACTCATACATTTTATAACCTCTTATAACCTTATGTTCATAAAAAAAAGTTAAAAAATGTGTCATTATCGCGCATTATAACTCCTGAAACAACATTTAAAAGGTTATATATTTTGATTGATTTGAGGTTTTTTAATGAGATTGGCATTTTTAATGAGATTTAGTATGTTTGCGTTAAGTTGACTTAAAATCTTTCATTGCTTGTTCTTCTGTTGTTCAAAAGTCAATGTTAATATGTGGATTAATAACTTTAAATTCTTGTTTTCAGTTCAGTTATTTGAGCTATTCTGATGGGTGTGAAAGGACAATTAGAGGGTAGGGGAAAGTAAAGGCTGGTACTGAGCGTAGTCAAAAACCCTAATGTTGAGAATGATGCAACAAACAATGATTTAAATTACCGACTGCGTATTAAATATCCAATACTTGTAATATCCGTTGATGATGAAAATTCATTTTCTCTGTACAAGTATTTACTTCGTGTTCGTAAACGCAGCCTTATGAAAAAAAGTGAATTGTTACTATTATTTGTTTCAAGACTTTTCTAGGCGACTTTAATAACAATGTGTTCTGGGACTTGCTTAAGGCAGACATTTCAATAAAATTTTAATTTTTGTGACTTTTATGTGCTGTAATTGCTTTGGTATTGTTTGTGTGAATATATACACTTGAAAAATTGCAAATTTTCCCGCCAATTTAAAGCACGTTTTTCACCACAATTTTGCACCTAAAATTTCTGCCTCTAGTAATAATTGTGTCGAAAACCGTAAATAATTCAAAGTAGTGCCCCGACGCATACTTTTAATTTGAATATCAGATATAATTATTTGCAAATTGTGAACAAGAATTAAGATACATTATAACAGAAAAATAAACCCAACTGCGATTCATCGCGAAGTAGCATAAACCCCGACCACAATAAAGGCTTCCACAATCTATTGAGAGCTGGCTTAAGAACCAGTTTGTTTTGGTCGTAAAGTGCAGTGAAGCGGGGCCGGAAATAAAAGCATCCATTGACCGTAGTTTCCGGTGAGAAAACATTTACCATTCTCAATGCGCTCTGGAGGCAGCGAGCGGAACGTCCGCGCGGCCGAAGGCGCCTCCAGAGCGCACTGGGTCGAAACAGCTCTTCTCGCGGACCTGGCGTGTTTCGGCAGAAAAATAACCTCAATGTACTGTGGTCATCCTTGAAATGATTATTCTTGTTAATCCCTGAAATATTATGCCTTAAAATTGATTGTGATCGATTCTTTCATTTAAACTGGGTGCGTGGTTCGAATATTTGTCAATTCAAGAGAACGTTTTGGTTGACAAATCATATTCATGACATGACTTCTTCTGTTCCTCTCAATACTTCCTTTCTCCATAGGCGTCGATCTTCACTCATTTAATTTTTTTACATGCTGTTGTGCATTTTCCTGCACGTATATTCCCATAAAATATTAATGTAAATCTTTCTTGAGAAGATTATATATCTTTGACCTCATGTGAATAAGCTGATAAGTCATGAATACTTACATTTTACAGGAGAGCAAAAAACATCTTTCACCTGAAGTAAATGAAGAATTAATAATATTCCAACGAAGGTAATATTCAAACTAAACTATTATGTGTTGATTTCGTTTGAAATAATTAATTCCTGATTTACAGCATCAGCTGAAAGTGTTTTTTTAGCTATCCTGTAAAATTTAAGCATTCATGACTTAACAGATTATTCATCGGGGTCAAAGGTATAATCGTCGAAATTATATGAATTATACATTTTGTATAATTGTAAATTATTTAACAAGTTTATAATCATACGTTTTATTCCAAGAGTCACAAAAGAACGTATTGGCTTCACACATTTCACACACTAATACTTACTTATTCTCTCACTGCCTCTTACTTATACACTCCTTTTCGTAACCCACATACTGACATTGTGTTACATCTTTAGTCACAATATTGTTTTTAATAGCGGGCCTCTGAGCTACTATTTACATGTTATCATTGTGTTCATTAGTAAAAAATCAATAATGTATTTAATGCATGTGATAAATACGGCAGCCATGACGTCATTTTTTGAGAAAAGAAGCTATGAAGAAATGAATATTGAAAGTTATTAAACGCCGAAACATTACAATGAAAAAGGAGCCCATGCAAGCTATTAAGATAATTATTTAAGTTAAAATTAAGCGCACCGGGATGGCCGAGGTGACTAAAAGCGTGCACTGACTCAGAGTTTCTATTTGAACGGTTGCGGGTTCGAGTCCCACATTGGGCGTGGTTGTTTGTTCCTTGTCTCTGATGTATGTGTTGTCGCGGAGGGCCTCACATTCTGCTGACCCCAGATCAGAGGAGCTCACAAGTGTGATGGTGTCTGGTCTATGGTCAGATATGCGTCCCATCGGAACGTAAAGGGTAACCAACTGTCAGCCGGAAACGCCTCAGAAAAAATTAAGTTAAACATTCTGTAGCGAATATTTTCGCCAATGCCGGCCCAAATAGACGAAATCGCTGACGCTGAAGAGCCATAGCTGCCTCTTGCGTGTAGGGTCGAATCCCGCCTGGGGCAAGGATTTGTGTTCGAAAGCCGTTACCGTTACCCCGAATTTTACTTACAGTGGTAACTATATGACCTTCATCGCAGTAGATGAAAAGCGCTCTTAAATTAATAAAAAAAGAGGACCATTGAGGCCCGGCGCTTTCTTGGAAATGACGGAGGAAACAGATGAATATATCGGTTATTTTTACGCTACGTGGTGAAGTAATATTCACTTACGTTTTCCCAAGACATGATTGAGGGCTTTTTATACACAATAAGAAACAATAATTTCGCTCACGATATGCAAAGTTTTTCTATGACCATAAACAATGCTACAATTATGAATCATTACTTGTTTCATCGCTAATCCTCAAGGTTATAGAGACAAAGCAGCACGTTCGTTTGCCACCTTTATACGGAAAGGTTTTATGTACACAATGATGTCACAATTCTAAAATCTCTAATTTTTCATAGAAAATGAGTACTTTAAATAATAATAAATATGTTTAAAATGATAAATTAGTACTTGTAGATTTATTTTAATAATTCACATATGTAATATTTACAATTATAATTTTTATGGTTAGTAAAATTAATATTTAAAATTATAATTTTAAATATAACATTTTAAACTGTACAGTGTGGTTTAAATTCAACCTATTTCCACTAGAAAATGTAGTAATGGCAGAAAGAATTATAAAAACGCAAGTTTTTTTAAAAAATTTCGAACTGTTTATTAATTGAAAGAAATGTATAAATAAAATTGGCGCGCACACAAATAAATTAACTTTTTAATAAATCGTTTTCTTATTTCTTTTAAGATAGTGGGGCAACACCATCGCATACTTTCTCGCATTCATTACTTGCTTCATTTCTTCATTTTTAGCAACTTTTGCAATTCATGAAAATTTAGAAACTTCGACGAATATGAGACCTACGCCACTTTTGAGCGTTCTTTGCTCTATTCGAGGGGGAAAAAAATAAAGAAAAAATTAAGAGCAAATTTTTATACATTATATTAAATTGTACCAGAAATTACGCAAAAACTAATCGTTTTTTAATATACATGACCTTCTTCAAAGATCAATTATCTTAGAAAAATTTTCAGTTAATGAAATCTCTATCAATATTTTAATGTAGCAATGTTAATTTTTAGCAATTTTCAAAATTACAGAGTGCTCCGAAAATGGGACCAACTCCATTTTTTACCATTCTTCCTACATTAAAAAAAATAACATGCGTTTCAGCCGTTTTTGAAAAAAATATAATTGTTTCCAAGTTGACTATAATTCATGCAAAAGTTTAGCAAGCATTACTCATATTTTCAAAAAGTTGCACATGACTTTCTTACAAACGCTGTCTTTGAAAACAGATTTCATTAAGGAAAAATCTTTATCTTTTATATTGTTGTGAAAAGATGCCGAAAAAATGTTGAACTTTTGCAATTTTAAAACATTTAGAAATTTTTGTGAAAATTAGATCATTGTTTAAGTGTCCTTTACGCTATCTGAGGAAAAAGATTTCACCAAATATTTTATCCATATCAATGGTTAACAACAAAATGTGAATACTTTTGCCCCAACAATGAAAACATCCACTTTAAACTCCTAGGTCAGTGAATTCGTTCAGATCGATGGGGGAATATCAATTGCAGAGAAATCGTCTGGACGGTTTAGGCACATTGACCGCACGAGGACAGACAGAATCAACACAATCAATTTTTCAGTATTTTTCAGTATCAATAACTCACAAAATGTAAATTACGACTACACAACCTGTTAAATAAAGTAATTTAGTTCATATACGAATAAGATTCATCTGGTATTTCTGTTTAATAAATAATAAATTTTCTGTCGAAACTCGCCGATTTCCGCAGCAACTCTACAATACTTTTCCTCTACATTGTACGTAGGTAGTAGGCGGAAAAGTAGAAATGACGATTCATTAAATATTTTTCGAAAACATTTCGGGGTGCAGTATCACAATCCAATCTAATGAGACCCTGTTATTCCATACATCGTCAGTGCACAAGAAAGACAACACATAAAAAAATCATTTGGCAGAAAAACGGTTTAATTTTGAGCGAAGCTATTTATTTCGTAAAACCAATGTTTTACTCTATACATCAGGTGTCTTGTGAACTATCATGGTAAATATTTAACTAGTCAGAATATTCTATTTGTAAAAACGTTTAGTTTAACTCAAAATCGAGGATTTTAGAGCGATGATATATGGAATTTAGATTAGCTCATTTGGTTCCGACAACCGTGTTCGGGCAACTGCGGCGACGGTTACGGAGAGCGACCTAGGAAGCGCGTCGGCCGTGGCCCACTGCCGCCGCCACCGCCTCCGCCCCCGCCGGCGACCTTGTCGCGAGCGCCGCGCCGCGCCGCGCCGCGCCGCACGGCCTGGCTTATCTGCCCTTGGTTAGCTGCGCACCTGCCGCCGCCGGCCGCACAAATGGACTCGTGCTGAGCGAGCGCGAGCGAGCTAGGTTGACGGAAAGACCTGTGAATAGATATGATAGTGTTAGGTTGAAAAGTGTATAAGTCGAAAGATAGGAGAAAACTTGTTTCCACTTGACGTGGAAACAAAAGTATTTCCCTTTTGATCGAAAGAGTATTTTTATGTCAGTACTGAATAATGTTTAAGTAATGTAATTTACGATTTTAGGTCTATACTTATTAGGTATAGGGTTAATCTTGTTTTACTGTTTTTCTCACTGCTTTTTTAGCCTAGTTTAAAAATTAGTGTAGGTTTGTGTGTGTGTTTATGATATGGACATATGTAACACAAAAACTTCCAAATTATTTCTGAACGGAAGAGACAATCTAGGAGAAGCGCGACCTACAAAAGCTCAGTCTTGAAATGTGGAGCGAATGCAGTTCTTTTCTTTTCTTGAGCACATTCAGTCGAGGAAAAGTCAAAACTGGAGAGTTTGGAATTCAGAATGTTTATTCCAAATTGTGTCGTATATTTATTTGCTTAAGTGCAATCCACTAACTGCACAGGGCGTCGTCGCAGGGCGACTTGAGGCACTTGCTGAGGTGGTTCAGGGCATCAACTCATGACAGTGCAGTGCCTCGGACACGGAAGCCTTAGAGGTCGCTTCTCTCTGGCATTACGAAGGCCGCCATCGATATCAATCACAAAACGGTACCAAAACAGGTCTTGCGCCGTCATGTCTGAACCTCTTCAGTTACAGGTATCAATATCTTTTCGTATACTGATATCAATATAAAAATATCAATATTGGTACGTCCGATCATCTCAACAAAATTGCATTTCAAGTCAGCTAATGATTGCTCACTAAATCGATAAATTGTCAATTGAAATATTGGGGGAAAAATGACTAACGAATACAGTTAGAGAGCATGCGAAAGTTTAAATCGAATTATCTGGGTGGGCGTACAGTGGAGAAATAAAAGGGTAGCTTGTACCGAATGGAAGGGGAAGTGTGTACGTAAACTTGAAGGAACATTTAAATATTTCAAGCCCATTTTACACTATCATTTTTTCATCATTTTTCATTGGTACAGAAAAATGACGGAGCAGACGGACGGGATGTAATTTGCACAGAAAAATTACGCAAGGTTTATTTATCTGTAGTTATACCATCCAGTTTGACTACCGCGCTCCTGGCGTCACTTTGCGGAACTTATCCTCGTTTACGTGTGGTGCGATTAACTTCTTTTGTGCAGTTTTGAGGGGGTTCTAATGTGTTGAATTGTAATGTGAAGTGATTAGTGTTAGAAATAAAACGTTCTATGTTCTAGTGTCACCTCGTTCTGTGCTCAGTTCTCAAATAGCCTAACTTAAACTACATATGCGATGTTCTGCTGTTTGATATACAACGCTTTTTGCGATGGCCAGATAAAATATTTTTCTCGCGATTCCGCGTAGAAAACAAAAGGACTGCGAAAAACCCTGTATCTTCATCATGCAGTTGGAACGAACCGCGTTCTCCGTCCCTTTTTTCTGTTCAGAAAATGAGTAAATGACCGTGTAAAACGGGCTTAACACGTGGTGAAGAGCAGAATGCAGAGGGTGAAGAGAAGTGGGACAGATCGACTCAATGGCTCAGAAAACTCCTACCCCTAACCACCACATTGTCATCAAATGCTTTGGGGGTGGCATTGGAACTGGATATGAAAAAACCGATAACGATAAAAATCGGGAAATTTGGTATCATATTCCTCTAGGCACGCTTTTGACGAGGGAAGTTTTGAGGCCTGAAGAGAAAGTCCCGATGAATGTATTTTGTTTGTTTTCTTTTCGCATTCTAGCTCCGTAGTATGAGCGCATTTTCTCCCCCGACCCAAGCAAAGTTATCAGCTTTCTTCACTTGAGTGACGTCTCTACGCGTAAACATACTTACGTACAAATTTTCAAATGTACATATATACTTAGTTGTCAGTAACGGGCGGATGTGTAATGCGGTAAACCTTACGTATCTGCAATAAGAGAAATTGGCGTGGATTGTGTCCTTCAATCCTATGGTATCAATTAGTTATAGCTATTAACCTAATTTGACCCTAAAGAGCCATCATTAAATCGTCCATCAATTGTTAATATTTTTAGCCGGAACCATGAAAATATTCTGACAGAATTGTAGTGTACATGTGGTTTTGAGGGTTTTAAGGTATCTGCAGTGATGAATCGCAGTGAATTGCTATTCACTGCGGTATAACATGAACCGTTTCGATTTGACTCATCGTAGTGAATTTAATGAAATTTTACTAAATCTATAATTAAATCTGTTATAAAATATTTTTATAGAATATTTCCATAAATACTTAATTATGTATTTTTCTATACCAGACGATGGACAAGTCAGGAAACTTATTTATGTTTTAAATTTCTTTTCATTATGAAATTTCATAGCGCAAATAATAATATTTCTCCCAATAATGCCCGCGGGAGACGCCACGCTAAACTAGTTTACAAATCTTATTATTCTCAACGTACGTATATTTTATGAAATAACCTTTTCGCTCTCTTTGGACATTTTTAATCAATTTTTTTAAAATTTCAG
Organism: Gryllus longicercus; assembly: GCA_038098605.1. Lineage (NCBI taxonomy): Eukaryota > Metazoa > Arthropoda > Insecta > Orthoptera > Gryllidae > Gryllus > Gryllus longicercus. The sequence continues at coordinate 845,323 of JAZDUA010000441.1, forward strand.
CTGTTCTGTGTGCTCTAATAAAAGTGTGTGAGGATGTGAATGTGAGCAGTTTCTTGTAAAAGTAATAATCTGAAAGGAAATTAATTTTATACTTCTCAGCAATTTTTTAGTTTTATCTGCTTTAGATGCTAGTATTGATAAAACTTGTTAATGCAAAAAATTGTCGAAGGCAATGCTTTATTTACTCCAGTGTAGGTGCTACAATGTAGAAATTCAATAATTGGGAAACAAAGGTGGCAGCACCGTACGGCGACCCCTGCCAGACGTAAAGATACTGAACTGCAGCGCAGTAGTGTTGTAAAGGTTGTCGGTCGTAGGCGAAGAGTCTTCCTTGTTTCCACAGCAAGAGAGCGCTGGTTGTACTCAAGAAAGGAAAATACGGGAACTCGGTGTGAAATATTCTCATTATTATACAATGTACGGATTAGAGTACTTATAATTCTTCATAACTATATTGTTTTTTTGTGTTTTTAGACTTTGCGCTTTTATATGAAATTGAATAATGATAGCATGCAAATATACAATTAAATATTTAGTGGAAATTTTATTTCAGAGGTTTTATAATGTCTTCGATTTTCTCTAAGCTTATTACTAAGCAGATAGCCTCCACCAATGTTTGCAACCGCAGTTACATCAACACAATTTGTGTTTACATTTACTGCGCGCCCCGTCAGTGAACTCTGAAATCAGGACTTCAGATCCAGGGTTACAGGTCTTTCAATACGAAAAGATAGCAGTGCGTTCCGACCGTGACGTGACGTAATCAAGAAACAAATAGTACATCAAGCTCATTCTGCTTACATTGTCAAAACAATACCCCCAATAACCTAACGAGTCGTTTGTTCTTCTGTCAACCAATTCAATAGGCTAAGGAAGTATGTCAATTGCTTTTCGAAAAAATTTTCTTTTTAGAAGAGTCTTTTTTTCCTTTTGGGTTGTGAAGTATTTTTTTAGCTGCATTTATGTAAGTGCATGACTTACGAACTCTTCAAAAAACGCAATATTTATTAAAAGACAGATTTATTTTAAATAGGTTATCTTCAATAAAAGAAACCTCCAATTTCACAACATCTAAAGTACTATTCGATTTCATTTTACAAAAAAAAAAAAAAAAATAGGAAAACTTAAAAACTCCAATAGTTTTAAATCGTATACAAGAGTTTTTTTTTTTTTTTTTTTTTTTTTTTTTTTTTTTTTTTCTTCAGCTTTTTCCCTTTAAGGGGTCGCTGTTTTTCTGGTTTTGGCGAAAGTTTTACGGCCGGATGCCCTTCCTGACGCCAACCCACGTGGGGATGATATGATATATGAGGATGATAGGAGGTGAAAGGACGAACACAATACAACCATGCCCGAGGCGGGACTCGAACCCGCGACCCTTCGGTCCGAGATCGCTACGGCACTACTGCCTTAGCGATCTCGGCCACCCGGACCGGCAAATCGTATACAAGAGTACCACTGTGAAATATCAAGCCTACAAGAGTATCATATAATACTTTCAATATCTTCTTTTTCAGTTGTCTACATTTTGTGTACTAAATTATATATATTTATTATTGGTTTTTTTACGCCAATACCTAAGGTATCTATTTTTCATACGGACAATTTTTTCTCACAACTGTATGCAAGATATACAACTTACCTTACTGGGGTAATTCTGACTGCTTGATACACGGCAAATATATTTTGATATGAACTAATTTACAAATGAAATACGGTAAATTAAAGGTGTTGTTTGGTATCAACAATTTATTTTGCTAATGATCGTTTCGATCGCGTAGCAATCATCCTCAGAGCTTGCAACTTCCGGACCGAAAACAAAGTTCTGTAAAGTTAATAAATTTTTGATTCCAGACAACACCTTCAATTTACCATATTTAATTGTTAGAAGGTATCTACCTCACCAGCGATCTAATTAATTACAAATGAAAATTTAATATATTAAAAATACATTGTGAGCTCATTTATATATCTAACTCACACAAACATTTAACTCGGCTTTACATGTATCTTATTTAGGAAGAAACGTTCAGAAAATTCTATGTCAATAATTTCATTTCGGAATGTGATTTTTCAGATAGTAGTAGAGATAGAAGTAATTTGTAAATATTATCATTTAACATCAAATTTAAATTGGAATCACTGAGGTATAATATTACAATCGTTAATAAAGAATTTATCAATATTCACAGTAGAAAATATTAAACGTGTTTGTTAAAAAATTAACACTTAATTGCATATTTCATTTTATGTCAACGGGAATATTAAACGGCAATGTGCAGTACTTTTATGACATTCATTCTAAAAACTTGAAAAATTAATAAAATGAAGCAGCTTACTTCAATTAGGAAAGAATTGAAGACATTCATTCGAAAATCTGCGTTATTAATTTACTAGTATCTTCAAGCCACAAGAAATACATTTTAAACAATGGAACAGAATACAAGTAATAAAAATTTCAATGAATAAATTAACTGTAGTATTCACTATTTAGTGACTCCACTATATTTTTTCAGGATGGATATTAAACTAGTACCGGCACTTCAAATTTTTGAGATTACAAGAAACTTAATTAAAAAATTGTTTAATTCACTTGTGTCTACAAACGCAGATCTTCTGTAATCAATAATGCAAGTATTAAGGACGTAAGAGATATTTCAAAATAATTACTTATGATTATCTTCTGAAAAAACAAAAAAAATAATCTGAATTTTGCATATGTCATGACTTTTAGAGCATTTATCTCTATCAGTACAAAAAGGTCAAAGAAAACGTTGGGAGTAGCTTGTTTACGCATTTTTAAATAAATCCTTTGACTCACTCAAATGGGCGCAAAATTACTCATATTTTAAGAAAATGTATAAAGTTACATTTTTAATCGCCTGCGCGACTGCCTAAGAGGGTAATGGTGAAGGTGGGAAGGTGGTTGCCTTGTATATTTATTCGGATCCACCCAGCGCTCAACCGATTATGATCTGGTAAGGTTAGAATTGCTCCACATATCGCGGTAGTAGATTCGCCTGGGTGTTATCGTTTCTAATTTCGAAAATGGTTTTAATTGACAGAAAATTTCAAATTTAATTGCGAGTAGCTATCAGCAGGTGCTATTTTCTTTTTGACTCCCATTCTCTTGTTTCGTCTATTGTTAACTATGTACTCACACAACTGAGCCATTCAAACTCTTCGAAGTAAATAGGAACGCCATCTGTCTTCAATACTAAAATGAAATACGTGGATAATTTATCAATATAATATTTATATTAACTAAAGAAAACAGTAATAAATTAATCTATAAAAGTTACAGTTTAAAATTGTTATAATGGCAAGTTCAAAAATATTAAAATTACAAGATAAATAAATGAGAAAATATTAACAATTTACAATTATACATCAAAACAAAAAGTGTCTAGTTTACAAATGGATGTATGAATTATTAATTCATAAAAATTCTTACATTTTCCTTCGCATATATGCTGTATATTACGAAATAAACACCAAGAGTGTTTGGGATTAATGTAGGCATAATATTAATATCTCATGTGCACGTGACACATTTGTGTGTTAAATCTTCTAGAAATGTCTAACACTGGTTTGTTGAACTTTAAGTTACTGAAATTGAAATGACGATCTCAAAGATTACTCCAAGAGGGCTGGTGAAACAGTAAGTTCTGTGGGAAGTGCGATAAAGTGTTTTTCAGTAACAGTAACTCATAATTAGTGATTAACACGCTCTCTTGTAAAGTTTCTCATAACTTTTATGACTTTTCTCTAAATCTCAAAAGTGTGATGTAATTTGTTGTATAAATGAGCTCAAAATGTGGTAAATGTCAAAACGCTCACATATTTTCTCAAGGATCTAAAAAATTCAGAAAATGTTACAAAAAATACATGTTTTTTTTATAAAACACAATACCTATGACGTAGACATTTCAGGAAAGAAAGTAAACAATTGTGTTAATTGAGACCATTCCTAAATATTATATTTTAAAACATTTTCTGGAAAATAAATGTTTTTAAACAATTTTCGTGCAAGAATAGTTATTTATGCGCCAAGGGCGTTATAAGGGTACTAATGATTGAGCAGCAACAAAATGCCTGAAGGCCTTTGGCTCGAGGGCTTTTTGTCGCCCGAGGTCATTAGAACCAGTTAACGCCCATGGTACGTAAATAATTTTATTTTTTACTTAATTTTATTGATTAAGATTTATTTATTTACTAATTAACTAGATGTAAACTTGTCTCGGTTTGTCATTTCATATTTTCCTCCCACAACTCCCACCATAAGAGAACATGTAGCATAATTAAACTGTTTTCATATTTATTTCGTAGCCAAGATCTCTTCAATGCAGATAAGTTATACAGTGTACATCGAACTCAGAAACGAAAGTAATAACAAGCTATAACTCATCAGTTAAAAATAAAAGCTTTTTCCAACTTTAAATGGTTATTGCTATGTGAACGCAGTTGATGTCATTCAAATAAATCGATTGAGTTTTCTTAAGCACATTTATGTATTTAGTATTTATTTTAGGTTGCTTTAAAACGATTTGGCGATTACCAAAGTTAGTTACATGAACTATTACATTAATAAGAATATATATTTTTTTAAAGTGACAAACTTCGATTTAAACATCGATAAGAGTACATTAGTGTCATAATATGGCATGTTTGGAACGACAGTTGCATAACGCAAAAGGACTCAAATTGTTTTGAAGGAAATAAAGTCGGTTGTTGTGATTGCCGGATGAGTGGATCGGGGTCGCAAAAGTTCACGATATCAATCGGCTCCGGAACATTTCAGTGTTTCTCCACTTTTGAATCAATCCTTATCCTTTCTTCATGAACGTGATGTCGCCGGAAACCAGATATCGTAGGAGCATTCCGTTTATTGAATAAGCCCTCACGTGATGAAGTAGAAACAACTACTTAAAAAATAAGCTGCAATGAGAGGAGTCAACATCACAAAGAACAAAGTCCTCTGAGAAGTTGCAAACCCAAAGAGGCGACACAAACAAGATGCGGAGCAAATAACAACAGGTCGTGGTCATATTTTCTCTGGGTTTCAAGACGCGAAAAAATTCACGACAAGAAGTAGTTTTACTCTTTGACGCGCGATTGAATTCTTTGAACGCGTTTTATTTCGTAAGATATGACTTATTGAACATTATTACGTAATTAAAATTGGCAGTACTGGGTTGGGAATTTAAAGTTTTAGCTTGATGAATTTCAATCTAATTGTGAATAACATGGTCTGAAACGTTTGTAATATGTGCGTAATATGATTCATACTGTAATTGCTTTGAAAACACTTTTATTACATTTCATTTATATCATTCATTATTTGCATTACGTGTGCCAACTACAAATATATTAAATACACCGTCTAGTATCGTCTTCCTTATGATCTATTCTATCACCACGACAAAAATCAACTATCGAAACCTACCTTTTAATACATTTAAAACGATATAATCTAAATTTTAATTGGTATCATATAAATCTAAATTAGAAGTAAATTTGGAGAACGTTTGTTCAAGCGAACATTTCCGAAATTAACTTCCCTCGTGTCATTTTATCCTTTATAAATATTCAATCGATTTTAGATGTAATTTTGACGGAAAAAGGACGTGGTTCTATTGACAAAAGAACCTACAATAACGGCGCTCGCGTCATATTGAAGCTCACCAAGGAATTTTGGTTACGTTATACTATCAAGTTGCGTTGAGGCTGAAGCTTCTTGCAGCAAGATAAGGGTATTACTCGTAGTACGGTACCAGCCCAGGCACCAGAAACAAGACGCTACGTTGAGGTAGCAACAGAGGGGACAGACGTTTGCTGACATTGTGGGGGAGACCCCTCACTCCCACCCCCACCCCCTCCGCCATTATCGGTTGACGCCAGTCTCCCCGCCTTCGCCTTCTTCATCATTCGCTCTGTGCTCCCCAAAAAGACTCCACCCTCCAAGAGTTCGTTTTATTGGGCCACGCCATTACAGCTAGAGACTGGACAGGAAAATAGAGGGAATTAGAAACTGATAAAGTTGGGGTAAAACGAATTCCATTCCCAAAATGTATTGATTATAAGAGTATCGCAAGTATCATTTTGAGAAATAATCAGGAAAGCTTTCATCAAAGAATAGGTATATTAAAGGGTATACAAATAAATTAGTTTAAGGTTGATATCTCCATCTATCTATCTATCTAGCTAGCTAGAGAGAGAGAGAGAGAGAGAGAGAGAGAGAGAGAGAGAGAGAGAGAGAAGAGAGAAGAGAGAGAAGAGAGAGAAGAGAGAGAGAGAGAGAGAGAGAGAGAAGGCTGTCTCAACAAGTCGTCGTAAGTCCCCTACAGAAATATTGAGCCTTAGGCTGACTCTACAGCTGTTCATAATTGCGAAAGTGTTGCCGGTTCAGGATTTTGTGCACGAACTGACCTCTCGATAATGTCCCAAAAATGTTCCATGGAATTCATGTTGGGCGGTGTGACTGGCCAAATCATTTACTAGAATTGTCCAGAATGTACTTCAAACAAATCGCAAACAATTGAGGCACAGGTGGCATGGCGCTTTGTCATCCTCAAAAAATGCATCAGTGTTTCGGAACAAGAAGTTCATGAATGGCTGGTAAATGGTCTCCAAGTAGATGAATATCATTTTAAGTTTATAATCGGTTCATCTGCACGAGAGAAACCAGTACATTCCCTGTGTATAAACAACCCACACCATCATGGAGCCACCACCAGCTAGCGCAGTGCCTTTGTTGGCAACTTAGGTCAATTGCTTAGTGGAGTGTACGCCACACTCTGACCCTACCATCAGCTCTTATGAACTGAAATCGCGTCTCATCTGACGGAGCCATGGTTTTACAGTCGTACAAGGACCAATCAAACTTCCAGGAGAAGATCAGTAGGCGATGTACTGTTAGCAAAGCCACTCGAGCCGCTCTTCTGCTGACATAGCCCATTAAAGCCGCACTGACTTAAGGGATACGTACGTTGTAAGTCCCACATTAATTTCTGCGGATATTTCACGCAGTGTTGCTTGTCTGTTATAACTGACAATTCTACGCAAACGCTGCTACTGTCGGTTATTAAGTGAAGGCTGTCAGTCATTGCGTTGACCGTGGTGAGATGTTATTCCTGAAATTCAGTATTCTCGGCACCTTATTTACACGTGGATCTCAAGTTATTGAATTCCCTAACGATTCCCGAAATGGAATGTCCCATGCGTCTAGCTCAAACTACCATTCTTCTATCTCTCCAAAGTGAGTTAATTCCCGTCGTGCGGCCATAATCACGTCACAAACCTTTTCACATGAATCACTCGTGTACAGATGAAAGACCTGCCTGCCCTTTTATACCATTTGTATGCGATACTACTGCTATTTGCATATTGCTAGTCCATGACTTTTGTCACCTTAGTGCATGCTTTACAAAACTGGCACTTGCCTCTTATTTTGAGGCTATCATGTTTTAACAGATGTTCGGCAGTTAAATGAAGGCTTCTTAAAGGAGTGAGAACGTGACTTGCCGAGCATGTGAGCATAAAAAGTTGCATAAAAATTGGGAGAAATGTCACACGTTGTTTCTCACGTCACACTCTGTTTTATGAAATTTTCAACAGCGTGAGGAAACCACGAATATGCACAATTGCTCAGAACAGATAGGAAAGGAAGGACAAAATATGAATATTTTCGCCACCTTGATTGTCATCTGTCTAACACTGAGGAAACTACGCACAAAAACGATCAAAGCAAACAACCTCTGGAACTGTCATCCACACAGACTCCGAAGTACTTATCTAGTGTCGAAAATTACTCTGCCGCGGTTGGAATTCGAACTTAACTCACTCCAAACTACGAAGCTTGAATTGCGTACTCACCACTACGACATACGTGTTGCATCCGGTCGTTTGTATATTAATTGTGATGTCCCAAGGCGGGTGCGATATTGATCGATTTTATGCCACAGTGACTTAGTTTGTATTATTGCCATGGAAATGAATAGTTATAAAGTCATTCCGAAACAGATTCAATGTTGCAAAACTTACTGTAGGCTGCGTTTTCATGAAAAAGGTGAGCATTTCTTATTATATTGTTTTTCCCAAATTAATATTGAATTACACATTCGTAATACGTTTACAAATAGGACAGTCAAGTGAGTCTGTCTCGTGGGACAGGGGCTTGAGGTACATTGAGTTTAAGCACACACTCATTAGGACTGTGGGTTTGAAACCAGCGTAAGACATAATGATTTAATTTATGTTTGTGGGGTGAGGGGCATGCAAAGTGATCAATCATCCTCCTTTAGGGAGGACAGTCTTTGTTTTGTCGGTTCTGTCCTTCCTCGGAAAGTGTCCTCCTACCTGTCCTCCTTTTCCATATTTTAAACTAATGTATTAATCTAGTGGTAATGTGTTAATCTAGTTAATCCAGTGAGAAATCAAGATTGATACGCTAGCTTATCGTAACATACAGTATGAGGAATATATCTTGCTCCGAAATTTCCAATATATTGTTAGAAAATGATATATTACAAAAAATTTTAATTCCATGGAAAAATACTCATTTAATTAAATAATTAAGGGACAGTAAAGCATAATTAGTATATTTTTGTTTGAATTATTAAGTTTCATTTATTTAAGATCACGTTGTACTTTTTTCTTAATTTATCGTTCTCCTTTAAATTGTAAAAGCATTGGGCACTTAAGGGGCATACCGAGTTTCTCCTGTATTACACCTACACCTCACACCATCCATAATAATCTTGGCCTGACAGCCAACTCTGTGAGAAAAGTGTGCAATCTACATGTATGCATATTTTAAGAAATGGATCCCTACTCCCAGAACAATGGCTGAAGCATCGAGGTGGGACTGAGCCGCGGCCCCATCTCGATGCGAAACGTGCAGTAACGTTCGGGTTCGCATGGGCCGCAGTGTGGATGGGCCCAGATTAAAGAGGGGTAATTTTCAGGCTGAAGGTTTTGCGATTATAGGAAATATTAATTACTTGATATTTTCTCTGGTTCTTTGTGATAGTTGATACAATAAATTATTAAAAACAGCATCTTCCAGAACGATTTTTATCCGCTTGAGTAGCTTATGTAACCGTTTCTAAAACAATAAAAGCAAGCCATTCATTTGAGTTTTATAACAGTCTTAATATCATAAAATTATATAATAAAGGCAGATTTTTCCACTATTGGTTACAAACACTTTACCACTGTTAACAATAAACACGACACCAAATTGTCTTTCGATTGTTGTTTAGGTTTGAAGCTTGCCACCTCATGTGATAAGGCTAAACTAGAGAATGGCCGACAACGGTTTTTCAACAAACAGCAGTTAGAATCAGGATATATAGCATCGTCTTGACGTGTACAGACTACTTTTTTTAAAGAAATTGTATAATTAAAAAATTGGTCTTCCCACAACAACTCTCTATCCTCCTCTAAACCACACATGCAACCTTCTCATAGTGAAGATATCCAAAATATAAATTTAAAAATAGTGAAGGGTTGTTCCGAGACCCGCATTTGCCTGAGGATGACCAAGGAAAAATATTGTATGTAACAATGTACCCGTTAAAACCCCCGAAAGACAAAAGTCTAACGGGAAGAAAATAAATTTAAAAAAATTGGTTGTGTTTCCCATACACTTTTATCAAGGGGCTCAGATTAAAGTTTTGCGGGCGCCCCGCACTCACTTCGAAACGCTCCTGCCGCCACGGGCGACCTCCCGCGTATTTGTGGTACAAGACCGAAACTGGCCTAAGGACTACGACGACGAGATGTTGAAGGATCTCTTTACTGAGAATTGTATGCAGGACAGCGGTAGGCATCTTGAGATATCACGAAAGGTCTTTTAGGCGACGATAGATGGCAGTTGGGATCAAAATCGTAAAGCAAGCTACACTCAAGTAAGCAAGAAACTAATACAAGAAAGTGTGTAAATTTTGTTATTTTAAAGAAAAAAATCGTTATCGTGTGTCTGCTAGAAATGAAGTTAAATAACTAACGCTGAATAAAGACTAACAGATAAATGATTAAATATAATGAATATCCATAGAGAGAGTTGCATAGTACAATTTTGACTTTTAATGAATATCTTCTGAGAGGTAACTCTCTGCAACGCGTGAGGTGTCCTCTTTAAGTATGAGTCACGAGTACCGATGTTTGACACATTAATATGACAAAAGACGTGTTATCTCCCAAGCATTGTAGTGAAAGCTGCCTTTTGGGACTAAGACCGTTGAGTAGTGATGTTTCAGACGTTATAACGTTTATTTATCTTCCGCTTATGCACTTAGGAGATAAGCACAATACTCGCCTTCTCCGATCCGAGAAGTCACAGTTCCATGAAAGTGTCCACAGGATTCATGAAACAATATCACGTGTCCATAAGATCAGAAACCTCTGTTCCACGCAGATGACGTTTGTTCTTTTCCTGAAAGGATTCTGGGTACAGAGACCAGCATATGTAAGAGATTGAGGCCAAATTTTCATTGAATTACACACGAGGTACAATTTTAATGTAACATGTTTTAGCTTTTATACAAAGTATAATTTCACTTTCAAAACTGGTTTTATTAACTTAATTTACGACAACAAATGGTCATATGTGTATAATATTACAGTATTTTCTGTGTATTTAGCTTAAGAGATCGTTTCCTGTATTATTTCACTAGCATACATTCCTTTTGAGGCTCTCAGACGCAACAGATCTTTATAAATGAGATCTCTAAAGAAAGCGAATTTCACAGAGATGTGACAAAAGATCAAAATCAACGTGACAAAGATTTCTAAAGAAAGCGAATGTCACAGAGATGTGTGTATTTTTGTAAAATTGTACTGATGTACAAATTTCGGATTTATTTAAAACACGCACCTAAATATTCATGTCAAATGCAACCCGTAGCACTCAGTCAGCAATATCGTTAAATAAGTCCTAAACGAAGCGAAAAACGGGCCTTAAAAACTAAACTTTTGAGGACAACAGCCTCAAAGAAACGTCCCCCCACCCTAATCTATAGGATGAGATATTCTTGGGCATTCTATTTAATTTTTGCTGGTTCGGGACTTATCGATACTACCAATGTCACCTATGTTTCAACATTGGTGATAGTGGCTATCTTTGTGACGCTTAGAAGGCTTAGATTCTTCTATCTTATACTATTTGCGCATTATCTGTACACCGTGGTTTGCGCAGACTGACGAGGTTTATTTGCATAATTTTTAATTCAATATTCTCTCTCGCAGCAAAAACAACCAGAAGTACTATTAATAGTTCCTTGATACCGTTGAAGATTGTTTCTTATACGTGTAATGAAAATATTCATTTAACGTTTTGAACTTTCTTTTTTTAAATATTTTTGTGACTATCACAAAAGCGAAAGGCTAACTGTCAAAGAATATTGAATGATTTCTTCAAATATTTTTATGGGAGTGTTGTGAATTGTTTAAAGAAATCTCTCGATAATACTGAATACATCTTTAATGAAAATTTCTTTTCCACATCAATTGCATTTATTTTTATTTTTGTTTGATATTATGTTAGTACGATGGAAGTTACCTTTATACATTTGAAAACAAATAAATACGTATCGTTTACAACTTTTTCTCTTAGAATGGAAATTTGTTTCGAGACGAGAGTTTTCGCACGGGTGCGCGGAGGTTGTAGAGGGGTAGGTAGAAAAATATTTTCGCAGAATTTGTGTCTACCGAAGATTGAAACTTTCATCAGAATAATGCACGACGTTTCAACCAAAATTTGAGTAAGAGTTTAGCGACAATGATATCTTTCATTTATATTTCAGGCAGAAAACCTCTTACGTAGATCAGTATTAGAGTACTAACCTATTTAACATATATTTATAATGAATTCTTGATGTATGATTCGCCAACGTCAAGATATTCTCAATGACCTGGATAAAACATGCATTCAAAATATTGAAATGTAGCGTGAATTGCGCTGAAGACAGTTTTTTGGATGTTTCATTGTGAGGGATGCAAACTACGATTATAATCCCTTTGCGTCCTCCACGTCATATAGCACTCACTACACTGAACTTTGTGCTCTATCACAATGATCCGGGAGATATGACTTGAAGGTTGTGTTACGTCATTTTTACCAGTGAATGAAAGCAAAAGAAGATAACGAAATAAAATAGAAATCTTCCGCCATATGTTCATCATTTTTATAAAAGTGAAGTTAAAATTAACTATTTAAGTGTACAAGCAATCATTCCACCTCTTTTTTTACTTTCTCGTCCTTACGAATGTAGAAGAGAAAGTATTGTAATCTTGTGCCGAAAACAGGGGAAATTTCGAGAGAAAAACTCTTTTTGTCAGGCGCAGGTAACGAAAAAGTTGATAAATCCGTTTTCTCTATATGGTAAATTACTACTTCTAGCACGTGGTGTAACCAGAATACAAGTTTTGGGAGACTTTGATACCGAAAAATCGATTGACGTCAAAAATTCTCTTTGTCCGTCTGTCCGTTTGTTTGTACGACTGTGGTCAAAGCTAGCCGATTTTCTCCAAAATTGATATTTGCCATTCGATCTGAACGAACTCAAGGGAGTTTCAAACGGGTATTTTGATTTTTCAGAGTACTTTACATGAAGCCTCAACATTTTCTCAAAAATGGCTCCAAACTTTTGGTTAAACTTTGTCCTCAGCGTGAACGACGCTTAAGAAAATGGTGCAGGTGTCATGTTCGTTGAAATCCCTGATTTCTCGAAAATTACAAGTTCTTGCCGTCTTCCTACAACTACAATATTGAAGCTATACATTTTTTCCTAAATAAATTCTTTTTAAGACATATTCTTGAAGTAAGGTCAATTTTTCGAAAATATGGGTAGTTTTCGTGTAAGTTTGAACGAAATATAGAGAAATTAAACATTTTATAAAAATGTTTTTTTCTCAAAAACGCTCTAATGTTTTATTTAAATGTTCTCTTCACGAGTATCAAGGAACGGTAAAAATGGGGTGTTGGCCCCATTTTCGGCAAACTCTCCGTATTTTCGGAAATTTCAAAAAGTTAACATTTCAAAACTATAAAATTCAAGATGGAATTTTTTTCCTTAGACAAAGTCTGTAAAGAACGGCTCTTTAAAAAATCTTACACAGTTTTTTAAGAAACAAGTAGTTTTGGGGTAATTTGTGCTTGAAATCAATGCTACTTATACAAAACACTTTTCTCAAAAATTGCTCCACATTTTACTTCAATTTTTTATGAGAGACCATAGTAAAAGGGCGGTATTTCAACAACAAAATAACGTTGTTTATTTTTGTCGATGATTCAATATTATACTACAGCTAATATTAAAACTAAGTTCTTTGAAATTTTTGTTTACGTAAGTTGAATATTTGATTACTACATTATTATTTCTCACATTCTACGGCCATTTCGGCTGAAAAATTCGTAGCGTACGAGTAGGTCCCTGCACCCAAAAAGTGGATAATTCCTAATCCTGTATGTAGTAAATTACTTCCTCCCTCACGTTCTGGAGTCAAAATTCACATTTTTTGGGTTCGTGATCCGGGAAATTGGTTCAAGGTGAAACGTGTGTACGCAACTCTGTCAGAGAACAACAAAACCGTAAACAAGATTTTAACCAAAATGGATATTCTCCGATTGATGTGGCTGATGTCGCAGATGCTTGAAATTGAAACATATTTTAATTTATTTTGATGCTTTACATGAAGCCCCAAAAACAAGTCATTTTTTTTTCAAAAACAACTCCAATTTTTTTCTTATTTTTTATCGAACTTACAAAATAATATAACTCAATACACTTCTAAAAATGGGGCATATCCGATTTTCGTTGAATTGTATGAATGTGAATTTTAGAAAATCACAAAATTATATAAAAACCTTTTGACGTTAAAATATTATTTTAATTCCATTATTGAGGAATCGAACGAACTAAAATTGTGAAAAATTGTCCTTTGCGCAATGACATGTAGCAACTGGGAAGAGGGATGGTGTAATACTGAAATTCTAGCTTCAACTAAAGAGAGATTAGAAATCTAACTAGTACGAGAAAGTCAGAGACATTCTGTAACACCACCAGTTCTTTCTATTTTAATATTTTTATTGAATTATTAGTGCATGCTTTACTCCATATTTTGAACAATTTAAATCCATTAAATCCATATACGCACATATATACATGTTATTACTTATAAATCCAAGCCCTGGTAAACATCCTCTCACCCGGTCCTTAAACTGGGCAGAGGATGGAAAGATAGTTCTCGCTCCGCAGCCCATTGTTTAATGTACTAGTCCCGCATTCACCTGAAATTGATCATAGAAACAACGAAACCAAGCAATCAGAGCTACTAGAATTGTCATGTAGGTCTGGGTACGGCTCCGGTCCAACTTGTCCACAGGAAAATTCGCCAATGTCGCGACTCAAACCTAATACTAATTACATCGCTTACTAGCCCTCCTACTTGAATTTCTTGGGCGCCTCCTGCAGTGTGCCCGCTCAGACGGAAACTTTATTCCCGTCCATACTCAATTTGTGATGTTGTGGTTTAGACATCACATTTTCCACCTTCTGAGTCAATTACAAGCATCCTAAGAGCACGTACGCCTCCAGCGAGGGTGGCGGAAGCGTACTCTTGTTTCCACGTCCCCGAGTCGCTTCACAATCGGTTACATGTTTCTTGTGGAGTCGTAGACGATTGATTTCAAAACCGACTCCAACTCCTTAGTGATCCCGGACGCGTCAATTTCGAAGGTCGCTAGTCCCGTAAGTGTAGTGCATGTTTCATATCTGTAGGGGCGGTGATCTTCTTCCGCAGCATGTGAAGAACCGACGCCGGCCTACCTGCCGGCTTGCGAAGTTTTCCGCAAGCAGATATCTCCCACCAGCGGGGGACCGCCCCAGCCGGGAGAAGCTCTAAGCTCCCGGGTGGTCTCCCGGAAAGGGTGGCACTGTAAGGGGTGAGGATAGGACAAGAAAAGGGAAGGAAATATTGCGTGCGGTCCGTGGTCCGTTTTTCTACGGTTCTGCTCCGGCTTTCGTCTGGTGTTGGTCGGAGAAACCACATAATATTACCGATCAGAACAGCTGGCCGCTAGAGTTCTCTAGACAGCGGCTGAATTCGACAGATCTTAGTAAATAGTGTAGAAAATCCCGCCACCGGCGAGTTCGAGAACCTCCCGGTCGATTACTCTCGAGCGCTCTGCCGCCGCGCTTTCTGTCTCACGTGCCACCCCGCGCTGTCCGCAGCCTCTGCCACTGGGCCGCCCTCCCCCGCACCGGACGCCCGCGCCACTCAGCGGACAAGACAGGACGGGCAGAACGGCGGCATCCGGCCGCGCGGCGACCTTCGCCCGCCCGCTCGCCCTTCCGCCGCCCTCGCTCGCCCCCGCCCCTCCGAGCGGGGCGCTGTCCCAATGCCCCGAAAAGGGCCAAGGTCTACATTTGCAGAATGCACGTTATCATCACTTATTATTGGGTCATCTGCCTGACGAACTGCTGCCCCGCTGGAGTCCGGGCTGAACCAACGGAGCTGCAGATTTGTCGCGCTGACCGCACGTGCGCGCGGTTGCCACACTTTCAGAGACGCAATAAACTTTGTGGCAGCTTATCCTCGTCACACCCAGTTTATTTTTCGGTTCATTGATTTTCATTTCGACTGGACAAGGAAGTGTAAGATTGGAGCGCAGAGGCGCATCCAGTAAACATTGAATTTGACGAGGAGAGGGATGCGATCTTATCGTGGTTCAGTGAAGAAACCTTTGATAGTATCCTTACAAGGACATAGCAGTTAATTTTGGAGACAGCAGAAATGTCATTTTGTCAGCGATCTTTGCAAAAAGATAAAGTCAGTACCAGTTTCTTATGAGATGCTAGCCTTCACGGGGTGCTCTTGATGGATTCAACTAATTCTCATATCGTGTATATTTTCCTTTTACTTTCTGGTTCATATATAAGAGGAGTAAAGTAGTGTAGAGAAAACTATGTAATGTTGCGGAAAATCGATTTCGAGATTTCAACGGAAATACACGTTTCCGTTCAAACCCAGATACCGATTTTTTTCTTGAAAATTCGCAAGCGCCAAAACTATTCGTAGGATTTTAGCCATAATGAATATTTCCCAATACATCTGCTCAGAATTGAACTCCTGCGATTTTAAAAATATTTCTTTAAATTTTGGGAGTACTTTACATGAAGCCCCTCAAAATTTTCTCAAAAAAGGCTTCAATGTTTTCTTTACATTTCTTGTAGGAATTGAATTAAATACCCCTAGAGATGTCATAGATCTAATTTTCACTGTGAACTATGAAGTTACGAAAATTGCAAAAGTTTCAAACTATTGAACCCCCTCGTACATTATTGAAGATAGAGGCTTATCTTCAAATGAAATATGTTCTTGACAACTAGTTATCAAGCCAACATGGACTTATGGCATAAAACTATGGGATACAGCCAACAAAACAAACCTGGAGATCCTGAGAATATTCGAAACAAAAACATCGAGATGCTACGCGCCGAGGTTTGTAACCAACAATAATTTTGTACAATTATGAGAGAGACTACCAATGAGCGAATTAAGAGGCATTAGACCAGACTGAGCTACCACACGAACCTACTTTCTCGACATAGAATATTCACCCTAACATTAAACTCGTAGTGAAATATAACGAAAGGAAGAATATATTGTTGTTGATTGTTAGTGATTCCGACCGCGTCAATTGCTAAGGTCATTAGTCTCGTAAGTGTAGAGCATTTTTTTCTCGGGAGGTGGCGGCGATCTTCCTCCTTTGGAGGGTGCAATACGACACCGACCTACCGTCGGCCAGCGGTGTTTTCCCAATCAGGTATCTCCCATCGCGGGGCACCGCCCCGGCCGGACAAGCTCTAAGCTCCTGACGGGTCTCCTGGAATGTGTGTCGGTGTGGGGCATGTTAGAGCAGGTGTATGTAAGTAAGGGGCGAGGATAGGACAAGGAAGAGAAGGGAAAGATCGCGCGCGGTCCGTGGTTCGTTTGTTACGTTGTTGCTCCGGCACTCCCTTTGCTGAATGCACGGAAAACTACCGATCAAAGCAGCCGGCCGCTAGAATTCTCCTCCAGACAGTAACTGAATTCGACCTAGCTGACAAGCTAGTGTCGAAAATACTGCAACCTTGGGACCTCTCGGTCAGAGACTCTGCAGCGACATCGGTCGATCCCCTGAGCCACCTCTGCCCGTATCTTGTGCCAAGAGCATGTCGTGCCCCCCGCTCGACGCATACAGGTGAATCTCACAGGCCTTCACCTTGCAGCCTGGCGGCGCCACCGCAGGTTCGTGCGGGAGCTCTCAACGACTGCTCGAACGTTACGTATTCACTTACGCACTTATTCTTAGAATTTTCAACGATTTACTTGTCGGGCACAGTCGCGACCTTCCCGCTGCTTCATGTGCCGGTGTCGGAAAGTAAACAAGTCATGCATGTGTTCACCAGTAGTATCAGTCAAATAAGTTGAGGAAAAGACGTCACCGGCGAAACAATGGGGTGTTAAGACCGATGAAAAAAGATGGCGCAGAAACTCCAGCAATGAGACTGTGTCAACTTCAGTAGTGTCAGCAATAGTTAGTGGTTCGTTGAATTACGCTTGATAAATGAAAAACACTTTTGAATGAAACACTTGGAGTTTTGCGGGCCAATGTATGTCTGAGAAGTTATATTTTCATTATCAACCCTCCATGAGTAATTTAAATTCTGTGAAAGTGTTGAATTAAAGTTTCCGTAAAGTGTCCATCCCTAATTCAACTTAATGCCGTAGATGGTACAATTAAGAATGTTTGTTATGGTCGCTGTATTTGAATTTCAGCAAGTTCAGTTCAGTATTAAATATTCAATTCATATAAGTAATACTAAAAGTAATCTGTTTTACCGTTTCGTTTTCGAGTAGCTAATACTATATGCTGTAGCTTATACGGTTACATTTTCAATACGATGAAATAATTATATTTTAAACTTGCTTGAGAACACCCAACTGCTTAATTTATTCAAAAGCGGAGGTTTACACATCCATATTCAAAGGGTCATTGAGAACATCTGCCTCCCGTTTTAACGCAAATGGGTGGCAAGAAAGCCGGAGGTGCAAGATGCTTGGTGGACGTCTGGCTAACATCACAGAGCAGATCACGGCCATTCCACGTGGGCTTTGTAGTGGACAAAGCGACTTCGCGGAAGGTTTTCTTGGGGTTCTCACATTTCCTCTTCCTTCCATTCCACTGTTGTTCCGTCATAATTTCCTCCTCAACAACACCATCTATATTCATTTCCAGGTGAAGCAACCCAAGTTCATTTACTGGAATTATTATTATAGTGAAAGGAATATTAGAGGGATTTCCTCAATGCTATAATTACGTTTCAAGAACGTTGCAAGAAAGTTACGACACTGAAGTGAGCAGCAAAAAAATTAAAACTACATCCCTGTAAATCTATTACATTATCATATACACGATAAAGATTAAATGCACAAAGAAACTTTGTCTGTCAGATGTCGATTGCACCAACGATACACTGCTATGGTATATTGCTGCTGGACGTGGGAGCAATTTGCCATGTGACGTTTTTCGCGAATCTCGTGCAAACTGCTCCTAGTTCATTCGCAATCTCTGCTTCCTCAGTTGTACACCACGCGTAGCGTAAACTGTATAGAAACGGTCAGGTCTGGTCAGAGATTTGCATTCCTCAATGTGAGGCCATTTAAAGCGACAGTTAGAACTCGCGTTGGACTCTCGCGTTTTCAGTGTGACCAACGGAACGGTCTCTGTCTTCTCTCTGGCGGTGACCACTCAAGGAAAGTCGCAGACCCCACTGTCCATACACAGCATACAAAACGTTACTGAAGATATCAGAGTTTCATATCATTAAACTCCAGTTATTTCTTGCGGATTATATTAACCGATATCGCAGCAGCTGTATCTGTAATGTTCACGTCTTCTAGACACACTTCTCGAAAAGATAATGCGCTTTCACTCGGCCAATGAAACTGTTGAAAATAATCTCAGTTGATACAGCGCCGAGAAACACACATTACGAGAAAAAAGCAAGAGCAGAGGCCCGTCTGGCAGCAGCAGAAAATTATCTGCCCCGCTTCTACAACCCGAGATTCTCGTTCGTCGAGACGTCTCGCGCGCCGCCTGCCCTCGCGCACGTGACCCACCACGAGGCAGCGCCCTGGGGAGGGGAGAAATCGACGCCTGGGGCAACCACCCCTCGGACCCTGGCAGGAGGAGGGGGAGGAAGAAGAAGGAGAAGAAACGCCATGAAGACCCAACCCGAGTTGAAACTCAAGAGGGGAAGGGGGAAAAGAAGAATGGCTGGCAAGGAAATAATGGGAGAGAATTTAGGCGAAGGAAAAGAAGGTAAAGAAAGAGTACGATAGCTGAATGAAAAGATGGAGAAAGAAGGAAATTGGTGAATGAGTCTAAGAGAGGGAAGAAAGAAAATTTGAGGAGGAGGAAGAGACAAAGGTAAAACAAAAGGGAGAATAGGAGGAGAAAATGAAGAAGAAAATGAATGAAGAAAAAGAGGAAAGTCGAAGGAGGAGAGAACGGAAAGCCGACAGAAAACAAGATGATATAAAGAAGAAGAAGAAGAAGAAGAAGAAGAAGAAGAAGAAGAAGAAGAAAGGGGAGGAGGAAAAGAAGACGAAGAGGAGGAGGAGGAGGAGTCAGAAGGAGCGGGGGAAGAAAAGAAGCGAACCGTGCGGCGCGGTGCGGTGCCGGGCCGGGCGCCGGGGGCTCAGCGCCGAGCGGCGGCGCGGCGGCGCGGTGGGGGTGCCGAAAAACAAAGCAGCGCTGGTGGCGGTGGCGGTGGCGGGGGGGAGGGCAGGGGCGCCACACGTGGGACCGCGCCGCGTCCCGCCCCGTCTCGTCTCGTTCGCACCCGGAGCGGAGCGGAGCGGAGGGGCGAGGAGTGGGGCACCGGGTCGCGACCGCGGGGGAGATACCCCTTTATCTCAGTGCGCGCGCGCCCGCCGTCGCCACCGGAGCGGAGCCCAGGAAGCCGCCAGCATGAACTCGTCGCGCGACCTGCGGCCCGGCCGCGACAAGCTGGGCGCCCACGCCGTCGTCTGGGATCAGCCGGTGGACCTGACGCCGCCCGCAGGTATTTGTTCCTCGCCACGCGCCGCCTGACGGCCCCGCGGGGCAGCCAGCGCCGCGCTTGCCCGTTAGTACTAATGACGCGACATCGGCCACAAAACACGGATGTTTCTAAACATCGTTATTCAAAATTCAACCATCAATGTTAATAAAATATCGACCCAAAATAATCGCTAATCATCGCATTTTTAGAACTGTAACAATTGAAGTTCAGGCAGGGGGAAGGTTGATTTAATTTGAAAGTGTAAACGTTTATTCCTTTTTATTTGCAATTGAACTGACCAAAAAAAGTCAGACAGTCATCAAGGCAGTTAACAAAACTTGTATTATGTGGTTCGATTTCTTCTTTATTGAAAAAAAATTCGATATAACTTTTCACCCTTATTCCCTTTGGCGTGAAGAATATTCATTTTACGAATATCTCAACATTATTATAGAATTTGATGGTGGACTTTTTTCATTTAAACACTATCGACTTAGACAGATCATTGAACACAAAACATAGATGTTGAGAAAACATAGGCTTCAAAAAATCGATGTTAAGTACATTGATGATTTCATGAAAACATCGATGTTTTGAAAACATCGACGCCTATGTTTTTAAGTGGTTATTTAGCGCCCGCCTTTCAGTCTTCGCCTCTACGAAGACCCAAACGATGACCCAGATGAGCTTGATTGATTATTTTGTTTCCCGGCGCGTCAACTCTTTGGCTGTTAGTGTCGTGTGATGCAAGTTATATCCGGAACGATGGTAATGTTCCTCTCAGCCTGGAACATGAGATCCGGTCGACTTGTGGGGTTTTCTTCTTCGAGGTACCATCCCAGAGGAGCTCATTATTTACGTCGATTTGAAATTCACAGTTTATATTTTAATGGGATGTACCTATTCTACTCATACTAGAAAAGAGTTCCGCATTTGCCCTATTGTTTATTTGTGCAGAATTCGTTGGTAGAATTTTTATCTGAGAGGTTGTCAATTCATCCCGAGAAGCAAGGTGATGTTACATTTATTATCGTGTTTGTAGTTAAGATAATTGTTTTTAGAAACGAGTGGTTTGAAAGGGAAAATATTTAATTTTTCATACTGAGCATCAAATTACATCGATATTGCCGAAATGATTGTGAATTAATTTTTTTGAAGCCCTCCTTCAATAAAAATACTGAAAAATATTACAAGTGTTTTTTTCGTTTTTACGGCAAGACACTCGTGTAGAATTATATCGACAAATAAATAAAATATATACTTTTCCGTGTGGTTATATTTATATATTTATCCAAAAAAATATTATTAGAAAAGTAGAAATGTTAATTTCTTTGATTAAACGTATATTACATACACGTTTACGCAAAGCTTATGCAGTGTAAATTCTTTAAGCACAATTACATTTGAGACTTACACTAAATCATGCCTTGGAAATGAAACTTTATTTTTCTGATTATTTGAACAGAACTGTGAATAATTTATTGCTTAAATAATTTTGGTTTGGTTTAATACAATTTTATTAAAAGATAACAAAAAGTATAGTAGGGTCAGCAGACGGAGCTAGGATTTTGCGAAAGATGAGTCACGAGGGGATACACGTTTCTTAATGACAACTTTTATTTCTAACTATTGAGCATTGTGTCTTGTAAAATACAGCTACTAAATTAACATAATATATTTTACTACCTAAAAAATTAATTACCAATAGGTTCTTTACTTATTACGAGAGTAACAAGTATTTTCTCCCCTAAGTAGGGCACGTCAGAGGTTTAGTACGGCGATGGAAGCGTTTAAATAATCCTATCATCGTCTTATCTCCTAATGTGAGGGCAAACTCTTCCCAGAGGGTCTACTATGCATACACTCACTGGACAAACGTTGCACTGCGAGCCGGACCAAAATAGAAATCCCCTCTTCAGAGAACACCTCCAGTTTAGAGAGTATTTTTAAGGAACACACTGGGGAAATATCTCTACATTTTTGAGTTCTGAAAATCAGGAAGTAATGCATATTTTTGACTTCCTATTTGTGAATATTATTTCAAATGTGCGCCGTTTCAGGAGAACGCTTCAAAATTTATAGAATTTAATGATACATCCAGTATTTTTAGAATTTCATTAAATTTTAAATATAATTCAAATTTAAATCGTTAAATTGTGATTTTTGTAAGTAGTCATGTAAAGCAATATTGAAAAATTATTTATAATTATTTATTTGTGAGAGACTCATGAACAATAATTAACGAATCTATTATTTTAATAAACTATTCAGCAGACTGCATTATTCTAAAAAAATGTGACTCTGAAATACATTTATCATACCTATACTGAGAGCATGCACGCGTTTCTTTCCAACAAAAAATTGATACATATTAAATTATAAAGGTATATAAAGGAAAATACCCATTGAGAACAAAGATTGTGATAGAAGGAAAGAGTATAGAACAGGTAAAATACTTCAAATATCTAGGTTGAAACATCTCGTTTGAAAGATATATAGATTTAGATAAAAAAAAATAAATAAATTTAGAAATATATGCGGCACAAAACACAGATATCTAAAAATTAAAACTAGGATAGAAACAAGAATAAAATTCTTCAACACACTTGCTGTGCCAGTGTTAATGTATCGAGATAAAGCAAGAGTAACATCAAAAAAAGATAACTCTAAAATCCAGGCAACTGAAATGAAATTTCTAAGAAGCACTCTAGGTTATAATATCCTAGATAAAATGAAAAGCACAGAGATAAGAAATAAACTGGGGGTCGAACCACTGCTGGAGAAAGAAATCAGAAAAGATGGTATGAACATCTCATACGAATGCCCGACAGCAGACTACCAGCACACGCAGTGGACTACAGATGCAGAGGGAGAAGAGATGTAGGAAGGCCCAGAAGGAAGTGGACTCCGGAACAGGTTCTTGAACCTAACCCTTGAAGCGCAGAAGAAGACGAAGATTAAATTATAAAGTTCCTAATTCTATATTTTAAGCATTTGAAACAAATTCTATTGATTTTATTTCTGTAAGTGTGGACAAGTTAAAATACGAAATGAACTTTGTTATGTCATGTCCAAAGTTTTAGCTTCAGCTACAAGAAAAGTAAGATGTTTGGTATCGTAATAGTTTTTCAAAAAATATTCAAATAAATAATTTATGCATTATATACCAATACTGTAAATGAATAAACGCTTATCATTAAAAATAACAATAAAGTAAATTAATCAAAGTTCTCTAAAGTGTACACATTCTGGCAATGAAAGAGGGAAACAACTGTAATGTCAGATAAATGAATCTGGGAATTATGTTGTAGAGTGTTCTAATAAAATCTAAAAACGAAAATAGAAATAAAAATTTTGGAAGTTAATCAATGTACGATACTAAAGAATACTTGACAAAAATAAACTTCAAAATTATTCCTAAGATATTTAAATGCATGATCGTAAATCGTATCAAATGAGTTTATTTGTTGAGATATTAATTTATCTCTCAGAGCAGGAACTTAACATTGTTTCGCATTTTGGACGGAGCAAGACAAAATTTGTATACGTATGCTGAATGGCATATAAAACATTTCAATGCCCTCAACTTCTAGAATCACCTTCCAATTCCATTGAAATGAATTCGAGTATTGCTGTAAATTAAAATATGTCAAGATCTATCCTCTTTGACTTCTCTCAAAAGAATCAGCAGACATTTTGTATCTTACAGACATTACTTTTTTCTTCCGGTGGCTTTTTCCAGCTTCAGCGGATTCCGATTTTCGACTATGCGTGCCGGTACCCACTACGTCCCTCATGAAGATACACATTAATCTTTACAGTAGACACACATGCGGGCTCCTTGGTCTGTGGTCCACTAGATTCCCAAGGCCAATCGCGACAAAACACACACTCACACACATGAAAGGCGAGGGACAAACAACCATGTCGACGGTGGGACTGGAACCCGCGACCCTTCGGAGCGAGGCGCTGAGTCGGCACATGCTCTAGCCCCTCGGTCATCCAGGTCGGCGCGGGCATTACTTCTAATGCATGGCCATATTGTCTTCTGAGAAAGTAAACATGCTAAAGACTCAGGTGTTGCGCAAGTGTTGGAAATGGAAGCCCATTCAAAGGCTACCGGTCTCTTGGGAAACGGAGGGGGCACGGAAGAACCGGTCGGCGTATCGCGCCCAGAGACAAAAATCGTATTCTCTCCAAGCAGAATAAACGGGAAGCCGCCAGACTACGCCGCCTGAATTTGGAAGTATTACTCGTCAACAAAAATAGAAGCGTTGTGTTATAATAAATACGTTTCGTTGCTGAAGAAGAAGCAATGTAAAAGAAAAAAAAAAGAATGCATCCTACGTAAAATGGACAAAGCGCGAAGTCGTGATTTCCGGATTCATTTTCGTTTTCATGTCCCTTTTTCGATATCCACAAACTTAGTCACATTAAAAATGTCCTTTACAGTCGACTTCCATGTGTAGGCACGTCTATCTCCGAACAGGCCTTGCTTTCTTTTTCAAAAGATGTAAATGTACTCAATTAATACTAAGCGTTGGGAACTAAAGAGTAGAATTGGGAACTGAAGAGTAGTCGCCATGTGTAAAGGAAGTGGGTGAGTGACGGTCGTGCATGTTATGTCTTGGGAGGTATTACTCGGGCAACTTTTCTTGAACGATGGATTGACGATTTCGGGTGGAGTGGGGGTATTAGTTACAAAGTCCGCCACTAGAGTATTTTAAGTAATGCCAACGTCTGTGAAATGAAAGTCAAAACTGCATCTTGTGCTTAACTTTCTTGGGAGTTTTAGGTGACTCCCTTGAAGGACCTGGACCTGACTCAGCTATTTCTTTCGATATTGACAATAAATCTGAACAGGGGTTCTGCACTATCAAAGCAACTGGCTTTGACTAGCTTCTGTTTCGCGCCAACGAAGTTTTAATGCTTGGAAGGTTGTCATCAGTGTCCGCTGCGAGCTTTTGCCTTCAACTGTTTCTTGCACAAGGGAGGGGGATCAAGGTCATCGTTCAAGAAAAGTTGCGCGAGTAATAGCAACCGTGAGATCCGGCGCTGATCTGCATTCGTCGGCTAGCGGCGGTTTCCTCTTGTGCCCCAGCTGGGCATCACCCTGTCGGGACGACCCTTAAGCTCCTGGCGTGTGCGGTATTATAGTGCATATAAGTGTAATTGTATGTGTGTGAATATGAAAGGGGAAAGGAGGGCACAAGGATGAGGAAAGATGTATTGCGTGTGGTCGACGACCGATTGCAGGCATGCATACCAATATGCATTATTGCATACCAATATGCATTATTGCATATTGGTATTCATCGGAGAAACAACGCTCAACTACCGATCATGCAGCCTACCCCTAAATTTCTTCTTTAGACAAGTGTTGAATAAGACCCACCTGACGAAAATGCACAACAAAATAGTAACACGCCCTTACCGATGCAAAAAAATCAAATCTGTAGTTTGTTTACCATTGCAAATAAATTTCCTATAATTTGGGACGGAAGGGAGTTTCAAATGTTGTTAATTACGTTTTTTTATTTCATTTTGATTTATTTATTTATCTTTAACTGATACTCATCTTTCAACTATTTATAGTTAAAATGATGGGAAGAGATTCTAGAAATCATGTGCAGATCATCTTCTCCCTCATACGTCACATACAGTTCTTTGTTTTTGACTAAATAAATCTAAATCTAAAATCTACAAACCAAACCTTACAAGACACATCTTCACTCTGCACTATACAACCGCATCCCTCCACAATTAGATACACAGCATTTGAAGACCTCTGCAAAACGTTAAATGAATGTTTTCACTACACTCATATGAATCAATCTTCATCGGCATCAAGCAACTATTAATAGTACTTCTAGTTGTTGCTGAGAGAGCGAATCTTGAATTAATAATTAGGCAAATAAACGTCGTCAGTCTGCGCAAAAAACGGTGTACACAGAAAGCGTAAATAGCATAAGATAGAGGAAACTAAGCCTTCTGAGAGTGGAGTCACAAATATGTCCACCATCACCAAGGGTAGAAATGTAGGTGGCATTGATAGTATCAATAAGTGCCGAACCAGCAAAAATTTAATAGAATGTCAACGAATATGTCATCCTGTAGATTATAGTGTGATAAACATTTCTTTGAGACCTCTGGCCTCAATATTTTAGTTGTAAAGGCCCTAGGACGGTTCGTTTAGAAGTTATTTATCAGTATAGCTCATGCGGGTTGCATTTGACATAACATGAATATTTACATAAACACATAGTTTTTTAAACAAACCTTTGATATTTTGAAAGTCAAAGTGCAATTCGTCACACCTCCGAAAAATTATCTTTCATTAAAGACCTCATTTGTCAAAATTGGTTGCGAGTAAGAGCCTCAAAAGGTATGTATCCTACTGAAATAAAATAGAGGACCATTCGTTAATTCAATTTTTTATTTATTTGTATTTCATGAGCATTTCTGTTAAATTTCAAATTTAAAATATGATCTATTTTTCGGAAAAGTATACATTACTACAGTTAAACATTAAAAAATTGAAAGTTGATATTGTAAACAATTTCAACAAAAAGTTTTATTTAAGATCAACCTTTTTTTAGATATAAACTCTTAGACTACAAATTGTCATTTTTCAACATAAAATTCCCGCTGGTTAAAAATATATTAGTATTAATTGTATAAATCCGTCTACATCTTCTCTTAATAGTAATACTTTTTCGAGTAAAATTTCAATTTTTTTTACCTGAGATGTACAATATGACGCACAGAAAGAGACAATGTAAGATATTATATTAATTGGCTTTGACATTATTTCATTTACATTCTTTACATTTACATTAATTGCATTATCTTACTTAAAATTATTACTAATATCATTTGTGTTTCTAGTATATATTGCGTCTGAAAACTGGAAAAAAAATCTGGACCTATCATTGAAGACGATTTATTCATCCATATCTACTTGCTAAGGCTCCAAACATTATCTTAACAGTTTTCATATTGAAATGTAGGAATGAAGAAATCGAATTATTGCGGTTTTATAACGTTTAAACTTTTTACGTGAAAACGGATATGTTTATTCAAAAGTCATTACAAACCGCCAACATCGAAAATCGAAAACGTTTCATTCGTGAGACATTTCGGAAGAATGATTTGAATGTATTATTGAATAGTTGCGAATTCTCTGACAATTTAGAAATAGAGCGTCAATCGCACTAATACTTCGACCTTGAAGGTGAAAACGCTGGGTTGCGTGTGTAGTGTTTACGCAGCGGTTAGCGGTGCGCCTTTTGGATCCCACGTATGTGATCGGATGTGATTACTCGTTGAGCGCTAATTTGCTTTTAAATATTGCCAGCCTTTAACTCAATGTGTAAAGAACAATACGTCAATGGTTTGCGCTCTCGAGGATTTACTCCTTGAATGTGATTTGCGAAAACTCTTGTTGCAAATTGTATTGCTTGTTAACTTGGCGAAATGTTGGCCACTATGTCACGTTCTACTTTGCATGAAACTAATTGACGCTACACTGCACTTTTACAAAAACTTAATGCATCACCGGAGCTTTCCAAATCCGAAATTCGCTACTAATGTATCAAATACATTTGCTCAAAAAATATGTCTTTCACGAGAGAGTATTTCCTAAAGCACTTTTGTAAATTGAATTTGGGGAACCAAAACTAGAAAACGCGCAATCAGACAAGTATATTTTCCAATCCCCTCTCATTTTTGAGAAATGTTTCAATTATTTGCATACTTAACATATTAAACTCAATTTTTATTTAATGATGTTTTGGACATGATTTCGATCTTATTTTTCAACGATTGCATATATTAGTTGCAATTGCAATTATGCTGTTAATAAATCTTCGACAAAAATACTTTATTATAACTTCCAATGAAAAGTTGTTCCGAATGCCTTAAGGAATTAAGAGATTGCGGAGTAAAAACTTTGCATCCTACTATAATCACGATTTTTGCAATTTTTGTATTTGCAACATAAAATCAAAGGTAATCCATCACGTTTACCAGTGAAGAAGATGTTGTTACTTCATGATTACTTACTAAAACAGCAAATAATTTGTCAAAAAATCAAAAAATGTAATTAAAAATTTATAGTTTGCTTAGAAAGTAAGCCATCTGACTTGGAAACATCTAGGGAACAATGTTGAATGAAATAGAGGAACTGAAGTATATACTATGGTGTTTGTCCTTTAGAATAGTGCTGATGTGTTTTATGAGATGTCAGAAATACGCTAATAGCTATGGAAGGGGTAGTCATTTCTAGAAGTATTGTTGGGAGCTATAATGAATCATAATTTCTTTGTACTATAAAGTATGTAAATGACTTAATCAACGCCTTTGTTGAAGGCTGGTTGAGTCTCATCAGACAGGAGCGGATCCAGAAAGTGTTTTAGGAGGGGGGATCTCAATCCAGACCCTATATACATTTTTAAAACATTTATTTAAATTGTTACCATGAATTAAAAATAAAGTACAAGTGTATTTATAATAAGAATACCACTTCGAATATATATATATATATATATATATATATATATATATATATATATATATATATGTGTGTGTGTGTGTGTGTGTGTGTGTGTGTGTGTGTGTATGTGTGTAAGTTTATTGTTTTGAATAAATTGAGTAATGAGATAAAGGCATTTCAAAGCAACCAACATTTGAAATCTCAAACAGGAATTTGCCATTTAGTTTCGAAATCATGAACAGATTTTCAACCTATTTTACTACCTTTGCAAAACATCACAATTTGAATAACTGTGTGCAAAATTTAATACTAAAGAACAATGCATCATAATATTATGTTCTCGTAGAAAAGTACGTTTTCACTTATATTGTTGAACCTTCTTGTTGATATCATCAAGCAACCACGTTACGAGCCGTGGCACTCACACGAAGCCTTTTTCTTTTGTCATATCTTATCGCTTTTTCCTCTGTCATATTTGTGTGTTTGGTTAAAAATAAATTTCCTTGGGGGAATCTTCTCGTGAGAAATTAATCTCTATAACAACCACTTTTTCTGTTTTCTGTTGCTGCAAACTTGAAAGAGTTTCATAGGTTAACAAAAACCATCAAACGGATTAATGAAATTCACTCACAGTTTGTAATGAAGCATTGAAATTCTTTGATTGGTCATCGCGTGACAGGGAGTTTCGAAAATGACATCCGATTACTATTGCAGGACAAGAATTATAAATTCACACATTTTAGAATTCCGGATTTCCACATCGTGCAATGCCGTTGCCACTCACCGCACTACATTACCGACAAATCGAGATTCTTTGCGGTCAAACCTCAGCGATAAAAGACGTAAAACTCTATACTGCCATTTCCAATTGGCAGAACGCCCTTTAAGAGTTCGTGTACCTGTCAAACAACAGTGCTGGATGAGCTGCCTATCAATCAGAGGCGCCATGTCAAAATTGTCACATGTGTAACTTCGTAATATGGCTTCTGCCACTATATGACCAGTGACAGTAAGTGATAATCTTCAAAATTTCTACATGTCTTTGCTCATTTCTAGAAGTCTAAAACATTTATTCTACTCTGTAGTATATACTATATTCCTCGACGACGTCTCCCGGCTGAGATGGGCTGCTATAGCTATCGCTCGGCTTTTGACCGGAAGCTCCTAGGGTTGGATTCCCGAAGATTTTGGATTTTCGACAGCAGCTACAGGTCGAAATTAGTCACAGTTTGAAAGAGAATTCTAGAGACCGGCTATTCTGATCGTTAGTTTTCCGTGGTTTCTTCGATCAGCATCTGGCGAATGCTGGAGCAGAACCCCAACAAACGGGCCACGGACCGCGTGCGACCGCTCTTCTTTTATAGGCACAACTCAGTGCAAAACACTATCACATATGCCGGGAGATCTGTGGGGAGTTTAGGGCATGTCATGGCAGGGGCTGTGTCCACTGGGGGGTATCTGGAGGGGGAAATTCCCCATCCGACGTGCAAGTCGAATATTGAAAATCACCGTCCAGCGGGAGAGAAACACCACTCTCTCGAAAAAGAAGCATAACTACACGAACGGGGCTAATGACTATAGTAGTTGATGTGTTCGGAAAGATCGGTTAGATCTTAGAGCTCGGACAGCGCCCCTCCGGCAACACCTGAAGAGGAAACCCGGGAAGCCAACGGGAGAAGAATACCACCAACTTCTGGAATGTACAGGCACTGCACTTATGGGACCAATGACCATAGTAGTTGACGCGCCCGGAAACACAAAATATAAATCAATCGATCCAACCGGGAGAGGTGGCTCAGAGCAGCAACTCATGTCACTGCAGAGCATCTGATCAGGATGTCCTAGGTTCGGGTCCCAACGGTAGGACGCTTTTTGAACACTAGCTAGATAGCTAGGTCGCTGTTTTCGAGGGAATTTTAACGACCGGCAGCTCTGATCAGTGGTTCTCTGATGAATTTCAGGCGAATGTCAGGGCAGTACCCTAACAAAAGGGCGGCAGACCGCGCGCGATCATTCCTTTCCATTCCTTGTCCTATCCTACCCCTTATTTACACACACATGCACTACACTACCGCACGGAAGAACGGTTCGGAGCTTTGAACTTGTCCTCGCTGGAGCGTTGCCCCGCTGGTGTGAGATACTTGGTTGGGGAAAACCCCGCTAGCCGACTGTAGACCGACACCTCATCTCAGCATCCAGCAGGGGAAGATCCCGAGCAATGCTCTACACTTACTGGAGTAATGACCTTAGCACTTGTCGCGCCCTGAATCACTAATCAACCAATTAAAAGTGAATCCACCCATGGCGCCGTGTGGGGCGGCCGTCGCGTCGGTCGCGTGTGGGGGAGACGCGGAAGCAGTCGAGTGCTCCGTCGGGGGCTCCGCCGTTGCGTCATGTGCACCCGCTGCCAAAGGCCGTTCGTTCTCCCGGGCGCCTTGACACACATCCACGCGGTATTTCCGACGCGCCTTTGTCCCGCGGGTCATCGTTCGCGCCGCCATGACCCCCGCTGACCCCGCTATACTATATACAGCCCCCGTGAGACTGGACCAGCGCGCCTGCCCTGCCCGCTTACCCCGTCGCACCCCGTCAGCCCCTCTGGGCCTGAAATGGGAGTCTTTTCGATTGGAGGCGGGTGTGGACATAAGTAGACTCAGTGCATGCTTAATAGTGTTTGCTGGATTGTGGCCCCCATTCACTTTTTAAATCAAATTGTATGTTAGCCCACAAATATTTATAATATTTTATTATTTTTTAATTGCAAGGGTTGTAATTTTCTTACATTAACCAAAAATACTATGTTCGATATTACGATATTATTAGGGAGTTTAATATTTCGGTCATACTTTGTGTTACCGATATTAATCCAAACCTGGTTGTAGGACTAATACATTAAGTGATCTCTCTACAATAAGACTTGTGTGCGCGTACCTACGTCTTTCATAGATCCCAGCTACTTGACTTTTATTTCACACCTTCCTTTGATTTTCATTCTGTACAATGAAATCTTGTAACATTTCTTCTTATTTCTAAGTTAGTTTTAGAATATTTGGCTTCCTGAATAATATAGATGACTGTACATGATTCTGCAATTTTGATGATGGGGTGTTGCCCACGGTCATCACAAGCAAATTATGTGAAATATATTTATGAAAAAACAATGATGACTCTTCCTACTTGAATTTATAAAATTTGAAAAAAAAATATTTCGGTGAATCTACACGACTACCTTGATTTTAAGGGTGTAACCAACGCACCACCCACGCACATTAAAGTAAAACAGAACTTTATAGGAATTTGAGAATCTTCAAATCAATAACTAATCTAATCTTTGATGTCAAAAATGTTCATTATGCTTTGACCACGTCGCCTACCCTATCTTCGACCCAAATGAGAAAAAATGATAAAATCAATTACTTAGTTTCGTTTCGGAGTTATTCATCGGTATAGCTGCTGTGGGTTGCATTTGACATGAATACTTAGATGCGTTTTTTAAACAAATCTTTCATATTTTTAATGCCAAAGTGCATATTTTTACGCTCAAAATTAATTCCCAGATATCGGTCAATATATTAATTTTTCATTTCTCAGTTTCTTCCATGTTTTATAGTCTCTTTGTTACTGTTTCTTTACTTCCCAAGTTAATATAGTTCAATATGAACAATGGTTTGTTTAACTATTATCATCAGTCTGGCAAGAATGTAAGTATCCTTGCTTTTTAACAAATTGAATGAAAAAATTATTCTGTAATATTCAGAATTTACATTTTTTTCAAGGTTGAGCAACCTGCAATTCTGATTAAACTTTCCTTGTTTCATGACACATTTATTCTCTATTACTTCATTCCAAAGATATCCTTTCTCTTATGTAATTTGTGACACACGTGTGTGATTCATAATGATTAACAATTACACAAGTGTACAGACGTAGCAAAGCCCCAGCAAATACCCCTTTCGCAGCACATCTTATGTCTTCTTGTTTGCTTCATTGCACTCCTGTGAGTCCAAATGGTTCTGAGAGCTACAAAGTAAGTCAGACTGATAACTAATTTTGGAGGTTTAAAACATTCCCATCAAGTACTCAGGTACTTTAAAAAATGGAATTTCAATTATTAAAAAATTAGAAATCCGCCGTATCTTCACGGATTTTTGCATTTAATAAACATTCTTTTCAACATGAACTTTAAAATGTTAAGTCTCCACATTAACGTAATAACTAGAGAAAGTCAGTATTAATTAAAGTAATAACTGGAGAAAATGAAAGTCAGTATTCCCTGAAGTCACCTTTCAGCCTTAAGGACTGAACAATCTGGCATGAATGAAGAAGTGTGAAGAAAATAAGAGAGGATTATCTCAGATGACCGTTACCTTTCTGGTTTGTAAAGGTCTTTTGTTCGTTACTGGGCATAATTTGGGGTGAAACGAGTGGATCTCAACCTCTGAGCTGTTCGATTCGATCGGCGACCAATCAATAACACGTTTCCGTTGATTTCTTGGGATCATTCTATTTGGTTAGAACTTATTTCAGTGACCGATTGCTTTCTCAGATCTCCTGGTGTTTCATGCTTTAGTAGTTACATAAAATTACCTGAAATTGCCATTTTTTAACGCTTTTTAAAAATGTTCACTAGGCAAAACTTTTCACTGTACTTTTTGAAAATGTTTTGGATTACCTAAGTTAATAAATTATTTCAATATCTACTCCATGACATACGAAACACTTATTATCTAACCCTTTTCGTTGCGGACTTGTCGAATGATCGGAAACTGACGACTAATTTATCGGCTACGTAAAGAGTTTTTTATTCACGGTCACGCAAAGCGTATTTCGAAGCCCTGATCTGAACCCATTCCTCGCGATGATGTACGCGCACAAACACAATTTGCACACGATTAGCAGCCGACAATTTCAGAATATTTTCTTTTCGCGAGACCCCAGCTCGTTGGCTAAAAGAAATATTTTGGAACAAAGAAAGAGATTCATCGCCAACTTGGACACCGTTCTCTAACGCTGGAGGGACACCATAGGATAACATTTTTATATTTTTCTTGTCAAAAAAATTAATCAAGCAGAGTTAAAAAATGTACTTTGGGATTTGATAGATGGCAGCTGGCAAGAGTATGTGGCAAGTTCATGTAGCTAGCCGAGACCAAAGGAAATAGAAAACTAATACGGGAAAGTCTGTGCCATTCCGTAACACCACTAGTTTATTTTTGCACGGCCGAGAGTGGGAATCACGTTTTTCAGATTCATTCATTCATTCATTCAT
This sequence comes from Gryllus longicercus, assembly GCA_038098605.1. Taxonomy (NCBI): domain Eukaryota; kingdom Metazoa; phylum Arthropoda; class Insecta; order Orthoptera; family Gryllidae; genus Gryllus; species Gryllus longicercus. The sequence goes on from JAZDUA010000441.1 coordinate 879,179, forward strand.
TTTCCAGATTCAGAAAATAACTTTTTCCCCAAAGAGATTACAGTCCATAAAATGTTACATCAATAATGATGAATAAGGCACTTCAGGTGTATATTCAAAATAATACTACACAGCAAAGAGGTAATATTTTTATTTACTAACAGGAACTATGAATGCAATTTGTAATTAAAATTAAGATGTTTTTCTACTTCTTAATAAGTGTTGTATTTATTTCTAAACTTTGACGTAACCACCAAATAATCTTTTCATTTGACGTGAGTTTTCCTGCCACAATTTTGAGCTGGAAATTCATTCGATTTTCTTTAGCCACACATGTTTAATACACTGAAAACGTAGTCAGACTCTTACGACCTTTCCGTGAAAGAAAATCAGTCTGTCGTTTTCTTCGTAGGTTTATTAATTTATCTCTTAACTCTACTTAAATCAGGTGTGCGCTCACTCGTATTTCTCGGCTTTTCAATTGAAGATAAGTAGTGCCTCAAAGTCTTCTATATGAATTTTACTTTGAAACTTCGTATTAATGTAAACAAAATCACGGTGCTATGAAACGTTTTTGTTTCGGTGACTCGACACTCCCCGAAATTCCAAAGATTTTAAGTAATTTTATCGGCAAAATCGGGAATGGATTCTTGGCAATAAATACGTAAAACAACAAGGAACTCCTAAAACGTTCGCCAGGTGTCAAGAACCTTTAAAGTTGAAGATACCGATTTTGAAATTCAATTGGCATGCAAATTAAATGTTTTAAATTAAAATAAATAATCTTAGCATTAAATGCAAGGTTGTTTATAATTACCTACCAATTGACAATGAGTTATTATTCACAAAATCTTTCAGTATTTATTAAAAATTTTATAAAACACTGAACGCTGAAATATTATAGGAGCGTCTTGGTCAAAGTTTAAATACTACTTTCTAAACAAGAATTTAACGGTGTCAAATTCAATATCTTCTATTACCAGTAGTACTACTATCGTAAGAGTGAGTATTGATTAAATCAAGATTTTGTGTTGAAATGTCGGTACAATTTAATACTAATGGATATAAAAAATGAGACATGTTGCTATTAAACTCATATTTCATGGAAGCGATATGACTTGACGCAAACTGACGGACTTTTAATTAAAATGACTTGTTCCGAACCACCTCTGAATTTACTAGGAAAATCACTTCTTACGTAAACGTTTGAATTTTAATAATAAAATAATCTCTCTCATATATCCGCTATTTTTATTATTAAAATGGAGGAACTGAAGTTCAAATAGATACTAAATTAGAAATATAAGTAGAATATAGTACACAGATTATAAAGATAATAAATTAAAACTTTAACTTGATTATGGGCAGGCCTGCCTGTAAGAGAGCGCCCGAGTTTCCACGAAGCGATTACGCAGGGAGACACATTCGAATTCTTTTGTAAAAATCAGGTAAGCTTTGAAAGACGGAATTATCACATAGATTTGATTTGATTTGATTGATTGATTGATTAGTGATTCCTGGCGCGACAACTACAAAACGTCGATAGCCCCGTAAATGAAGTGCTTGTTTCCCCCCTCGTGAGGTGGCGGTGATCTCCCCCCGCTGGATGATGAAATCCGGCGCCGACCTAACTGTCGGCGGTTGGAGTTTTCCCCAACCAGATGCCTCGCGCTAGCGCCGCACCGTTTCAGCTAGGACAAGCTCTAAGCTCCCAGCGTGCGTGATAGTATAGTGCATGTAAGTGTGAGTAAGTAAAGGATGAATATAGGACAAGGAAGGGGAAGGAAAGATCGCGCGCGGTCAATGGGTACTGCTCCGGCATACAAGTATGTCTGATATTGATCCGAGAAACCACGGAAAACGAATCAGAGCAGTCGGTCTCTAGAATTTTCCTTCTGACAGCGACTGAATTCCACATACTCTTAGCTATCTAGCTAGTGTCGAAAATCCTGCCATCGTCGGGATTCGAACCTAGGATCTCCTGGTCAGAGGCACTGCAGTGACATCAGTTCATGCCCTGAGCCACCTCTTCCGGGTTATCGCATAGTGTTAGGAAAGAATCGAATAATTAACTTAAAACTCCTAAATAATGAAACTAAATAAAGGTGAGGAAAAAACTACGCTGGGATCCGTCGTTGCCTCCCCGGATCGGTAGGCGATTGTTAAAAATAGCATCTCCGCCTCATACCATTTGCCCTCCATATAATTAGCTCTCGCGCTTCGAACTCTCGACTCAGAAAAGTCAGGTGTTTCTCATGTATGGAGTGAATGTGGTAAATTTGGTCAATGCTTTCTCCCCAACCGCTGAAATAATCTGCTGGAGGATCATTAAACCCGATTTACACCCTTCCTTTTGGCGAACGAGTTTTAGCGGACGCGCGCACACGCAGAGTTGCTCCTGTTCTGGGGCTGTGGTATCTAGACGCATGCGCGCGTTCGCTAAAATTCCGAAATCGTTCGCCAAAAGGAAATGTGTGAATCGGATCTTGCGATTACGGGTACGTTTATAGTTCATCTTAATATAATGGATGTGGACTCTTCGTACTTATAATCAGTAATGTTGATCTTTGAGTTTCAAGCAGAATTGTTTTTTCAATTTTGAGTGAGGGCTTATAACAGCATCGTATAATATTGTCTCCTAGTGAAATAATGTCAAAGTAGAATAATATTTGGATTGAATAATTGTATTTTACATTCGTACTTTTAACATTACGCAAAATAAATAAAATTTGGATTGAAGTTATGTTTATAAAAAGAGGCCGAAAAAGTGGGACTTGTAAACGAGCAATAAAGTACATATATATATATATATATATATATATATATATATATATATATATATATATATATATATATATATATATATTGTGGCGATATGGGATTATACCACCCCATAACACCACCGTTTCATCGGCATGAACGCTCACAGGCAGCGAGAAGAGCAGCCGAAAACCAGAGTAGCAAAACGCGCAGCCTGGTATCCGTTGCTCGTACTAGTCACCACGAACTATCAAGCCACGTTTTTACTGGTGAAGGGTTGAAGGAGGAGAGCCACAGAGAATTTCCCCAGGCAACGCCAATAAATGGGCGGACACGCAAGCGGAAGACCTCTTTTCCTAGCCATCACGCATCGGGTCAACATCTCTCTTCTGCCAGCACGCGTCGGGTCAGCAGGTCTTCTAGTAAGTCACCGCTTGGCAAGTAAGCAGATTTTCGTCAGCGCTCGTCAGATTAGGTAGTAATTGCCGCCGCAACGACTGTTTAGATAGGAGTTTACGGCGTTGCAAAGACGTCTAGCTAGTCGTCCGCGAAGTAGTGAGGAATTAGTGAAGTATTCTTCTATTAACTAATGCGGGAAGTAAAAAGTTGCCCGTTGTGAGGAAAGCTCTGAAAGTTCCTGATTAACAGAATAAAAGTTAGGAACGAGCGAGGTACTTGCACTAGCAGTCAGGGAAGTGCAAGGGACATTTTTCTACAAATTGGGCGTAATCGAAGGCGGTAGCAGCCGTGGGAGGAGAAGAAACCGATTAGTGGAGACGGAAGAATACGCGAGTCGACCGGGGAGAAGACGCCGTTCAGGAAGTAAGAAAAAGACGCAAGAGGACAGCGCAGGCAACGCAGAACTTCGGAATCGAGCAACGCGGTGCGCAACCCAGCACGCGACTTCAAGGTTGGAAAGTGGACAGTTTCGAGGTAACCTGTAGAACTGTGAAATTAGGTCAAGTTCACGTCGGCAGGGAAAAGACTAGATTCAGAAGCGTTAGAAAACTGAGGACTCGGGTGGTAATAATTTGCAGCTTTGTAGTGGGAGAGTTTAATGCGTTATTGCTTGCCTTAAACCATTCTATTGGAGCAGTCATTATTCTGTTATTAGCAGTTATAATTAAAAGATAAACTGAGAGTAGTGCGCTTGCCCACATATTATTCATTGTATGTAATATTTTAAAGAAAGGCAAGAGATTGTAAATTAAGTTTAATTTCACGTGCAACTAGAATAACTTAAATTTAGGCGTATTGAATTTTCAAAGGGAATTCCCAGTACTGGTTAAAGAAATTGCTTCAGAAAGTTAGTTCTGAACAAAAATTAAGTGTTCATTCATTAAATAGGCTGTAAAGGTTGCTTATTTGTATTTATTTGATCATTTTGAAAGTGTAATTCTATTTTTGATTTGTTTTTCGTTGTTATCAATTCATGCCACAGAATTTTGAGTGAATTATATGCTCGTTTATGTGTGATTTGTGTGACTTTTATTGTGTCAAGGGTTCAGACCTTTCTCGTACCCCAAAGATCCTGCTTCCTGAGATTCTAAGCTCGCTTCACGAGCATAATATCTTAACAACCCGCTTACAGTGCATGCGGCTGAGTGTGCAGAAGGTATACAGTTGTGTGTGGGGTAAAGGGGGTGTTAGAATATATATATATATATATATATATATATATATATATATATATATATATATATACCCACGGCCCTTTATAAAAGAAATACAAATAAATAAATAACAATTCCAAAAGGTCGAAAATTTTATTTATTTAGAATCTATCCTAATGAAAAAAAATAATCCAATCTGAAATCCATGAAAGAATAAGAAAAGAACAAAGCATATTATGCAAATCTAAAACTGCTAAAAGTAACCCAATAAACAAAAATACAAAAATGAGAATATACAAGATCTTAATATGCCCTACTGTTACATCTGCAGCATAAACATGAACATTAAACAGCAAGGACATCTAAGAATATTTGAGAGGCTGATAATACGTGAAATATATATATATATATATATATATATATATATATATATATATATATATATATGCCAATACAAGTTATTATTGGTGTTTGGATGGATAAGAACTGACCATGAAATAGCGAATTAAATAAAAGGGGAGGATGTCATTAGATTTATTAAAGCTCAAAGAATTAAATGGCTGGGTTATATTCAAAGAATGCCGGTAAATAAATTCCCAAGGAAGATAATGGAATGGGTGCCAACAGGAGCAAGAAAAAGAGGAAGACCAAGATCTTGGTGGAAGGATCACGTTTGCCAAGATTTAAGGGTGTTGAGCGAAAAAGAGTGGAGAGTGACTGTAGAAGATATGAAAAGATAAAATGACTTAATTGAGAAAGCCAAGATCCGCAAAGGGTTGTAGAGCTAATGGAAGAAGAAAGAGAAAAAGAAGAAGAAGAAGAAGAAGAAGAAGAAGAAGAAAAAGAAGAAGAAGAAAAAGAAAAGAAGAAATGTTCATTTACTGTGACGTTCTTTGAGTTCCAAACACAATTCTCTACTATGTGATGTACTGAATTCCATAGAGACTCAGCCCTCACCCTCCTAGTGACATCAGTGGCTGACATCCATCATTAATTCATCTCCCCCAGCGCATCGTTAACTCTCGTTGCGCCCGTTGCCAATAATGCTGAACTGCATTATTCAGGTCGACCATAGAGCATTTTTACTTTCTCGCATTTCTTCGTAGGAAGAGAAATTGTGAATTGAATTGAATTGAATTGAATTGAATTTGCCTTATTTTACGTGGCGAGACTCGGGCCATCAGGCCCGCTCTTCCGTCTGACCACGCAAATTTCGCTACGCTCCTTTCACCAACTAGCGGAGAAAGGAGGTATTTCTTGGGCGAGAAACAGGCGATTTGAATTTAGCTCAGAGGCGTCATTTAGGCTTGAGGATCTTTTACATGCAAATAAATCTACTAACATGGGACAGCCGGCTTTACTTCCCCTCCGAAGGAAGGCGTAGCAAGAATTTTTTTTGTGCGCCGGGAAACGACGATTTTTTTAGAGAAAAACTCTTATCGCCGGGCCCTAGTGACAAAAAAGCGGATAAATATTGTTTCTATATGAATATGATAATAGGGTAAATATATTCCCATTCCTTACTTTCTCTAACACATTGTGTAGAAAGATTTAACGTTTTGTGGGTCCATGATACCGAAAAATCGATTGATTGCAAAATGTCCATCTGTAGTCAATGCTAGTGCCTAAACCACTCAGATGATTTTCTCCAAAATTGGTATTCCCCGATCGATTTAAAGAAACTCAAGTCCCTGCAAGTTTGAAATGGATATATTAACTTTTGGAGATACTTTAGATGAAGCTTCAATTTCATTTTCAATATTTTCTCAAAAATGGCTCCAAATGTTTCAGTCATTTTTTTCCCTCTCCAATAACGTTAAGGGTTCTTAAAAGAATTGCCCAAGTCTCATTTTCATTGAAATCCCAGATTTTTCTAAAATTGCGAAACTTTAAAACTCTTATTTTACGTTTTCCTATAACTACATTGTTGAATATAGAGTATTTTTTCTTTAATAAAATATCTTCGTCAAATCTTAAAACGTGTATAATTTTTCGAAAAAAATAGTATTATTGCGTGAAATTTTTTAACATTTTAAACAGTTATTTCCCAAAAAACTTCTATACATGTTTTCTTTGAATTTTCTCATCGTATGTATCAAAGAACGGTAAAAAATAGTTCCATTGCCGACGAACTCTGTATTTTCGAAATTTGCAAGAAGGTACAAAACAATCCAAAACTAAATATTTGAGAATAATGATTTTGGTCTTCAAAAACCTGTTCTAAAAAACACTCTTTAAAATAGGTCATGTACAATTATTTTTAAAAAGCGAGTTATGTTCACATTATTTTCTCCTTGAAATTAATACAGATTTAAAATAAAAAAAACATTTTCTCAAAAACCGCTCCAATTTTTTCTTACTTTTTTCACGAACAGACGCTTAAACGAATGGCGCAGATCTCATTTTCGTTGAATTATTTCGTTGTTTATAAAATTGCAAAAGTTAGAAATAATGGAGAAAGGATGTGCTATTGTAGTACTACTGGTTTATTGAAGGGGTCTGCTTATTACCTACATTCATTTGCTTTTCCACCCACTGTTCCACTCATCCAAATTATCATAGTTGCATTTGTTCATTCGCTTTCGTTCATTTATTAATTCATTCGTTCGAGGATTGCATAGAATGCTAATTGCAGCTCTGTTTTGCAGCATGCATCGGCGCGCGACACATCGTGACCTTCATGCTGTTCCTGGGGATGGCCAACGCGTACGTGATGCGCACCAACATGTCGGTGGCCATCGTGGCGATGGTGAACCACTCGGCGTTGCAGACGGACGAGGAGATAGTCGACACCGATGAGTGCGGGAACACCGGGAACTTGAATGATGTACGTTTTTCTTCTTGTTCTAGAAATCCCATATTAGTTTTGCCTATAAAATATATTAGACTGAATTGTATTATTATTAAGTGGTAATGTAAGTAGTAAGTAGTATAAATAAACATATGCCCTACCAAAGAGTAGTTTAAGAGTTTATTAATAATTATTCACTGAAATTTCTTTGAACAACTTGAAAAAAATGGTGAACTAAAAATAACTTGTTTTCTTCCTATCTCAAAACATTGTAACTATCGATTAAGAAATAAAATTATTGAATTAATATATTACAAATATTAATTATATTGATAAATATAATTAATTCATAAATTTGAGAGTTGAAAAATCAGTTTTCAACTAACGTTGAACCTGCGCCATTCTCTTAAATGCACTTCAGACTACCCAACAACAAAATTTAATCAAAATCGATGGTGCCATTTTTTGAAATTTTGGAAAATGTCCCTAGGTCTTCATGTAAAGTATCCTCCAAAATTAAAATATCAATTTCAAATTCAAGAAGTCGTGACATCAGCCAGATTGATTGGAGAATATCAGTTTTGGAGAAAATCGACTGAACGGTTTTGCCACTAGCGTTGTTCACAGACAGACGTTTTGCCATCAATCGATTTTTGAGTATCAAGGACCCACAAAACAGGAATTCTGGCTGCACCACGTGTTTTTGTTCTTCTAAATTTAGCACCTGAATTTATCCACTTTTTCGTTATCAGGGTCCTGTAATAAGAGTTTTCTGCCGAAAATTCGCCGTTTTTTTCGCGCATGCATTGCATAACTTTTTCTTTTTAAGAAGTTCCTTCTTAAGCGCAAAAAAGTACAAATGTTACCATACAATCTCATAGAGAAATTTGGCAGCTTTCGCTGTGAATATACTACTAGTAACTTTTTTCCTGCAATGCACCATGTTTGTAAACCTTTTTTTCTTCTTTTTACTTCAGAACTGGGTTGGAAGTATTGAGAATGTACCATACAACGAAAAACCTTGAGCCACCCGGTGCAATTTAGCGAGTTTCTTAAAATTGTATTGATCGTCGCCCTGCCAAGTACCTAATCCAAGAAATGAGGGTGTCATTGTCTTCTTTTCACAGACAACACATTGTTTTTCGCGCTTTTTCACAGTCATCACTTATGAGCACGCCTTTTGTTTTGCCCTTATGAAGCAAAATAGAGGAGATTGTGGTGTAAGTTCTTCAGGACAATGGATTCATTCCATATTATATGGAATGTTTAAGAACTCTAATCTAAAATCAAATTTCACAATATTCTTATGTATTCAAAATTGTCCGGAATGATTCAAAATTCTTTTTTTTCTTTTTCTTTATCAGTAATTGAAATTGTAACTTTACCATTATCAAGACTATTCATCTGGGATATTAAATTCACAACATGCATTCTTTTCCATTCACACCTCAGTCAAAATGTTATTTTTACAATAATATAATTATTTTTACTTCTACTGTAGGACTTGATTTTACAACATTAAATGAGGGAAATATTGTAAAAAATTTACTTCCATTGTTTAGATGGTACACTGAAGGAAAAGAAAAAAATTACAAAAACAAAAGAAAACATTGTCAAAATATTATTTTTGTGTTAAATGTAGGTAGATAGCAGTTATTCCAAATGCACAAGATCATATAAAACGCAGAAAATTCACAATGTTATTAAAAACATTAAATACACAATTTTTAAGAGAAGTCATTCAGTAGAGTATTTTTGATAATATTGATAGATCCAGAGTTTTGATTCATTTTAAAGTTGAAACCTTTCTGAAATATTGATTTTCTCCATAGGGGTGCATAATGAAGATGGTTTGTCCTTGCTAGAGGTGTCTCAAAATAGTTTAAGTTTTATTATGAAGATTAATAGCAGGTCAAAGCAGCTCCAAAAACGATAAATAATGTCATTAATATCGATTAAACTGTATAAAAAATATAAATCATCATAAAATGTTTCAGAGATTAACCCTGGACCAACAGATAGACAAAAATTGTAAAAACAATTGCTTTGGTTTTTATGTCTTCTAAATTAATCATTTAAAATTATAAAAATGTAGTTATTTTGAAATCATAGACAGACACTTAAATTTTATTTATTTGACTGAATATCATAAAAGTAAACTGATTTTATGTAAATTGAAATATTTATGTGTTTCAGACAAGTTCTACTCAGGTAGATGGAGAATTTGAATGGGATACCAAACTGCAAGGATACATTCTCAGCAGCTTCTTCTATGGTTATGTGATAACTCAAATACCCTTTGGTATCCTTGCTAAAAAGTATGGAGCTAAGTATTTCCTTGGAGTGGGCATGCTCATTAACTCTGTGTTTGGGTTGCTGGTTCCAATTGCAGCTAATGCTGGCTTTGGTTGGCTTATTGTGGTACGCTTCATTCAGGGACTTGGTGAAGTAAGTAAAATCATCATTCAAATGTAATAATTAAGTACAAATTAAATGAGTTTTCCCATTTTATATTGTTTTAAATTATGATTTGTTGTAAATTCACTACACATTTAAATCATGAATTATGCTTAAAAATTTATTTTATGTTAATTTAGAAAGTAAATGAGTTTTTGCCAAACATACTGTATATTAATACAATTTATTAAATTTATTTGTCAGGGTCCTATTGTACCATGTACCCATGCAATGCTGGCAAAATGGATCCCTCCTAATGAAAGGAGTCGAATGGGAGCTTTTATATATGCAGGTTAGATTGAACATTACATTTTTACTTGATTGTATACAAAGTGTATATGTGTGAAGTTATGTAATGCTGGAAAAAATCAAACTACAAATGTTAATGAAATATGTTAATCTTTGAGATATAAAAAAAATCTAATTTTAGTCCTGATAAAAATTAGGGATGTGACTTTGACAAGATAAAAGATAAAAATTAAAACACTGATATTTTGAGACAATGAATTACTAACATCAATGTTTTAAAAGTGGTTTAGTATCCACTAACATTAAATATTGGCAAGGGGAAGAATTTAATTTGACAATGAAAGCATTTATTTACTTAGGAGTTTACCAGCATAAGAATGTTAAACAATAACAAAGTGTGACTGAAACCCTGAGCAGTCGATCAACAGCAGTCAACAAATTGTTCATATTATTAACTGTCTACCTCAATGTGCTGACTTTCATTGTAAAAGTGAAAATATTAGCAGATAAGGTTTTAGGCCCTCACAGATTCAATTCCCAGTCGAGCAAGATTATAGTGTGTGTTTTTCTTGCAATATCCCAGTATATGTTGCTGTGTGACATTGTGAAAACTCATTTCTCAGGCTGAGATGACCAGAATACGGCATAGGGATGTCTTTGTGCTAACCACACATACCCTTTAACCAATAGCTGTGAGGCTGAGATGCTGCTGGTAGGCCATGGCCCGAACGAGGGTTGTCACACCAAGTATAGACAGACAGACAAATAGGTTTTAGACCGCAAAAAATATTTTTCTGGAGGTGACATTTTTTTCTTAATACTCAAGAATGTATATCTATAGAAATGTTGAGTTCCACAGTAATGTTTGAACCATTGGAACATTCTACACAAGCACTTTTGACAAAAAGGCGGAAAGGGGTTCACAATTTCAAAATATTACCCAAAAATTTCACCACACCATATTAATAGAAATGTTACAATTTTCAATTCAGTTTGGCAGTATTGTTGACATGCGACATGGAGGCAGATGAGGCAAGCGGAGCAGGTATAGGAGGGAATCTTTCGAGGGACAGAAAAAGCATGCTGAGTGGATGGAACAATTGGTGTGGGCAGTGTGTGTGGTGCAGACTGATCTGGCAAGGGAGGCTGGACATGTAAAGAGGTGTGGGTGAATAATGAGAAAAAGAGTGGCGCTGTTTAATAAATGATTGTGATAAATAATTACCCAGGCAATGCTGGTTAATCAGTTAGTTATCAATATATTTAACTTTTGTAATTCATGTGAAAGACTTACATAGCTTCATGAGACTTTCCTCCAGTTTAACAGATTTACACATTATCCTTTAAAGGACAATGATAATTATATAAATTACAAATTATGACAAATTAACAAATTTTCTAATTCTCTTTCATAATTTTTAGGAGCACAATTTGGAACTGTAGTGTCTATGCCACTAAGTGGTTTACTCTCAGAGTATGGATTCAGTGGAGGATGGCCATCTATATTTTATGTGTTTGGAGCAGTTGGAACTTTGTGGTCATTGGCATTTATTTTCATGGTTTATGAAGAACCAACTGTTCATCCAAGAATTGCAGATGATGAAAAAAAATATATTATCAATTCTCTTTGGGGTTCAGCTGGGATTTCTGTAAGTCGTAAATTTTTGTATTTTCTTTCGCTAAATAGTTTTAATGAAATTTAGCACTGTTATTACAATGATTTTATTAATTTCAGTCTCCACCAGTTCCTTGGAAATCTATTCTGACTTCCTTGCCATTCTATGCAATTTTGATTGCTCATATGGGACAAAATTATGGTTATGAAACTCTCATGACAGAACTGCCCACATTTATGAAACAAGTACTTCATTTTGATATTAAGAAGGTAAATATTAGCAATACAAATTTTTGTAACACTTTTTTTCTTGATTCAAATTGACCAAAATTCAAAAATGTTGTTTGGATAATTAAGTAAGAATACTACTTAATTGTCAATATTACAGAACATTGTTTTTTGTTTGCTTTTCAACTGATGAAGAAAAATTTTCCATAAAGAAAAATCATTTCAGTTTAATAAATTTTCAAAATATAATTAAAAACAACTGATGATCTTTGCATACTCTTTATTAATTTATCTGGGTTTGAAGTTACTTAGTTCTTATTTGAATTAGAGTATTGTATTCTATTGAGAGACATAAGATATTTGTAATTTTCGTTTTCAGAATGGAACATTGTCCGCCGTTCCTTACCTAGCTATGTGGTGTTTCTCCATTGTTTCTAGTAACATTGCAGATTGGATGATTTCTAGCCATCGTTTCACTCACACACAAACAAGAAAAATTATAAACAGTATAGGTATGCTACTTCAGATATTTTAAAATTATAATATTATTTGTTTTACTGATTGCTATTAGAATTCATCATTATTTCTGAACTTTTCTTCACCTGTGTCCATTTGAATAGTAATCAATGTTGCTTCTTTTGAAATACACCTTATCATATAAGTGACATGAATGAAAAGTTATTATGATGATGAAAATGAATGAGGAAAAGTATGTAATTGCCTTCCTGAACTATTATACTTCTGTTTTGTTCTCATTCTTTTGGCTACTATTGTTCACAATCTTTTGATTAAAGCATAATTTCGAAGACTGCATATAATTTTCAGTTTTGCTAATTTAATAGGCTAGTCACACGAGGAGCCACAACACACCCAAATTTGTTTAATAGATTATTTTCTTGTGTATGGTTTTATACTTACAAAATTTCAATTTAATCCAAATGTAAAATTTCAATATTTATTAGTTTTTGTTTCTCCTCAAATAAGAAAATTTGGTGGAAGATTTACGAAAGAAGACTGAGGTATGAATTCATATTGTTGGGGACTGAATTGAATTCATATTGTTTTCACATAAAAATTAACAAATTTAATTTCATAGCACTTTTAATGAACAATAATTCATGCTTTTTACAGAAAATGTCAAATTTGAAATGTACCTATTTATTTTCTGCATAAATAAATGAAAAACATTAATGATGTGGGTTTTTGTAGGTCAGTATGGTCCTGCTGTTGCACTTGTAGCAGCATCGTACACTGGATGTAATCCTGCTCTGACTGTGTCCCTTCTTTCCCTTGGAGTGGGTTTGAATGGAGGTATCTATTCTGGTTTCAAAGTCAACCATTTAGATATATCTCCGCGATTTGCGGGCATCATGATGAGCTTCACCAATTGTGCTGCAAATCTTGCTGGCCTCTTGGCACCAATAACTGCAGGATATATAATTCATGAAAGGGTGAGTAATCATGAACTCTATAATTTATTTGACATAATAATTTCAGCCATTTTCTGAGCTTAAGGAAAAGTATTATCTCATTTTCTGATGCTACAAACTGCATCACATATGGTTTCACTTTTTTAAAATATCAAATAAATTAATAACAATAATAAGGTTTTTAAGAAAGTTTTTAACAAGTATAGGTATAAGTATATATAAGTACATATTTTATGTAATTAATTTAAATTAAGTAATAAAACACTAGTAAAAATGGTATATACTTTATGGGCAAAGACATAATTGAATATTATTTGTAATTAAAATGAATTTTAAAGCAAATAAATACAATTAAATTAAAATTACATTTATCAGTAAACCAGTCTTAAAAGCTCTCTCTATCATTCTCTTGCAAATTAACCGAATATAAAGGAAAATGTTTGAAAAATTATCATTGGTAATTTTATTGTGTCTTTAGTCTTAAAACCCCTCAAAATTTTGAATTGTTAAGAATACAATTTTTATCCTTATATTTTGTTTCTAAGCTTTCCCTTTTATTATATTATCTTAACAATATATATAGTTAAACAATTAAAGTGGGAAACATATGTTGGATATGTAATAAAAGAATGTTATCAATTTCAGCCAACACAAGCTGCATGGAGAGTTGTATTTATGATTTCATCTGGTGTCTATGTAGTATGTGGTTCAATCTACTTGATATTTGGAACTGGTGTTCGACAAGCCTGGGACAATCCAGAAAATGATGTTCATGTCAATGGGAAACAAAAAGATAACCATCCAGAAAAAAGTGAAAAAGTAGATGCACAAGGACTGCAACTGTCTTCATTACAATCTGAGAAGTGAATGCGCCATAATTAATGCCCAACCCAACATAATCTTAAAATTGTTATTTAATTCTCTTTGTGTGGCAGCAAATTGAAGTTGGAGAGTGAGAAACACAATTAATTCACACAAATGGCATGTGGGCAAAGTCCAAAGCCAAGTATTAAAATAGGTTGCTTAATGTGCAATGAAAAAGTGTGATATATTAAGAAGAGTTGTGTGCTTTTGAACATTAAAAGACACTCCACAGTTTTCAAACAGGTGGAGAACAAGTTTACAAAGATGAGATTGAAATTATATCATTTGTGAGATTGAAATTATTATTTGAATCTGGTGTGTCATACATGATTCATTGGAGATTATTCCAATATGTATACATATCTTAAAGGCACATTCAGTGGTGATATTTTTGTAATATAAGGAATCAGAGAAAAACTGAGATATGAAACTATATTGTACAGAAAGTTCACAAAGTGATTTACATTTAAGTTAATAACATTCCAGTCAATACATTTCAGAAACAACGAAGAGTTGAATAGTTTCAATTTTAACTCCTCAAGATATAATACTACTATTATTGTGTATACTTTCAAATTCTTTTTTTCTTTCAACCCTCTAACAGTAATTTATTTCTAATAATTAGTAAAAGATAAATTTAACTATAAAATATATTTTATCATACATTTTAAAAATGTATGCAGCTATTTGATATGATATTCCATATTTATTTACACCTAAAATAAAATAATTATGGTAATTGGCAATGTGAAACTAACCTCCAATTTAGAAATTAATTGACAGCAGCAAGTTTTAACTGTACCTTGCCATCTATTTTCATATACACATTTAAAACTGGAAATTTTCTTTAATTGTTTTTGTTTTTCTTTCTTTTATTCTAATTATACATGTTTGTTAATGTTTTAAATTATGTTAAAATGCATGTAGTATTATGCTTCCTTTGTGAAAAATTGTTTTATACATGAATGTTGTATATTGTTTTTTATTAACATAGAATGTGTGTGACTGATTTGAATGAAATTGATATGAAATTGTCATGAGTGTGTGTTTAAATCATGTGAAAACTTTTCCATAGACAAGAAATTTTACATCAGTTTCATGACTTAATTGTATCATATGTATCATCTTGAATGTTTTATAAATATATGTGTGAAAGAAAGAGACAAATTTATGAAATAAAATTTAATGAAATTTATTGAATTCCTGCCTGTTTTTATAATGCTTCTCTACAAAATTTACAATAAGCCTAAGGTTTCTTAACCTGTGAACTGTGAATGATTAATAGTAGATGATGATTTAACTATGTAATTGATTTCAGGACTTCTGCTGTTTAAGTTAATGATTGTTTCTCGGAATAAATTTTAAGGTGATATATTGACTCAATCATAAGGAATGGTAACTCATAGTAAGTTGGTATTGCATAAAATTTTTCCAACAAGAAAAAAAACATTTTAATTATTTTATTCACAATGTTGACCTCAACAGTAACTTTATTAGATCATTTAAGTGCTAGCAAATGTCCCTTTTAGTTCATATGTAACTCTTTTTTCACATCTGAGAGATGTCATATAGTAAACGATGAATCTTTCATATCATTATGATGCTATTGGCGGCCCTATGAACACTCGAGTGATGCAAATGGGATGTAAATTAGACCCACTTTTACATCTAAAAGACAATGTGTGCTGATATTGGGATACAAAGGATTGTTGGAATTATGGACAGCTCGCATCCCAGTCTGTTGACACACAGATCTTTCCCTGATTACAGGCGGATTCTAGCGAATTACACCTCGTGATGCACAACACACGGTTAGCACACACCAAGCCACATGCGTTCTTCTCGACGGTCACAGACACAGTACCTGCACAGTACTCTCTGCACAGTACTGTTCTAGTCAAAAAGAACACAGGACCGTCGGTCAATTGCTCTCCTGATGGGATTGTATCGACCTGTCAATAACTCCAACAATTATAGTGCTGAGGGTAGAGGGGGTAGAGGAATAAGTTAGAGAAAAGTGCCCCCGGGATAGAATTTTTTATGTCCCAAATCGTATTTGAAGTGTAAAAAAGAGAAGGCTTTTTGCTGGATTTAAAACAATTTTACCGAAATACTTCATAAGAATGAATCAATATGTTATATATGTAATTATATAATGAATATAAGAAAAAAAAACTGTTTCATTTTTATGAATATCTCATGTTCTAACACAGATCTTTAAAAAAAGCTAAATAGAAATTTTATCCCTGTAAATTCTCAACAGTATCCCAACCTTTTATCTTATAATTTACACACAGCTTAAAATAAATAAAACAGTAATTTAAATGTTTCTTTTTTTTTAATTAGGTATTTAAAAAAAAAATTAAGATAGCATTAACCGCTAGGTCACTAGCAATCACAATAGATTAATGAAAGGTTAACAGTATGACGTGATATGGTTATGGTGAGGAGTGAAAGGACAAACACAAATACAACCATGCCCGAGGCGGGACTCAAACCCGCTATCCTTCAGTCTGAGATAGCTATGGCAATACTGCCTTGACAATCTCGGCTATCTGGACGACTAAATTAGGTTTTGTTTTAGTTTTCATAGTTTTTCTATTTTGTTTTTATTTTATGTATATTAGAAAAGATAATATAATGAGAAACAAAATTGTAAGAATAATATTATACCCAATTTTAATTTGAATGTTAAATGAATTAAGATTTAAACTAAAAATAATGGTTATAAACAAAATAGAGCAAAGTTAACCAATAATAAACAGTTGCGTGTGTAGGGGAAACCCAAAAATGTGTTCCACACGAAAAGCATGAAATTAACTTGAAGACTTGAAAGCCTTACAAAAGCAGTCAGCAAAGCTGATGTGGTTATGCCAAGACTGTCAAACCAGCCTACAACAAACCAAAGAGATGGAAGAACTTCATAAACCGATGACAGATATACAGAAAATGCTTCTGCATCTGAAAACAGACTTGAAGCACTGAATAAACCAAGAGATAAAGGAAACAATAAAGAAGTGTGCACACAGACAGAACATGATGATGCATCATGCAAAGGTGAAGGCGAAGAAGGAACAGATATAAGAGAAAGAAAGATATAGAGATTGAAATAAAAATGGAGTAATAGAAGAGAGTACTAACAACAACTATAAACTGAAAGAGCCCCAGACCAGATAACCTCAACATGGAGCTAATAAAACATGGAGGAAGACAATTACAAGAAGAACTACTATAAGTGATGAATGAAATATGGATTACACTCACAAAACCAACAGAATAGCAAATGGGTATTGTAATAAATATGCCCAAGAAAGGAGCAAAAAATATGTGTGAAAACTATAGAGGAATAACATTGCAAGCAACAGCCTACAAGATTTATGCAAACATCTTGTAAAACAGACTCACAGAATATAATGAAACTATTTTAGAAGAGGAACAGTGCGGTTTCGGGTAAGAGAGAGGCCCAATAGATGCAGTTTTCACTGTAGACCAGATAATACACAAAAGAAGTGAAGAAAATCTACCAACATACCTACTATTCATAGACTATGAAAAAGCTTATGATAAAGTAAATAGGAAAATACTGTGGAAAGTGCTTGAAGAAGAAAATAGAGGAACATCGAATAAATGCAATAAAATGTTTTTATAAGGAATCAAGAATCCAAATCCATAATGTTGTTGGAAACTGAACAGAAGCAATCCCGACAAACATTGGACTACGTCAGGGCTGCACTGTATCGCCACGGTGCTCAGAAGCATGGAAAAGTAATCTATTAAATCGAATGAAAAACAATATTGCATTCAAACATTAGAATCAATAAATGGAAAGAGTATTTTGGAAGACTGCTGCTAGAAAACAGACACTTCCAGTCACACAAGGAAGTAAAATTTGAGCATAGGGTAGATCTGACAATTAAAGATTTAGAAAAAGCACTTAAGACAATGAAATCCAATAAGTCACCTGGTCCAGGAGATGTATCGGCAGAATGACTGAAATATGGTCCCTATAAACTGCACCAAATGCTCAAACACATGTTTTTAAAGTGCATGAATGGAGAAGATCCTCCTCAGGAGTGGCGAAAGTCTCACCTAACACTGATCCATAAGAAAGGATCTAGAAACAATGAAACAAACTAGAGGAATAGCAGATATTGGATCTACAGGTAGACTGTATAGCAAAATAATACAAAATAAAATAGAAGAAGAAATAAAAGGAAAAATAGGAGAGGAACAATGTGGTTTTACTGCCGGCAGGTCAGTCATAGACAATATATTTACATTAAAACAACTTATAGAAAAGAGAACAAGGAGAAGTAGGGAAGTTCATCTCGGTTTCATTGATCTTCAGAAGGTGTATAACAATGAACCGGTTGCTAGAGTATGGGAAGAAATGGATGGACTTAAAAGCAGTGAAAACTTAATTGGAGCCACCCAGAATCTATATAAGAACACCACCTCTCAGATTAAGATCTACAGCAGGCTTTCGAATCCATTTCCAGTCAGTGAAGGTCTTCGCCAGGGTTGCTGTCTTTCCCCAACACTGTTTAAAATATATCTGCATCAAATTTTACAGCAGTGGGAGAAACAATGCAGAGTAATGGGAATGACGATCAGAGAGTATACATTATATTTTGCTGATGGCCAGGTAGTGAAATTTTGGTATAAAGACAAAGAGGCAATGAGATACTTAAGAGCAGTATTAAAGATCTCAAGGAAAGATAGTGTAAGAAATGAACACATAAGAAAAAGACTTAAAATAAAGAAAACTGTCCAGGAAATAGAGAAGCACCAAATAAAATGGCATAAACCCACAAGGACAGGACAAGGAAGAGGTTGATGGACCAGGATTACCTCAATAGCGATTGAGGAAAGACCGGAAAGAAGGAACAGGCCAAGAGGTCTAAACCTCTAAAGTTCATGATGAAGATGATGATGATATTTGTAATGTTCTTAAAAAATATGTTAAGTACAGTTTTTGCAAGAAGCAGTTTCCCATGTTTCTGATTTCAACAGCAGAGTTTGGAAACAAGCCATTTGGTTTTACATCGCAACATGCAGATTTACCATCTACATCTAAGGTGCAATACTTGATATTCTTGTCATCTGGTTTAACATCACCAGATACACAAAGTCTGCCATCCACTTCTATGTCAAAATTTGCTGTGTGATTCCACATTGCAGGATGTACTATGTTTGTCATCTTTTCCAATATTGCAAGATTGAGAAAGCTCTAGATTAAGAAAGATCCAGAAATATCTGTCGGACAGTCAAAATCTCTATCGATATCAGAACCATCATTTTAATCAAGTGGTCCATCTTCCAAAGTGCAGCAAACAAGATGTGGAAATAGAATTAATTGAAATGCTTCACACAATTTATTATTATTTTTTTTATTTTTTGCTTTTCACACACTGAACTAACATTTCTTCCTAATCTCATATTCATTTTTGTAGTGATGCATTGTTATGAAATACATTTCATTGGAAGGCAGTTGTTTATTGCACATTTGTATAATTTCAGAGTATTTTCAGACATATGCCAAGTGTGACGTCATGGATACGCACAGCGAACACATACACGAGCTTTCATATAACAAATATTTATTTACAAGAAAAACAACAAATATTTACGATCAATTTACATTTTACACGCTATCTCTGATAGACCTGCTATCCCTGAGCGATCCCAACTCGATTGATGATCGGTTTCAATTGTGGCACTCGCCACTCCTACATCTGAAGCGCGCACAAAGCTTCCGTGACCGAATGTCACACTGGGACAGAAAGTCCGTACCAGCATACCAACTGATGTTGGCTTGAGTCGACCACGGGCGGGGCCGCTGGCTGAGGGTAGCTGCGCTTCGCGGAACAAGCAAATGAGCTGCGGTAAGCCGTACTTAGCAAATAAGTGTTAGAAACTAATAGAAAGAATCCTCGCAGGCCGGCGGTGCGTTGGGGCTGAGCCGCTGGCTGGGGGTGGTAACAAGGCCGGTGGATAATGGCCGAATTTGTGGATAATGGATAATGGAATTTGTGGATAATGCCCAAAGAGGAGGGGGCGGCGCGAGCGGTTGTAAGCTACGTGCGTGCGTAAACATTGAATATTTTGAAAATATTAGTATTTTGTGTGACAAACAAAAGCCCGCACCCAATTGGCTGCGCATTGTTTACGTAATAGAGGTTATTGCAGGAGGTTGATTCGTAAGTTAGAATTTGTATATTATTTCATATTTCTATGTTTGTTTCATACATTCGAGCTTTTGTTAAACGTTTACAAATTAATCTTCTATAATTTATTTAAAACCTATTTTTATTTCCGATATTTAATTGAGTTAAATGTGAAAATTAATAGATGATTTCGCTTTGCTTAATTATAGTATGAATGAAAAGTCATGCGCGTAAAAGTAGTTTGATGAATGTAACAATATTATATTTAATTAAATTTCTTATCCATTTTCATTTTCTTTCCAGGGGTATCAAAAATGCTAATTTTCAAAATGTTGTATCCCATATGAATTAGCGGTCATTGTTGCATGTTGCAGCACATTCTTGTAACGCCTCTCTGACGGCCGCAATTCATTCGCGTTAATATAAACGAAGAATTTTATTTACAGCTAAAATACGAATCGCACATCGTTGGTACATTTATGTAGAACGTGTACACACTGAATTCAATGGCAAAAAGCTGTTTTCGTTTAAACGTTTGAATTATATATATATATATATATATATATATATATATATATATATATATATATATATATATATATATATATAACACCCATATTCTAACACCCCCTTTACCACACACGAACCGTATACCTTCTGCACACACAGCCGCATGCACTGTAAGCGGGTTGCTAAGATATTATGCTCGTGAAGCGAGCTTAGAATCTCAGGAAGCAGGATCTTTGGGGTACGAGAAAGGTCTGAACCCTTGACACAATAAAAGTCACACAAATCACACATAAACGAGCATATAATTCACTCAAAATTCTGTGGCATGAATTGATAACAACGAAAAACAAATCAAAAATAGAATTACACTTTCAAAATGATCAAATAAATACAAATAAGCAACCTTTACAGCCTATTTAATGAATGAACACTTAATTTTTGTTCAGAACTAACTTTCTGAAGCAATTTCTTTAACCAGTACTGGGAATTCCCTTTGAAAATTCAATACGCCTAAATTTAAGTTATTCTAGTTGCACGTGAAATTAAACTTAATTTACAATCTCTTGCCTTTCTTTAAAATATTACATACAATGAATAATATGTGGGCAAGCGCACTACTCTCAGTTTATCTTTTAATTATAACTGCTAATAACAGAATAATGACTGCTCCAATAGAATGGTTTAAGGCAAGCAATAACGCATTAAACTCTCCCACTACAAAGCTGCAAATTATTACCACCCGAGTCCTCAGTTTTCTAACGCTTCTGAATCTAGTCTTTTCCCTGCCGACGTGAACTTGACCTAATTTCACAGTTCTACAGGTTACCTCGAAACTGTCCACTTTCCA
This sequence comes from Gryllus longicercus, assembly GCA_038098605.1. Classification (NCBI taxonomy): domain Eukaryota; kingdom Metazoa; phylum Arthropoda; class Insecta; order Orthoptera; family Gryllidae; genus Gryllus; species Gryllus longicercus. Next base: position 900,689 of record JAZDUA010000441.1, read on the forward strand.
ACCTTGAAGTCGCGTGCTGCGTTCCGCACCGCGTTGCTCGATTCCGAAGTTCTGCGTCGCCTGCGCTGTCCTCTTGCGTCTTTTTCTTTCTTCCTGAACGGAGTCTTCTCCCCGGTCGACTCGCGTATTCTCCCGTCTCGCTAATCGGCCTCTTCTCCTCCCACGGCTGCTACCGCCTCCGATTACGCCCAATTTGTAGGAAAATGTCCCTTGCACTTCCCTAACTGCTAGTGCAAGTACCTCGCTCGTTCCTAACTTTTACTCCGTTAATCAAGAACTTTCAGAGCTTTCCTCACAACGGGCAACTTTTTACTTCCCGCATTAGTTAATAGAAGAATACTTCACTAATTCCTCACTACTGCGCGGACGACTAGCTAGACGTCTTTGCAACGCCGGAAACTCCTATCTAAACAGTCGTTGCGGCGGCAATTACTACCTAATCTGACGAGCGCTGATAAAATCTGCTTACTTGCCGAGCGGTGACTTACTAGAAGAACTGCTGACCTGACGCGTGCTGGCGGAAGAGAGATGTTGACTCCAGGCGTGATGGTTCAGAAAAGAGGTCTTCCGCTTGCGCGTCCGCCTATTTATTGGCGTTGCCTGGGGAAATTCTCTGTGGCGGGGGTAACTTCTCCTCCTTCAACCCTTCACCAGTAAAAACGTGGCTTGATAGATCGTGGTGACTAGTACGAGCAACGGATACCAGGCTGCGCGTTTTGCTACTCTGGTTTTCGGCCGCTCTTCTCGCTGCCTGTGAGCGTTCATGCCGACAAAACGGTGGTGTTATGGGGTTGTATAATCCCATATCGCCACAATATATAATAATAATAATAATAATAATAATAATAATAATAATAATAATAATAATAATAATAATAATAATAATAAATATAAATAAAAAATTCAAACGTAATAATAATATATGCATGCGTGCGCGCGCGCGCGCGTGTGTATGTATTTTTCACGCTTCGTCTCTTTAAGAAGTTTTCAAATAGTATTTCACGTTCATTTTTGTGTACGAGAGAAATTGTCATATAGTATTGAGAAAGTCATGTAATTCTATGAAAATCAATTTCGAGATTTCAATGGAAATACACCTTTTGGGGTTCCCTGATACGGAAAAAGGTTTATTTTCAAAACGTCTGTCCATCTGTCTGTCTGATCGACGGTCTGTGAACATAATTAGCTCCTAAATCATCCGTAGAATTTTTTCCAAATTGAAGAACCCCAAGTCGATCTCGCTCGAGTCAAAACTTCGCGATTTTGAAATACATTTATTGAAATTTGGGGGTACTTTACATGAAGCCCTAGACTAAAACTCAAACATTTTCTGTGAAAAAGAGCTTCAAATTTCGCATTTACAGTAACGCTTGAACGCCATTTTGTTAAAAATGGCTCAAAATTTTTCAATAAAAATTGCCATGTATGACGAGGTTTTAAACTTTTTCAATATTCTTAAAGTAAGATTTCGGTTCTACTTTTAGGAACCCGAAAAATTGAGAAAATGTCCAGGGCGGTGATAGATGGCAGCTGGCAAGAGAATGGGGCAAGACCGTAAAGCCAGTCCACACCAAGGAAATTAGGAAACGTCACTACGAGGTCTGCGCCATTCTGTAGCACCACAAGTTACTTTCTTGCCACCGTTGACTGGAGAATCCTGACTCCCAACAGAGTCGTTGCAGAAACAGAGGTAATGCAGGTTGACGTAAACGCTTTTCCTTCACGCTGCGCAGAGCCTTTCTAATGTTCCTATGATCGACTCGAAATTTCAGGCGAATGCCGGAGCAGTACTCTAAAAAACGGGCCACGGACGGGCGATTTTTTTCTCCCCCTTCCTTGTCCTATTTTTATCCCTTATTTATACACACACTTACATGCACTATACTATGAAGAAATAATGGAATGGCAATTTTCTTTGAAAAATATGCAGCAGTTTTTAAGAAATCGGCGCTTAAGCATATTCGAATTTTGAAGCACTTTTTCACAGGAAAGTTTTAGGTTTTCGAAAAACTTTATTAGAAGTAATTTGAAAATTTTTTACTTACAAATACAATAGTGTTTACAAATTGCTGTAAATGTACCCATTACAGGCGTGAGAGATATTTAAAGAATACATTTGTGTAATTTTTTAAAAAACAAAAAATACCCTGAAATGAACTTTACGTCATATTAAAGAGTGCAATTAGAACTATCCGTTCGAAAAGTTTGAATAAAAAAACTGGATTCGTTTTTGAGAAAATGGTGTTTGAGTCTTTCTAAAATTGCGAAATATTAAGCTAGGTTTGACAGAAAACAGCTGAGTTTTCGCTGTCACTCAACTTCTTTCTCTCCCCTTCAAGGACAGGTGTAGGACCTCTTCCGCCTTCTAAGAATTCCATCTTTTTAGGGGTCTACGAGGCTCTCTTCTGCCTCGAGGCTTATACTTAAACACTTGCTTTGGAATGCGAGTCTCTTCCATTTTTTCCACTTGTAACCATTCTTGTCTGTAACATTGTACCTTGTGATTGATTGCTTGAACGTTTAATTCTTTTCGAATTTCCTCATTTCTGAGTCTATCTAGTCTGGTTTATTTTTTTACAGATCTCAAGAATTTCATTTCAGCAGACTTTCACGCCTGGTTGTATGTAATGGTGTCGATATTGCTCGCGAAAAAAAAATTCAACTGCAGTTTCGAGTTTTCCAGTATTTTCGCATTTCTGACCGTTTCGGAGATGACATTCTTCCTTGGCTGACTTACAATTAATCTCCAACAAAAAGCGTTCGTAATTCAGATTTTTGTCTTTCAATTTAAACTATGACAAATTCTCTCCAAACAGCTCAATTTAAAGTTCTTGTGAGTCGTTCAAACACACAAGCTGCGTGAGTGCCTGCTGCTCCCGCCAAAATGCATTCTTTCTGCCTTAAAAGTGCAAATTTCTAGAACAATACTTTAACAAAGTGATATTTATCTTTAAAATCGCAGTAAATTTCCTTCGAATACCCTAGTATCAAATGTTTCTGTTTATGCACGCGCTCCCCATTCTCGATGACACCGGCAAAGTCTTTTTTACCTAAAAATATTTGAAATTAGCACAAAACTTTTTTTAATTATATTTTGTGTGAATTAAAATAAGACTACAAGAATAAATATCTGGCATTTCTCTACTAATTTCAGGTTCGTAATAGTGTACTTTAACCAGGTTCGCTGTTTCTTTAGGTAGAATTTCCCCCCTTTCCCCAACCGACAAAGCGATCGTTTTACTATTGAAATATTCCTACATTTCTACTTTTTATTAAAGTTGGTTGATCATTTCTTGGCCAACAGAAGCATAGCTTATCGCATCTGAAACTGGTCGATTGTAAATTTACATTAAATTAGGCAATGTAACGATACAATATAGGCTATTATAAACAAAATTTGTTATCATATTGGTTTGTATCTCGTTTAACAACTTCTCTGGATCCGTTCAAGAATGAATTGAAGAAATCCTCGTAATGCCCCACGACGTTATTGACAATTCAATTTCGATATACCTGACTCCCTAGGTTAATCATATTCAGAGGCCCCAGACCCAAAGCTTTAAGGTACTGTCAATTTTCTCTCTGGTGAAATTGAAAGGGTTTCCGAAAGAACTACTACTGCCAATAGAAAAATTACTTCCGGAAAGTTGGCTGGACAAACTGTGGACTGTATCATCAACGTTTCATCTTATTTCAGTATCCTGCAAACTTTTTTGTGAGTTACGAGTTTACAATTAATTTTTAATTAAATAAATTGTAGAAAAAATATTAAAAGTGATAGATTTAACTTACGTTCGAATCACTGATTTTTTGCAAGCCTTTTTCGGTTTGACACGGTACGCAAGCATTCATGACAGGGACTTCGAGATTTTCAAATTATCCCCGGTACTGACGACAGAGTTTATTCCCTTCTAAAATAATGATGTGCAGTTTACGATATTTCGCTTCGAAATACTTGTGAATCGTCCATGGTGAACTGGCGATTTTTTGTGGGTGTCGATTAAAATTATCGCAACAGCTGACTTGTTTAAAAGCATGAAAATAAGATGTTTTCTCATGTGTTTTGCAAACTGTGTCGATGATAGCAATTTGCGATCTTCTTTACAGTAGAAACAACTCTCTTGACGAAAATTGATCTTTCGTTTTATAATTTTCGCAGATGAGCACTGATTATTTATCTTGAACAACAAACACATTTTGTCTCAAACTGATCCTTGAAAACAAACACCGAACTGTATTTGTTTCGGCCAAGAATGGAATTAAAATAAAGGTGACGATACATTTACCAACCAACATAACTGACGATTTAAAATATCGAACAGCGCCCTCTACAAAGATAATAAATTTTTGAAAAAATATTTCACTTTGTTGTTTACATTCATTATTATTAAGATTTTTATAATAAAATAATCATTTTAATATTTTCTACCCCCACCTAGGGAGTACAGGACCTTGACGTGGTGGTGGAGCTTGTGTGCCCCCGTGAACCTGAGAGCTATGCCGGCGGTAGCGTAGCTACTGGTAGGGCCTCCCTTGCCGGACAGGTCGAAGGGGAGGGGTCAGACGAAGAAGTACTCCAGAAGAGGACACCGGCGTTAGAAGAGGCCCCAAAGAAGAGGACCTGAACGAAGAAGAGGAAGTTCCGACGTAGATCTCCGGCTTCGACATGGCGAGACTGTCCTCGAAAGGGTAGGCGGAACTCTGAGCCCAGCAAAGGCAATCCGCCTAGGGTCGGTGGCCCAAAATACCACCCAGCTTGTTTGGAAGCTGTGAGGTGGCAGCCCCACTACCTAACTTAACCTGCGCAGCGCTCGTAACGCGGCCAGGGGATTCAATAACTACTGGCTCTCTTCACAATGCACAACTGGATGGATCGTGGAAACAACTTAAGCATGCCAAGGGTAAACGATTCGGTATTACGGGACGACTAAAACTAGCTACCTGGAATGTCAGAGGGCTAGGTAATAAAGAAGAAGAACTAGATAACAAACTAAACGAAAAAGGAATAGATATAGCTGTCATAACGGAAACCAAAAAAAAGCTGAAAGGTACAAAAGATTTGAAACATTATACGATGATCTACTGTGGAGTAACTCAAAATAGACGGGCAAGTAGTGGGGTAGCAATTATGGTTAGCAAGAGGTGGAAAAATAGGATAGTGGAGTATTCCTTTGTAAATGAGCGAATTGCGACGTGCAAATTCAAAATAGAGAGGGGCCACTTAATACTTATAGGCGTGTATGCCCCAGAAGAAGGAAGGAAAGAGGACACACGGACGTTTTATGACGATCTTCAAAAACAAATAAGCAAAATAAACAAAAGTAATCATGTCCTCGTCTGTGGCGACCTAAATGCCAGGGTTGGTAACATTCCGATTCCGGGAGTTGTCGGGGTATTTGGAGAACAGCACTTAAATAAAAACGGAGAAGAACTTAGACAGTTTGCAGCCTTCAATAAGTTGAAAATTGCTAATACCTTTTTCAGGAAAAAAGAAATACACAAGTTCACCTGGAGTGCCAGAGGCCTCAGATCACTGATAGATTATGTAATCGCAAATGATAAAATTAGTAACCAAATAGAGAATGTACAAGTACACCGAGGATGTGATATATATTCAGACCACTACCTAGTGATTGCAACAATAGCAATGGTAGCAAAATGGAAGAAAATTAGACCAAGAAAAGAGACAAGTCAGGAAATTTTCAAAGTGTACTTACTTGAACAAGAAAGCATAAAAAGACTATATCAAATTCGATTACAACAATTTCTGTCAAGTGTTCCAACTGTTGATGATGTGGATAAGGAATGGCAAAATATAAAGGAATGCATAGAGAGGGCAGCATATGAAACTTTAGGAAAGAAAAAAAAAACATAAGAAAAGAAAGGGACTGAGAGTATGGAACGATTGTATAGCGAAAGCCATAAAAGATAAAGATATATCATATAAAAAATTCCTTCAAAACAAAACCCAAGAAGCTAAAGAAGAATATAAACAAAAAAGGAATAACGCTAAACAAATAATAAGATCTGCACATAATGACTCATGGGATAGATTTATAAGTACCATCGAACATGATATACATGGAAGACAAATGTTTGCGTACAAAGCGTTAAGACATTTAAATCAGACGGAGAAAGATGTTGCAGATATACACATAATCAATGAAGAACAATGGAAGGAACACTATATAAACCTTTGGTGTACTGGAACTGTTGAACCTAAAGAGGAAGAGCTTCGCTACAACAATACTGTGGATTCCATCTCCTTGGATGAATTAAAGCAAGCCTTGAACAGTATAAAAAACAGGAAGGCATGTGGTCCTGATGGAGTTAACATGGAACTCATAAAATATGCAGGCCCCCTAAGCGAATTTAGACTGCTTCATCTGTTCAACGAATGCTGGAAATCTTATAAGACTCCCAATAGCTGGAAAATAACAGAGGTCATATCTGTCTTTAAAAAAGGTAAAAGAAATGAATGTGGAAATTACAGGGGTATCAGCCTCATGAATGCCGCTTATAAAGTATTTGCAAAAATTATCAACGCTCGATTGAAAATTATAGCAGAGGCTAAATTACAAGAAGAACAATCGGGATTTCGGAAAGGACGCTCTTGTAACGACAATATTTTTAGTCTTAAAAGAATATTAGAAAAACGACGAGAAGTAAATAAGGAAACCCATATAGCCTTTATTGACTTCGAGAAAGCTTTTGATAGCGTGGACAGACACAAGCTATGGAAAATAATGAACGAAAGTGGCTATCCTGAACACCTCATAAAAACCATCAAAAATATGTATAACGAGACAAAAATTATAATAAATACTGGCATAAAGAAGACTGAAGAAATATTAATAAATAGGGGACTTAAACAAGGATGTAGTTTATCTCCAACACTATTCAATATATATATTGATGACCTTATTAAAAAATGGAGATGCATAGCTTGTTCTGGAATACAGTTGAAGCAGAATAAACACCTAAATGTTCTACTTTATGCAGATGACGTAACAATACTGCAAGAAAGTGAAGATGATCTGCAAAAAGCTGTATACACACTGCATCAACTGGGAAGAAATGAGTATAATCTCCGAATTTCTAAAACGAAGACTAAAGTTATGGTCCATTGCGGTAAATACCCCATACGCTCAAAAATAGTTATTGACAACACAGTGATCGACCAGACTTCAAATTTTAATTACCTTGGTTGTGACATCAGTTATGACACAGATAAAGACATAGAAAATAAAACTAATAAATTTCAATCAATATGTGGAATAATAAACAGAACACTACAGAACAAAGCAAGGAAAGACACAAAAATTAAGTTCTATAAGACAATGGCTGCTCCAGTTCTCCTGTATGGAAGTGAATCATGGATAATGAAAAAAAGAGACCAAAGTAAGCTCCAAGCAGCAGAAATGAGATTTCTTAGGAAAGTTAAAGGCTGCATTAAACAAGACCAGATAAGAAATGAGGATATCCGTAAAGAACTAGATATATACAACATAAATGAAAGGATCTTAGAAAACAGGAAAGAATGGCGGCGCCATATCGAAAGGATGGAGGAAGATCGTATTCCACAATTAGTGATGAACTACCAACCGAAGGGAAGAAGAGATATCGGCCGACCCAGAAAGAGATGGTCCTGAAGTGCAAGGTGAAGACGGAACAGGCATTCCTGCCTAAACCTTGGAATGGAGAAGAAGAAGAAGAAGAATATTTTCTACCATAGAGATATTTTAGTACTTAAAAAACATAAATTTTCTAATAAAAATGCTCATAGTTATGAATCCTTTCGACTATCAAGAATGATATTTTGTAGGCATAAAGTACACGTACAGTCTCTAGATGTATTTTGGGTTTTGAAAATAAAAAAACGACGTATTTTCACAATCGATTTTGAAAGATGTTTGCACACGTAAGCTTCCGCGGCTCGAATCCATAAATTCTCGGCTATGCGGGAGACGCCGTGTCGTTGGCTGGGAGGCCGACGTTTTGCCTGACATGTCGCAGGCTTCCTCAGGGCAGGTTCCTCACTGCCCTGAGGAAGCTTGCGACATGTCAGGCGAAACGTCGGCCTCCCAGCCAACGACGCGGCGTCTCCCGGATAGCCGAGAATTTTTGAAAGATTTTTACCCATTTTTCTTTCTATGACCTGGCAATGACCTTGATGAAATTTTGTTGTGCAGTTTTTTGTTGCTTGACATTAATAGATAGTGTTAACAAAATATTTTACGAAACTTTATCTATACAGTCGAAAAACTGATAAAAAATGTTCAGAAATTGAATTATTTTTAAATAAAAAATAATGATCCAAAACAATCATAAAATTTATTTTTCTCATTTTTTCAGCATGCTGAATCCGAAAATTTAATTATTTGCATGATTTACGAACCTTCGATTTCTTGTTGGCCGTTTTAACAAAGAATTTTCCTTACGAGACTAAAGATCTTAGCAGTTGACGCGCCCGGAATCGCTATCGACCAATCCGGAACGTTCCGGAATGTGTTGGTGTGACGTGTCCCCGACAGAGGCGCCAGGGCTGCGCGCCGGGCCGCGACGCAGGGCGGGGCGTGGGAGCTCAGCGGCTGGCGGTTGGGGGCCGCAGATTTACTGCCCCTGCGACGTCGATGCGGTGTCGCTGTCACCGCTATCTGCCTCCCGCGCCTTCCCACGCTCCACGCCGCCCTCGCCGTACGGCCGCGCCCCGCCGCGCCGTCCTTCCGCGTTGGAGATGAGACGGCGATGCCGAACTATCCAAATCCCTCTTTGGATTTGTCTACGAAAACATCGAATTTAGCAGACTTTTTTTAACAATAATGATCCATATTGGATGTTTTTGCGTTTTCTATGTTTTGATTGCGAATGAAAATGATACATGATCACAATTTTGTAAAAATTAAAATTGGAAATGACAAGTGAATCTATCTATGTCAATTAATGTTTTCGAACAATGCGAACGCTTTTTTACTATGTTCATAGAGCAGACTATCGATCCCCCAAGGCGTGATCCCCGATCCCCTGGAACTTCTCACACCTTTCCTGGTATTTCTCAAGCTGAGTTGCGGTCAACGGTGGTCAACGTATGTTGACTCTTTCTTTCCGCATCCTTCTACGGTGAACTGAGGAAGCTCTGGCTCTTTGAAATCCCCTTGGGCACTCTACCTTTCGAGCTCATTGCTGTAAATTGTTTTATATTCTTTTTATTCATTTTTTTGCGTGGAACTTTTATTATAAATTAATGAACTCGACTCGGTGGGTGAGTGGATAGCTTACTGGCCTCTGAACCCCCAGTACGCGGGATCGATCTCGGCCGAGGTGCCCGATTTTCGAAGGGCGGAAAATTCAGTCATAAATGCCGTGGAATACTTGTGGGGTGTGAAAGTACCCTGGCTATATGCCGGGCAAACTTAAATCGCTACGATAACATTTACCCTAACAAGATCTCACTTTTCCCCAGACAGTTCGGATATTGTAAATGAGAGCGACATCTGGTGAAAAAAGGAGTCAAATTCCAGGCGCACTAGGGACTACCCGCGAGGCGCGTCTGCTCGATAAGATCCCCAGACCCGTGTCGGAGGTAGGCTTCTAAAGAACCCTCGGTCGAAAACTTAGGGAAGGCAACGGGAAATAATTCATCTCAAGAAATCCCACAATGGATCACCTACCTTCCGTTTGCGGAAGATAGGACCAAAGAACGAGAAATGTCAAATTAAATTATCCCTCTCGCGAACATGAATTTAAGAGATTACTAAACAACTTTTAAAAATATCTGTCTAAAAACATCGATTGTTTTGCAACATTGCTGATGTCAATAATACACATAGAACAATCGATGTTTTAATTTTGAACATCGATGTTTAATTTGAACATCGATGTTTTGATCACGACATCGCATTACTTGCCCTCACAAGGGCAACTAGTGTGGGACTTCTTCGGAGAAGCCAGTTTGGATAGAGAAATTATGCACATTAATTTGGAATGTGAAGCCCTCGGTGGTTCATTGATTAGCGTGTTCGCTTTCCACTGTGCAACTTCGGGTTCGAATCCCTGTCGGGGGAAATAATTATGCACTTTCCTTGCAATTTCCCAGTATCTGTTGCTGTGTGACGATGAGAAAACTCACTTCTGAGCTTGAAAATACCGGAATACAGCGTAGGGATGGCTATGTGCTAAACAGACGTACTCATTAACCAATGGCCGAAAGGTCGGGACGCTGCTGGTAGGCCTTAGCTCATAAGGATCGTGTCGTGCCAAAGTACATACAATTGGAATAGATGTATAAATTGACGAAAAACTAAGCAGACCCTGTCTGTATAAGAGATGAAAATGTTTTGCTAGAAAAATGCAAAAATAATGAAACGGTTTCGATTTTGACCGAAAAATTTAATATTTGATAATATTAATCAGCAATTTTTCATACCTATGTTAGGCTACATTGTCACGGTGCATCACAGCTTTCTACACATGAGACGTCATGCCACAAGGAAGAAAGAAGCTTACATTTTTATGCGTGCTGTTTCAGAACACCCTCATTTTGCTAATCCAGTACCCCGTTTTCAACACACTCAATAGAAGCATGTTTGCGGCTGCAGACCACTAGTTACAATTATATGCCCAACTCGCTGAAGATTCCCACCTAGTCTATGTGTTAATCAAGATAATTATACACGACTTGCTGCTCTCCACCCCACCCCTCGCTCCCGGCCGGCACGCCCCAACCATGCCTGCCCCGTTCTACTATAACGGAAACAGAACCATCACGTATTGTGGGTGACGTATTGTTCTTATATTCGAAGATGAATGGAAGTATTTACTGTTGTTCACTCCGTCATCATGTGTGATAAAGCATGTTGTTATGTACCAAAACCTTCTGAGAACCTACGTGAATAAAATTGAATTCAGCAACATGTAACCGACATTGACACCACAAAAAGGAGGTATGAATAGACCCAAATATTTTACAGGTCCTTCTTCAGGATTGTCACAGTGTCCTTGAAAAGTTTGGTAAAGATTAATACAATACAAATACGCTAAATAAATACATTAAATGTTATGATGGTATCCTCACCAGGATTATTATTTTTTTCTTGTTGCTAAGAGCACATTGGTTCCTAATATATTCCGCCAGAGGCAAATAGCGGTAGTAGAACTGGTATTTAATCTAGAGGGCAGTAGCAGTGCGTAAAATAAAACATTTTAATCTAATAGCAATATACTGTAAAATGAAATGAAAGATAATTATAGTGTTTTATTAAAATTTGAACCAATTACATTAAAAATAATAATCTTAAACATCGTCATTTATACGTGTATAACATTTTTATTTTTCCTCTTTCACAAGGAGTGGATATCGAGAAAGCACAGACAACGCCAGATATTTTGCTATTAATTTTTATAAACAGTGGGGAAAACACCTGGTAGTTCATACATTTTTAGCGCACAAAAAAGAACTCGCGAACCGCAAATTATTTTTATATATTATTATAGGAACACATAGGGTCCAGTGATCAATGCCTTGGTCCAAAGGATCGTAAATTGCAGGCTCGAGTATCGCTCTGGGTAGGCATTGCATTCTTTGCGCGCCACACAGGGCCTTGTTAAAATAATAACATGCGTGGGAATTCATGGAATGCCAACATGGAAATTCTAGAGGCCGGCTGATATGATTGGTCAGAGTCCCCAGAGGCCTGATTGATCATATCGACGGTTTTCTTGACCGTTTACCCAAGTTTGAGGCAAAATTTCACTCTGTAGCGCAGCTCGAGATTTCGGCACATATCTTGACATTTTTCACAAATGGAGAAAGGTTTTTAACTCGGGAATTCAATTAAACCCTTCCCAATGTTTTACGCAGGTTTTGGATAGACGGAACCTGTCAAAAAATTCGTTTTCCCTTCACATTTCGAAATTATTTGGACGAGGACGAAATTTTTTTGACTGTCTCGAAAACACGTATTTGAAAACGAATTCTTCAAAATCCTCATCGTCGGTTAATCGTGCAGTTTCCATATTAGCTACTTCGACATAAGTCATCACTAGTGCTGGGAAGTTTTTGTTCGCTGCAAATGAATGTTTTTGTTAATGATCATATTTTCCTGAAACTTGAAATGTGTGTTTCATGGAAAAATATTGAAAATAAGATAAATGTTTTCCATATTTTTATTCAGAAGTTTTTGGCATAAAATTTGGCATACATAAAAATTTTGCATGAAATATCATAAAAATATGTATTTTAACGAAAAAATATTTATTAATGGAAAACATAAACTTTCTTGTTCCTTCAAATACGCTAGTATAACGAGTTTCAGACTACTGACGGCCAACGTCGCAGAAATATTACTCGCGCAACATTTCTTGAACGATGTATTGAAGAAATGGGAGTAGAGTGAGGGTATTGGTAACGGAATCGGCCACTAGATTTAACGAAGCATTGCCAATATCTGGAGAAACAGTCATGCCTTCGCAACGTTCTCAATAATTTGCGTTCTAACTTTCTCCTGTGATAGATCTTTACCTGCTTCGGTCATTTCTTTAGAATTCTTTGAGAAAGTAACGGATAGAAGTTCTCACCTTCAAAAGAAAATTGTTTATATTTTGCGCCAGGAAAGATGTTTGGAATGCCCAGGTTGTTTGGAATGTTGTCATCAGTGCTCGTTGCGAGCTTTTGCCTTCATCATATTGTGCCAGAGAGGGGGAAGCAAGGTCATAGTTCAAGAAAACTTGCGCGAGTAATAATATCTGCTCTCATAGGTTGTCATAGGAATATAAAAAAATCAAGGAAAAATTTAGTAGATGCACTTGCAATTATTCAGGAGCCAAGGGATAAATAAAACAAGCCAAGGGAAAACGATTCGTAGTCGTTTTTGTGGCTTCCATACAGCAGAAAACTGATGATGATGGCTAAGCTATCGAAAGCTGCTATTATAATAAATAATATTGTTGACAGTGACGACTCATATAATTATTTCATTGTAAATGCCAACGAAAACTCACCACAATACCAAAAATGTAGTAAAGCAGGTTTAAACTCTCAAGATCGGCAGTTCTAATTCGGCTTCAGTTTAAACGGCGTTCAGTGATGATTGTCAATTGTACAATCGTCTAGTAGACATTAAACCGAGTTTAAACAGTGGATCATGTTTAAACTTGGATTGTACAACTGGCCCTGAGCGTGAAATCCTTGAGCAACTGCTGGGGTTAATCGTAGGTGTTGAGATAGTGATTCGCTTTGAGACCAAACTGAGCGGATGGTATGGCGCTCGTTGAGGTTAAACATGGTTCAATCGAGTAAAAATCATTTTAAAAATATTTTTGAAAGTATAGATAAGAGACTGGCGGGTCTATAATTTTTGGCAAATCTGGAATCTTGGTTAGGTTTGCAAACTTGAATTATAATTGCCTTTTTCCATGCTGTTAGGAGGTAGTTAAGACGTAGTGACTCAATAAAGATAGAACAGTTGTTGACGTCAAAACAAGAAACCGCTCAAATGCATGTGATTATTTTCTGAAGGAGATCTTCCTGAGTTATCTAACGTTGACGAGCCGAGAATATTATTATGATACCTAGATAGATATGAAGATACGCAAGCGAGGAATGTGAAGAAATCACCACAATAAGAACTTTTAAATATCTCAAGGCGTTTCTGAAGGTCATTTAAAAAGGTCAAAGATTTGAGCGAAATGTTAGTCCTATGTAAATGTCACGAATAAATATATACATCTTGATTTAATTAGATTGCTGGGGAGGTAGATACCTTCCAATAATTAAATATGGTAAATTAAAGATGTCTGATATCAAAGATGTCTGGATATTTAACATCTTGGTTTAATTTTTTCTACGGTGTGGTTCTTGTGATACAACGAGTCTTGTGATTGTCGTAAATTATAATAGTATGGTTTGGTAGAAAAATATAGGATATGATGCGTTTAGAATGAAGGTGTACAGTACAAAATGTAGATTGCGAAATCCATTACGAGTATGATACAGGAAAAGCAAACATTTTAAATCTTCTCCATGCATTCATCGTCTCTATGCTTGTCTCCTTTACCTGAATATGTATCTCTCCGTTTCCTTCCGTGCGTTTGTGAAGATTCAAAGATTCGTACGTATCAAACGATATCTAGGATTTCCAAAGACGACTTTCCAGAGTCCGCTGCTCTTTATATGATAATGGTATATTTATTAATTAAACTTTAATTCAAAAAAATATATTTGTGATAATTTCGCCTTTCTCCAAAGCCCATACGAAATGTTTTAGGTTTTATTTAATGTATCACATTTTACGACATTAAATATAATAAAATAATATGATAACTTTCGAAATAGTTATAGTATGAAGCTTAATCTTAAGAAATGTAATAGAAGGTCCAAAAATATAATTTAGTAGATTTCTTGGGGAACATACTTCGACGCACCTCTGTATTTGATATTTACATGTGCAGCTACGTGGCTTTAAGACAACCGATACAATAATATTGTACAGTACATTGTATAATCTACAATATTGTACTACTTTTCATGATAAAAACATTTTTTGATCTTCCAAGGGTAATTAATTATTTTTCTTCCAGTGCCACACGTATTCTGTCAGGTACTTCAATTGGGGTCCAAAACGAGCTCGGTCTTGGGCATTCAAATATAAGTGTGAACATTCTGCAAACTTAAATATTATTTTCAAATAAAAATACCTTCGTATTAAAACTCAACTTTCAATGACCGTCAGGCTCTAAATTTGGTTTTACATTATGCTATGGTTCTGTGCATGGGTAAATATTATAATATTCTAAGACCTTATATATCAGGCATTTTTGTGTAAGCCGGGATTTCCTTTTTTCTCAGACCTCTTTTGCAATAATTATATTATTAAATCTGTTAACCTCTTACAGTAATTAATTTTACCTACTCAAACATATAAAGGTGATTAATATTCTATATCAACTACTTCACAATATAAAAATACATTTAATTAACTAGTTAATAAATAGTTTAAAAAGATGAAAGAGTGCGGTAAACGGCATTAACATTTGCAACATTTAATATCTAAATCTGCACTGATTAAAAATTAGAATACAAAGAAAACGAGTTTTTACATTTATGAAACAAAATGCATTTATGAAAGATTTTACCGTCATTTGGTACACACTAGGAGAAAATTTAAAGAAAAGTATTGAGCCATATTTAGAAACAAATTGTTTTTAACAAATGCCTATATTTCAAGCAAAAATTCGCGCAAAGTACTCAAATTTTCGAAAAACTATACCTATCATATTTCAAGATCTGTCTTTATAGAACAGATTTCATTTAGAAAACAATCTCAAATCTCAATATTTTAATTGTAGGAAGACACTGAAAAATTTGAACTATTGCAATTTTTAAAAAATCAGCGACTTCAACAAAAATGTATCCTGCATCTTTCTTTTAAGCGTCGTTTTTGCTCTACGAGAACAAAGTTAAACCAAAAATTTGTTGCAATTTTTGAGAAAATTTTGGAAAATTTCCCAAGGGCTTCATATAAATAACCGTTTCCAATCTAAGGCGCCGCGATGTCAGTCAGATCGATTGGGGAATATTAACTTTGGATAAAATCGACTGACCGGACGAGGGATTAGCGTTGACAACAGACGGACAGACATTTTCACGTCAATCGATTTTTAGGTATAAAGAACCCACAAAACACGGATTTTGGCTACACAATTTTCTATGTGCTACATTAAATAGCATACAATTCCCACCTAAAGTCGTGGTAACAGTAATTCCTAGGCCTTTTAGGATCCAATGGGTTCCCTAGACTTTCCCACAGGATATTGAAGTTTCTTTCCTGCATTTACGACCAGCAATGCTACATTGCTCCATCGTAATTTACAAATTATGTGTAAAGTTTAATAGAGCAATTAACGAGATAGTCAGTAGATCACCTCGAGGGTCTTGAGGGCACTGACTGTAAATTTCGGCATAGCCCGGTCTCTCAGTTCATCTTCATCTTGGGCGACCTGGATCTCTTCTTCCTCGGGGCCTATATTTCATTGTCATTTCATTTCGTTTCATTTTCTTCTATACGAGTGGTTAGTGAGAAGGTATTGAGTTCACTTCGTATATCAGTATTTCTTATTCTATCGAGTCTAGTGCAGCCTTTAACTGATCTCAGGAAGCTCGTCTCAGCTGCCTGTACTCTTGACATATTTTCTCTTGAGTAGCCTAAGATTCTAAGCCATAGAGAAGTGCGGGTACTGCCATTATTTTGTAGAATTTTATTTGAGTTTTCTTTCTTGTTTTATTTTAGAGATGTTGTTTCATACATACACAAATTCTTTAAAATTTATATAACTTATTTTCTATACCATCATCCCCCTTATAAGAAATATTAAAACCTAAGTAAAAAAATGTTTTTACTTGTTCCAGAATGTGTCCATCCACGACTTAGTTCTGATAGGATATTTCCCATGGAAAGCCATAGGTTTAGTTTTTGGAACGGCTATTTTCATCTTATATTCTTATCCGATTCTTTTGGGGGAATGTACCGAATTCTGGAAATTATCTTCTGACTCTTTTAGAACTATCTGGTCATCTGCGAACAGCAAGGTGTTAATTGAGATATTATTTGAGAGTAGGATGCCTTGTGGAACATTAGATTGCCTTTCGCGTATCATATCATCGAGATAAATATTAAATGATGTCAGTGGTAAGCTGCATCCTTGATTTATAAAAATGTCTTGCGAACATTTTCCTCCAATGTCAATGATTGCTTTATTGTTTTCATATACTTGTCGGATTGTCTGTATCAAATGTATGGGATAACCTCTTTTATACATGTTCCATAATTTGTTTCTTAGCACTCTATCGAAAGCTTTGACATAGTCTATGAAGGCTAAGTGCGTCTCTAAATTAAATTCTCTTCTTTTTTTATAATTTGTATAATAGTAAAATATCGTCAGTGCAAAAGCGTCCTTTTCGGAAGCCACTCTGTTCTTCTAATACTAGAGCTTCTGAGAATTTTTTAATCTTTCTTTTAGACTTTTACTAAATATTTTATAGCATGTATTTAGAAAGCTGATTTCTCTGTAGTCACAAGAACACCTTGATAGTTTTTTAACAATAGTATAACTTTGTCTAGTTTTCAATATTTAGGGATTTTCCTTTTTCTCCAACATTCATTAACAAATATCAGTACTCTTTCCATGAGGTAACTTCCTCCATGTTTGAAAAGTTCTGTACTTATACTGACAGGTCCTGCGACTTTTCTGTTGTTGTTGTTTTTTGTAAGCATTATTTAGCTCATGTTTGGATATTTCATCTACTTCATAAATGTCATAGTTATTTAGATTTTGATCTATGTCAACGTCTACATCTGTTGTCCATAAGTTTTGAAAGAACTTCCAATCTTTCTCCGATATAACAGACATTTTTGCTGTATTTTTCTCTTTGGCATTTAGGTGCCTTAGAGCTTTAAATGCTAATGTGTGCCTCATGGATGTCTTTCTCTTTCATACTGATATAACGATTCCAGGAGTCTTCATGAGCTTTTCTGGTAATTTTCGTAGCCACATTACGTTTTTGATGCTAAAGAGCTTGTATTTCTTCAGTACCATTCTATAAGTATCTCATGTACGTGAGTCTTTTTTCTTCAATAGCTGTTTTAATTTCATCATCCCATATTTTAAGACCTCTACGTTTAATAATTTTGCTTTCTTCCCTAAGACTTCATATGCTACTATCTTTTATGATCTTCCACTCATCCTCTATATCATCGCACTCGGTTTTTTAGTGCTTCTATTAGCCTCTTTTCATATAGATTTCTTATACTGCTTTCTTCTAACAGATATGTCTTGAATACATTCTCATTTGAAGTATGTCTTTGTCACTACTAAATAGTGATCTGAGTCAATGTCAGCCCCTCTAAATAATACATGAGTATCTCTCACTATTGGTGATAGTTTTTGGTTTCCAATGACATAGTCTATGAGTGACTGAAATCATCTAGCGCTCCAGGTATATTTATTAATCATTTTCTTTCTAAAGAAAGTGTTCGTAATTTTGAGTTCGTTCGTTGTTGCAAAGTCTCTTAATTTTTTCCCCATTTTCATTCACACACGTTTCTCCAAATGTGCCTACATTTTATATAGGATGGTTACTCACTCTCGCATTAAAATCACCGGCGAGTAATAACTTGATCCGTCTTGCATATTTGTCAATCTTCATAGAAGATGTCGTTTTCCAATTTTCGTCCTTCTTCATCCAAGCGCCGTGAGATGAGATCTTTGATCTTTAAATCTCACTGATATGATTCTTTCACTAACAAAAGTATACTCTTTAACTTTTTTCCTCCATTTAGGATCTACAATAATTCTGACTTGCACTTGCTCTTTTCCCATCATCTACACAACTGTATAGCATTATATGATACACAATATCTTTTGTACCCTTTAATTTTCTTTTTTTTTTCACTTATTACAGCAATATTGATATTCTTGTTCTTAAGATGTAATAATAATTCAGTTTCTTTTGTTGATAAGCCTCGAACATTGCAGGTAGCTACATTTAGTTGATCTACTAATCCAAATCGTTTAACCTTTTTCTTGCATTTTCCGTCAACTAGTACATCTGGCTTTCTACGTCTCAGAAGCTTGAAAGTTTATTTTTATGTCCTCAGGATAGATAACTGGTCCGATCGCTGAGTGAGTTTAGTGTTGGGGCTGCCTACTTACGGCCTCTAAACACGTCTCGTTTGATTTTAGGGTTAGTTTCCCTTAGACAGATTGTCTTTCCGGACTTAGGGGATCTGTTTTCCCCACAGAATTGCTCTATGTAGGAGTGCTTCTTCCGTCGGTGGAGACGGTGACAAGGAATCCTCTTCCGCCTTCGCTGTCTTTAAAGTCTTGACTGTAAACCTGGCAAGGGGCCCTCACAAGGTGCTTCCAGCTGAGCCAGTTGGGCCTGGGTTTTTAAAGAGGTGTTACTCCTCTGTCACGCCCCTCTTCATCCCGGCTTGCGTCAGGTAGAGCCTGGCTTCCCAACAGGGGCCCAGCTTGGGGGGGGTCTGCTAGTTAGTTTTAAAATTATAACGAATTAGTGGTTTGCCTGGAGTTGAATGGTGTTTCAACTTATTATTGTTGTTTTACAATAATAAATATTAATCATTATTAATTATTATTGTTGTTTTACAATAATAAATATTAACAAATTTGGTGAGCCTATAATTAACCTATATAATTCCTGTATAAGCAGTTTTCTTGTAACTTTCATTTTTGATTTTGTTTCAGTTTAAAAATTATAATAAATTGAATGGTGTGCCTCAATTTGCCTCGATCGAATGGTGTTGCAATTTGTTATTATTTTTTACAATATTCCATATTATTAAATATGAATAATATTTTTTTAAATTTTAATGATACTATAATTAGCCTATAATTTGTGTATAAGTAGTTTTGTTCTAACATTAATTTTTGATTTTGTTACTGCTGGCTCTATTCTAAAGCTGGCTGAACATTGATTTTTGAGGAAACTACAAGAGCTTAAACAATTTTACAATAGATCATTTAATTAGCCTAAAATTATGAGGTACATTTTTAGTGTTCTGCTATTGCGTGTCAGCAAGCTTAATGGACGTGTTTGCCTTGTAGTTGCGCGGGCGAACGCCCGACGCCCAAGGTCGTTTGGTTCCTGTGCCCTGTGGCCATCGCATTTTAAGGTGGTGAATTCCACTCAGCGAGCGAGCTCTGTTAACATTGGGTATAATGCTCACTGCTTTACCTTCACCTCACAGAACTCGGCGCTCTGTATTCTCATGTAAGAAAGAACAGGGATCTTCCAAGGAAATCACTTGGTTGGAGGAATATATTATTTTTACTTTCTCGCTATCCCTACCGCGATAGAGGGAAAGTTATGTAATAGTGTACGAGAAATTCGCAATTATTTTGTAGAGAATCTATTGCAGGACCCCTAATAACGAAAATGTCGATAAATCCAGATGCGAAATTTAGAAAAAAATATCTTCCAACATGTGATGTAGCCAACAAGCCAAATCAGTTTTGTGAGTCCTTGATAACGAAAAATAGATTGACGGCAAAACGTTTCTCCTTCTGTCCATCCATTTGCTTGTGAACTATAGCGGATAAATCGTTCTGCCACTTTTCTTCAAAACTGATATTCCGCAATTGATCTGACTGATATCGGGGCCGGCTCTTGTATCACTGACTTTCCTCTGTTGTATCACTTGCACTATTGTTGATACAACTATTTTAACCTCATCTAACTAAAATTACGTCTCAGGCGTCTCTGTCACGTGCTTGTTGCGCTCATCTTAACTAAATTATCTAATCTAATACCAAATACGGCCTAATACTAAGCACTGTCGGCACTGTCGTGTCTTTGATGTGCACGGGATATCCTTGTTGTGCACATGTATACGGGAAAGTAAACTAGCGGTGCTACAGAATTGCACAGACTTTCCCGGATTAGTTTTCTATTTCCTTTGGTCTCGGGTTCCTACATGAACTGCCACATTCTCTTGCCTGCTACCATCTATCGGCGCCCAAAGTACATTGTTTTAAAACTTACTTAATTTTGTCGCTTTTCTAATAGTAGAATCCAATTACTACTTTAAAAATATTAAAGAAGAGCCAAACCTTGTTCTGTGTGAAACGTTTCATTCAAAAATTTGGAGACGTTTTTAAGAATCGGTTTTGGTGTTCAAGTTCTTACTGTGAATGAAAAATTTTAACCTCTTTTCAAAGAAAAAACTATTGAGTTTTCTAAAAACTTTATATGAAGTGATTTCAAGCACTTATAGTCAGAAATACAATAGTGTGTATTTCTGCTGGAAATGTGCATAATAAAGGCATGAGAGATATATCCAAAAAAATACATTTGTGTAGTTTTTTAAGGAAAAAATAATACAGCGAAATGAACGTTTGATATGTCATATTAAACACTACTATTAGCACTATCCCTTGAAAAAGTTTTAAGAAAAAAAATTGGAATGATTTGTGAGAAAAAGGCGTTTGAGCGTTGTTGAAAATGTACAATTTTGAGCTCATTTTTCTTAGAGAATCTTATTCTGACATTTTTAAAGCTCAGATACTCTACCAAAAGTTTAAAGAAAAACTTGGAGCTGTTTTTAAGAAAATCTTGCTTTTTTATTTTTCAAAATTGCTAATGTTGCACGCAAAACTGAAATCGTAGGAGGAATTATCAAATCCGTTTTTTATTAGTATTAGATAGTATTTAATAGTGATCAGTTTTCTCTTTGACACTACTTGTATAACATTTCGCGCCAAACAAAAGTCATGTTTGTTAAATATGTCTTAAAGTAAACAAATGTCTTACTTTCAAAACATTTAAACCTCTTCATTTTTAGAGCAATTATAAATTTCCCTGACACAAAGTATCACAAAAGATCTGGTCCCTTGAAACGTACTCTTCCACACACTCTTCAAGATTTTCTCTGCGGCTATGTTATACCTTTATGAATAAGAGCCTAAATAATCGTATTCTTTATGAATTATATGATGCAGAAGCTTCATTTTACTAGAAGCATTAATTATCTCTAGGTTGGCTACACAAACATTATTCAAAACAGAATCATGAGTGTCATACAGTAATACTAATTTTACGGACATTACGGTATTACACATTGCCCAATTTACCAATACGCTTTCATATTAATCGAAGAAGTGGCTACTATTAGCTATCATTGAAAACTCTTATAAATTAATGTTGGTAATTATACTTTTTCATAGTTAAGCTAATGCTAATTGTGTAAATAATTCATTTTTCCCTCCCTAATTACGCGATCTGTTCGTACTAGTACAGAAATAGTCAAGAAATAGGTCTTTATGTTGTATTAAAAAGTTTATTTTCCACACATGAATCAAAATTAATTAATTTAATTACATAAAATCCTTCATATTAGATCGCGTTATGCTTTTATATGCCTAACGTCGTACGCTGAAAGCCATTTTCTAGTAAATAACTATTTCTAAATGTAATTTGAACAATTTATCTACTAGGGAATATCTCGCTCTAACCACATTAGTAATTGTCTTGCATAGCTTGATATTGTGAAATGTCGTGAGTAAACGTTTTTTGTAAATAGTCATAAATTAATTATTAAATAATTTAGTTTCTTATTAAATAGTTATAAACTAATTATAAACTAATTAGTAATAGTTTTAGTAGTAGTAATTTAACAATAGTTTTATTTTCTAGATACTACGTAGTAATTTGGGAGGTATTATTTTTTAATATTTTTATTTATTATTTTTATTATTAATATAAACTGCAAAGTAATTGTTGTGTGTTTTAGATTCTTAATTTTGTATATTTTTGTACACGTTGTTCCATATCAATTACAAATATGGAAATATTCAGTAATAGGCGTGGAAAGTTGAAAAACCGACCTCTTAATTTTTGAAAGAGGTGGTGATCTTTCCCATCAAAATGAAGTTTTTGAAGGCGCGTTGGCAGCAAAACTGAAACGTCTTACCTGGCTTTGTTGCTACCAACCTCACGTGCGACAATCACTTCACTTGCGTTATCATTCTGCAAAATAGCATTAGAGTTTTTAAAGATACTTCGAATTCATTCCATTGTTATCGATTTGACTGTATGATGTAGATAATATTCACATGAAAGAAAATAGATTGAAGAAAAGTAATAAGAAATAACAAACCCACTTTTTTACTGTAAGAAATTTTGATAGCTGATTATAGTGTTCAAAAATTGTAATCTAACTTCAATGTAATAAAAGCAAGCTTGTGTGAAAATTATTAAAATTTTCTGGATTATGTGCTGAAAATACTGTAGCAGTTAAATTGATTTGTTTGTTCCATTTGTAAAAGTTGGAAATGATTGCAACTTCTGATCATCGAAATGAATGCATTGTTTGAATTGGACTTTTTCAAGTAATAGCTGAGGTGTTAGTAGAGAAGAAATACGCAACTCTTTGCAATAATGCGAGACAGTATGTGCAGTTTGTCTCCATATTTGAATCAAATTGAAGCCATGTTTTTTGTAGCCAAAGCTGCGCCTTCTCGAAAACTCAATTTTTTTAAATTATATATTTTCCTTGTTCGACATAAAAGTGTCTTTCTAGGGTGTGACGATATTTTACATAAAATTTTTAGTGTTTTAGTGGACGGTAAATTGTGATGACTGATATTAGTAACAATCGGTTAGTTAAAAATTGTTTAGGATGTGAAATACAGACTCATACATATAAGACGTGATTGCAATACAAGGGCAGGGTAGTCTCGTGTTATGGAACGGAGTAAAGAGGTTTGATGAATATTGTTTAGAATCTTGTACAGACGAAGACTATGAAATGAACATTATTTTAGGTTCAAAATGTTCATAAACGGTAGTATATTTCTCAGTCCGCAGTCAGTAGTATATGTCTCAGTACCTTCGTAATGTAATAATACTAGAACCCTCAGAACCTAAACTCTTCGGTTATACCTGGAATTAATGATTTGATTGATGGGCGTGATATGATATGATATCCGTAATAGAGTTATGATGGGGTAAACGGGAGAATGTCGAGAAAGCATGACGCAGTTTCGCTCTGTCCACTATAAATTCCATGAATCGATTCGAATTTCAACGCTCAGTTAATTTACAATTTGAATAAAATTTAATTTATTATTGGTAAAAATTGTGAATTTATTGTCCACTTTTACTCTTCTTTCCTTGATTCATGGATTTATGAGTGAATAGTAATGCCCGTTATATTACCTTTCAACCTTTAGTGAGTGAGTGGTTATTTGACAGGTTTTTAAACCCCCAGAGCACGGGTTCGAGCTCTGAGGTGGTATATTTTTGAAGGGTAGAAAATCCATAATTGACATTTCACAATCATGGACTATAAAAGAGCCCTAGTAGATTCTCGGCAAAATTATGCCTCTCCGGCAATTTGTTCCCGGCGTGACGAGATATCAAGTTCTCCCGACCACACGGCTCGGATATAGTTAACCAAGATCGGCAAGTCACAGAACGTGAGAAACACGACCAGGCACATCAAGGGACGCCCAGAGGGCACGTCTATTCGATGATTGGTTGGTTATTAGTGATTACAGGCTCGTCAACTTCTAAGGTCATTAGTCTCGTACGTGTATTGCATGTTTATTTTCCTCGGGAGGTGGTGGCGATCTTCCTCCGCTAGATGGCGAGATGCGGCGTCTACCTACCGTCGGCTAACGGATTTTCGTCAACCAGGTATCTCCCACCAGCGGGACACCGCTTCAGCCGGGATAAACTGTAAGCTCCCGGCCGGGCTCCCGGCATGTGTGGTAGTGTAGTGCATGATAGTACGTGTGTGTAAATAAGGGATGAAGATAGGGCAGGGGAGGAAGGAAAAATCGCGCGCGGTCCGTGGCCCTTTTGCTAGAATACCTGCTTTTGCATTCGCCTGATGTTGATGGGAGAAACCTAGGAAAACTACCAATCAGAGCAGTCGGCTAATAGAACTCTCCTCCGGACAGCGACTCAATTCGATCTATCAAGCTAGTGACGAATATATTGCCAGCGGCTGACTCGAACCTCGGACCTCCCGGTGCGTCTAATGTAAGATCCAGGAACTGAGGCTCGAGATTACTCGCGAAATGAGGCGACGGTGGCGCGTCTCAAAAGGCTGCACCACAATTGCGCAAACGCGACGAAAACGTGTACGGAAAGGAAGGTCAGCATTTATCTTGGCCCAGGCACGGGAAGCCTCTCGACCAATAGCAAATGGCGGCGAAGTTTTTCAGCTGTTAGAGCGCGCGATCTGCGCCCGACACTGATCTGAACGGAGTTGAGTGTTGTGCGATATTGAGGTTAGAGCGTGGATTTGCGAAATTACGGTTTGAGGCGCGTTTTGTTACTCAATATTGAGTTGTTTTAGTTATGTTTAGTAATAATAGTTTCATTATTATTTCTTTGTTACCATCATACCATTTGTTACCAATCATACAGCACAGCAGAAATGCGCCACGTTTGGCCTCACTGCCGCCGTAAGAGTCTTTTCTTCGTAACCTCGGACGCGCCATAAAAATGCTTTGGTTTCAGCAACTGTTTCTTAAAGGTCGTTTTTTGCCGCTGCAGGTTCATAGCGCTATTCTACTTTCTGTTGAAGTTTATTTTAAAGCGCACGCATCTCGCGTTGCAATTCCCCTTCGTGGGCTATTTCAAGGCGGCACTAAGGGCACTACTTCGGCATTCGCCCGAAAAAGGTGCTTTCGTCGCTTCCGGGTTCCATTCCCTTAGACCCTCATGTGAAATTTGTTACGACGAAATGAGTTTCCCTGCTTCACAGGGGCGAGTCCAACTCCTGTGAAGCGTCCTAAACCTCAGCCCTATCCTATTTCCTTCCCAATGCTGGCCGCTGGGTAGTGACGTAGAGGCGCCTGATAGGAGGCGCGTACGCCGAGATGCTAAATGGTGGTCTTCATGACAACTGACTGCGACGAGACATGCCATACTAGTATTGGAGTATTACTCCTAATAAGCACACTAATTTAAGAATGGAGAATTACTTCAAGCGCATAGCGCTCAACAAGCCCCAAAGGGCTTGGAGACGTGTTTCGTCTATGTAGACAGAACAAATAGAAAAAAAAAGCTACGAACACTGCCGATCAGAGCAGCCGGCCGCTAGACAGTGTGAGTCCGACCTAGCTCTGTACCTACGGTCGACACTCCACCACACCGTCGGGACCTGGAACTCAAGGACCTCCCGGTCAGACAACGCACCCTGTACAGTGTCATAACGTTTGGGCCCGCAAGGCTCACAATGCAGGCGTGCTTAGATAAAAGAGAGCCTATTTTAGAGGGATACTTTTTATTGTTTAAGGTACTAACTCTATTAGTGTTTGCTATACACTTTTTTGCAAAGGGGGCTCGGATGAAAGTTTTTCGGGCGGGCTCGCACTCATTTCGTTACGCTACTGACACTGCAAGGTCTCAGCCGGTCAGTTTGCAATCCCTCGGCGCCACCGTCGCGAGCCGTTATCAGCGGCGCGCCCTGGGCGGTGTCGCGTCGGCAGCGGGCGCGCGTGGGCCGGTGACAGACGCCACCATGGACGCCTCCGCGCCGGACGCCGCAGCCGCCGCCGCTGCCGCCACCCCCACCGCCCCCTCGCCAGGCCCTCTGCGCGTGGCGGCGCGCGCCGCGGTGCTCGGCGCCTGCTCCGTGGTGGTGGTGGTGCAGGTGAGATTGTTAAACGATTCTATTGAACGAATAGCTTTCACGTAATTTCTGCTTAAAGATAGTGCAGTTTATAAAAAAAAAAAAATTCAAAAATTCCGCACCATTTTTTTTAGGTAAAAGACGAAACGCTTTAAAGAATGGAAGTCTCGTTTTTGTTGAACTCTCTGAATTGTCGAAAATTGCAAATTTAGAAATATTTCGAGAAAACTTTTGATTGGTGATTCGGAGTGAGTCAACTACCAAAGTCATTAGTCCCATAAAAGTAGAGCACATTCTAATCGCGGGAGGGGGCGGTGATCTCCCCCTATGAATAGCGAGACCCAGCGCCGACCTAACCGTCGGCTTGCGGGTGTTTTCTCAATCAGTTATTTCCCACGTCACACCGTCTCAAATTGGTCAAGCTGTGAGCTCTCTACTGGTCTCCCGGCATTTTTGGAAGTGTAGTGCATGTTATTGTAAGTATATGTAAGCAAAGGATGAGGATAGGACATGGAAGAGAATGGAAAGACCGCGAGCGGTCCACGACACGTTTGTTAGTGTACTGCTCTGGCATTCGCCTGATATTGCTCGGAGTAACCACGGAAAACTAACGATCAGAGCTGTAGATTTCTTGTCCAGACAGCGGCTGAATTCGATCTAGCTATCTCGCTAGTATCGAAAACCATGTCCCTGCTGGAACTCGAATTCTAGGCTCTTGGTGAGGACCGCGCGGTTCCATCCCTTCCTTCTTTCTGACCTCGCCGTGCAAAATGTCATGTCAATACAAACAATGTATCTATTGATATATCCCAGCCTTTTTTGCCAATGATATACTGGTTTAAATGATAGATACCTGTGTCATTTGGTTTCGTAAGTTATTCTAAACGTCAATCAGTTTGATACATTTATTTTATGTCATTTGTAAAACGACTTGTTATATTGCGAATACGCGAGGAGAATACATGAAACCTCTATTCGCTAGAAAATCGCGTCTTTCAATTTTTTGAAAATATTCATCGTCTACATCTCACAGAGAGACTGTGCGGGTTTATCCGGAGATAGAGTAGCGTAACGAAATGAGTGCGTGCTCACTCGCAAAACTTTTATCCGGGCCGCCTTTATAAAAGTATATAGCAAACTAGTAGTATTAGTACCTTAAATAATAAAAAATATTCTTTAATAAATTTATTATCATCAGTCAATGATTACTACGTAGGCAATCGTAACACACTCAGCCTGAAAAGAGGTCCTCTTTGACCTATGCCCCACCCGCATTGCGGGCCCGAACTACGCTACTGTGTAGATAATAATGTCAAAGGAAGCAAACGGGAGTACGATTTATTATAACTTTTTACGGGAAACGCCTTTTATCAGAGTAGGATTATTTTTAAAGACTTCAGAGCAAGAGATTGTATCTATGACCCGAACTGAAAAATTAAAGTACGTACAAAAATCTATTTGCAGCTGGTTACGTTAACAATCGGTCGACAATCAAGTTTTCTGAGTGAAAATAGTAGTTCTTAATGACCAGCACTCATATTCATAAATATATTTACAAATCCTTGATTCTTATTAGTAGAAAAATCGAATATTTATATATAACTTCAAGAATCCTCTCCGTGAAGACCGACACGATTTGTAATTTAAACAATATTTGTAGTGAGCCAGTCAGTTTTTTATTTTTATATAATATTTTCTACTGATGAATGTATTTAAATATTTTAAAATGTAAAATGAATTGCAATAATTATAATCATTTTAGGTGTTCACCATTTTTACTAGTAATTTATTTTGAAATTATTGTTATTATTATTATTAATATTACTATATTTGTTAAGGATATTTTCATAAATAAAACATTGAATCACATTTTTGGATATTTATAAAAAAATAAATGTTCAAAAATGTATTCCGGTCCCAATTTATCAGGGACACTATGCACCGGTTAGTCCGTTTATGAATGACCCGGCAATTTATAAGGGTTGCAAACATTTGGAATAGTTCTCTGATTTGGGGTGTTAAATTTATTACAGGGTGTTCGAATAAACGCTGTCCTACACAGGGATACAGGATCGGTATGTTATTTCTAAATCAACAACTAATGGTATCAAACTTGGTAATAAATACTTCGTTCAATATAACCAAACCTAACATTCTAAAAAATCAATCCCTTTTAGCACTGCTACGCCGGACCGCTATCACTTCCACAATTCAAAATATATTCAGTCCAAAATAGTTCTCGCGTTTCCTGAGTTTAAGATATAATACGTTATCTCAATCTGGATGAAATATACTGAAATTAAGAAACTTACACTGTTTATATGATATTTCTAGATCATTAATTTTTACAAAAAATTATATAAGATGCCAGATTTCATTATATGTTGAAGTACCCTAATAAACACTATGGACCCCGCACGATCTTAACGAGCACAACATGATGCTCAGTGAATTGGTCCGAATGGCTTTAAGCATCAACAGTTGATTCTCAGTCTTGATGAGTTTCAATAGTCGTAAAGAGCTGCGTTCTCTTCTCAAATCAGTGTTACGTTAAGGGAGCTTAAAATATACTGCTGTAACAACAGAATTGCATTTTGGCATGCACCTAGGGGAATCTTGTGTTCATTCTCATGGCCTAATTTCTGGGAAAGGTTTTCGTTGATTGAAAAGTCTAAATAAAATATAAGTGGAGACTTTTAATGAAACATAAAAACTTTACATATATTGTTAGTTATTGTTTTTTACACATGTGAACTTCGAAAGAACTAAGAACAAAAACAGACACGCATCTGCGAATTAGCGTGTGATTCACACGGCCTTTGTAGTTTTTTTATTCACACGCCCATTGCTTTTTTGATTCAAATTGCTAATAAAATACAAGAGATGAATTTTATTAGGACATGAAAAATGTATTTATATATTATAAACAACTATTGTTTTTTACACATGTGAACATAAAAAAAAAACATGAGCAAGAATACGCGCTTCTGAGAATCAGCGTATGATTTACGCGGCCATTTACGTAAAGATATGTGCAGAGGCCGCGAGAATCAAAAGCTGTTTCTCAGAACAAAATAGTACAAAATTAGCATTTTTTACAAAGAAAGACAATCGAGAATAATCAGCAATGCGTTCCGTACCTACAGACGGATAAAAAGGGCTCGATAAATTGTATTCATTGTCTTGACTTGTGGGAGTCGTTTTAAGACTAAAATTGATTGTCCCGCACGGTGCAGCCAAAATCACGCTTTCGAAAGATCATTCGCCAATGGCTCAATACAAAAAAGGCACGCGAAAGAAATCTCAGCGACAGTAGCGGGTAGGATTGCCAACCATCCCCTATTTCGGAGGACAATTCGCCATTGATGTCAGTTGCCCTCTCCCCCTTATTGTATTTTAAATGTCCTCCTTTTAGCAAACTTTAAACATTTGTTGTCATGTATTATCATGTGACTAACTGCTACGTTGTACAGTTTATTGTTTAATTTAGAATAGAAAACCTCTTTCACAGCCACGTGACACACGCACGCATGATAGTGTGTCTGTCTAGTCGCCAAAATAAAAAAAAGACGCTCAGATCATCTTAATGTGTATTTTGTGAACGAATCTTTTCAATTGGACCGCAAGTGAAGAGTAGAAAGAAATAGTTCTGATGTTAGTCCAAATTAAATATTTATAAGATGAATTATGTTGATGCGTTTTTTTCTTCTGCTTTGCTTATGAGTGTCTTTCCTTTTACATGAACTTAGGTCGTCGAGATACCGGTGCCGACGCCGGTGTCGTTTTTTAACGAACGGTGTGAGCTCGCTTAGTATATTGGATATCTCAATCACCCTATTTAGAAAATAAATTGCACTTTACGTTTGTACTGTTATATCTTCACGCTTTGGTTGAAGATATATAAAGAAGATTATAATTCTTTGAACAGTTTCGCAAGATACGCCCATTAAGAAAATTAAACTAGGAAGGTTATCAAAATACAGAGCGTTCAAAAGTTATCTCCGCAGCGGCCGTCCCTGTCGTCTTCAGAATCTTAGGCGTTCGCAACCAGTTCCCGGCGGAGCTACAAAAGTGGGCGGGGACGGCGCTCGCAAGGGCGCTGAGGCCGTCCGCTCCGCGCATCCTGCGCGAGACCGGCAAGGCGGCGAACAGCGGCGTGCACAAGGCCTTCCACAGAAGAAAGGGCCCGCAGCACGTGGCCTTCACCTTCCGCGCACTGCCGCCGCACAAGCCTCTCTGAGCTCTGCGACGCGGGGGAGCAGCAATGCGTGGGAGGCGGTCGCCACTCACGGATGCCGGAAGCCGCGCGGGCGGCGCGGAAACGCGCTCTGCCGGGCCAGCGTCGCCTGAAAACGAAGACGTCGCGGCGCCACAGACGCTTGAGTGAAGTCGGCGCTGTGGCGAACATATCAGTGTTTATAGTGTTGTCAAGTTTTGCATGTTTGTATGAATGAATGCGTTTGTAAATATAATATAAGTGTGAATGCGTGTGAGAATGAAGAAAAGAGAAGAAGAAATTATAACAATTTAAAGAACTCTAAATTAAATACATCAAAAGTTTAATAACTAACAAATCCCAAAGTGGGAATGTATTTAGTTATATGATTTTAGTTAGTCTAAGTAAAAAGCCCTCCCTAACTGCAAAAGCCTAATTGGCTGCAGTTAAATTTTTTTTTGTATTTCCGAAAGTTGAATAAATTTTTGCCTCTCCAGAGCAACTGGAGAGGGGAAAATCGAAAAAAAAAATCCCTCTATTCCATCGTCCTTTATGAGGAAAAGGCAACATACCGGGCTTATCAGCGGATAGTGTTCGGATGTTTTTCTTCGAAGCGCCCTCGATGCGAGCAAGCAGTATTTGAAATTAAAATACGTGATCGCATTCTTCGTACCGTGACACATTCAGTTCGACTACGTACAAGTTGTTTGTTGTGAGTCAAATTATAACTGTTAGAATGCAGACGATGGAAGTCCATCTATTTTTGGTGTGTTTCGAGCAAATAATAAGAACACGGATGATGTGAAGCAAATGTTCGTGTTCGGGAACCGCATAATTTCAAAAACGGCAATGGCCTCCAAGATCACCAGAACTCACACCTGGTTTCTTTTTCAGGGGATCAGCTAAAGGAAATGTCTAGTAAACTAGTCCCAAGAACATTGAGGAATTAAAAAAATTCAATATCTTCAATTTCTTGAGATATGTAATGTCCATCTCAAGAAACTTTAAAAAGAGTTTTCGATAATAAAAGTAAAATGGTAAAGCTTTGCTTTCAAAATTCTGGTAAAGCTTTTCAACACATGAAGTAATAAGGTAATTATGAAAATTGAAAAAAAAATCTTTATTTCAAATGTTTTTTAAAAGTTTTAGTGTCACTTTTCCCCCCACTATTATTATTATTATTATATTATAATATATTATTATTATTATTATTATTATTATTATTACTTTTCCCCCAACTGCATTCCATCACGGTCCTTTGTTGCTGTTGCGTAATGGATCAGGTCGAAGTGGCCGTCGCTGATCCAGCCCGCTATGTTGCTGTTTCCAAATGAAGGATTGTGGAGTGGGGAGACAGCCACTGCGGAGAGACCTTTAGAGTGACTTTAGAGCGCTGTGTACAACTTGGGAAATGGGAACGTGATTATAACTGGCTGTGCGTGGTAAAGCCAAACGAGTATAAAACAAGTTGTCGACTGCCTAAGAAAGAGTAGAGCATTTCTCTTGGTGGACTAAATGATGTCGAAAAGCATTCGAAAACAAGTTCTTGCGTGAAGATCGCGAGCTCTCACAAACCTACAAAAAAATTTAACAGACTATTTCGCAAAGCCAGGTACGTCTTCTTCTGACTACGAAATACCTATTGGAATTTGATAATATACTGAATACGTTGTTTGTGATTGAAATCTGTATATTTTTTCTTTTTCGATGCTTAAACTAAACTATTATTTATTATTGGTTTTTTATTTTGCCCCGCCTTTTCCAAAAACATCACGCCTTTTTCATTAGAATTTGTTAAAAATTACGACTTAGACGAATACTAATCTGGCAACGCTGATACACACACACACACACAAGCACTAAACCACCTCACATGTCGGGTCACCAGTCAAGATCTACAGCATTTCCGTGTTGGAGTGGTGATGAAGATGTGGTTGTAGTGTTGGTGAAGGTTGTAGTGGTAGTTGTAGTAGCGGAGGTGGTGGTAGTTGTGCCGCCACCTCACGAAATGAAGTAACATAGCCTTCACTAATGAGTAATGACCTCAGTGGCTGCCGCGCCCGGAATAAAAAAATGCTCACGGTTTCAAACCAGTGCTTACAGTAATTTATGCACGAAGGGAACTCAAATGGTAGAGCACCGAGCGAAGTGGCATTGAGCGTAGGGCGATGACTTCGCATTAAGGAGGCCCGGTTACAATTCCCGTCCCGGCCGTCCTGACAGCGGCTTTCGTGGTTTCCCTCATTATACAGACGAATGCTGGGATGGTTCTACTGAAAGGCCACGACCACGAAGCCGGCGTCGCGAGCCGAATTCGGTAACTACGTGAAGTCACGAAGGTTTAGCGAATTCTAAACATCCCGGGTTCCTAGTTGGCTGACTAGAAATACAAATGATAGAGCGGCGACAAAAAGCACTTAGCGTTTGTTCTTTTTTTTCGCTGGAGATAAGTAGAATCAGTAAACATACGAGATTTAATTTATAACATTATGTTAATTATTCAGAGTTACTTACTATTTAACTAGATGTTAACTTGTCTTGGTAATATCTTGATTTTCATCTTTTTATAAGTATCTCTCATTATAATTCCCTCCGTAAGAAAACATGTGCGTCATTTAATTGTTTTCATATTTCACTCACAATACGATCCTCTTGCAACATGTGAATTATGCAGAATGCAAATTATAGAGCTCCGTCTAGAAAAAAACAAGCAAATACGTATTAGTAAAAAATTAAAATATTAAGTAGAAGGCGGATTTTTATGAGCGAAACATCACCAAAAATGTTCAATAAAATGCTCTAAAAAGGTCTTAAAAATGCCCTAAAAACAAAGTAAAATGACGTAAAACATTTGATCAAAATCAGTTCAGATGAACAACTTAAGCCGTTGAATATGTTACTGATGTATACGAGGTTTCTTCCTTGCGTTCAAGTGTATTCAGCTTGTAAATTTATCGTTAGGACAGTTCTTTACCAGGAAATCTCTATCTTTGGTGAACATGAAATCCGCCGAACTGATTGAATGTTGCTGATAGGCTTCACGGGAACCTTAGATTACCTACAACTGCTGACATTACAATTTCTGAGCCAACAAATCGATTAGGCTACTCAGGAATTCTGTGGAGAGGATTTGTTGAACCTCGAACCTTGAATTTTTTCGAAGCAAGTACCATTAGAATGATATTAAAATGAACGAAATCAGTGAAAAAGCTTTAAAAAGACAGAAAAATGTACAAAATAACTTATTAGTCGACAAAATGCAGACAAATGCCCTATAAAATGTCATTTTGGTCATTTGCTTTTGTCATAACATTAATATCTGTACTAAAAGGCATTGTTCGAAAGTAAAAAGAAAAATACATTTCAAAAAAAATTCATTGATTATTTCTGATTCCAGGCGGTTTAACTGCTAAGGTCATTAGTCCCGCAAGTATAGTACATCTTTTTTTCGGGATGTGGTCTTGCCAATCTGGCGATCTTTAAAACGAGTAGTTTTCAAGTAATTTCTGCGTGAAAGCAATGCAGTTTATAAGAAACCATTTTCCGAAAATTCGCTTCGATTTTTTCTTTAAATGTTTAGATAGAACAAGAAACGTTTTAAAGAATGGCGCAACTCTAATAGTTGTTGATTTCTCAGTATTTTCGAAAATTGCAAGTTTAGAAATATTCCGCGAAAGGTTTTTTCATTGATTAGTGAATCCGGTTTCGTTAACTCCTAAAGTCGTTATTTCCGTAAGTGTAGAACATGTTCTTATCGTGGGAAGCCGCAGTGATCTTCCCCTGCTGGATGGCGAGATCCGGCGGTGACATACCGTCGGGTTGCAGGTATTTGTCCCAACCAGTTATCTCCCGCCAGCGGGGCACCGCCCCAACAGGGGCAAGCTCTCAGCTCGCGACCGGTCTCCCGCCATGCGGAGCAGTGTAGTGAATGTAAGCGTAAGTGTGTGTAAGTAGTGTAGATAGGATAATGAATGGGAAGGAAAGATCGCGTGCAGTCCGTGGCCCGTTTGTAAGGGTTCTGTTCCGAAATGCGCATGGAATTGATCGGTGAAACCACGAAAAACTACCGATCAAGAGCAGCCGCCCGCGAAAATTCTCCACCAGACAGGTCCTTACGGACTTTTCCGGTAAATAAACATCCCCCTCGTTTTTAAGAATTCAAAACTGCTTTAAATCATTATTAACAAAATTTTTAATAACTACAATTACATTAGTAAAATTGCATTGTTTATTTAGCACAAATCATGATGAAAACCTTAGAATTTATTAATTTTTGTAAGAAGGGATACGTTCGGCTGTTGGATCAGCCCCAGCTATGTTGCCATATGCTTCGGTTGCCGTATCATACTATGCCCAGAAAGATCGCGTTCCGTTTTTTTACCTGTGTTCGCCTGTGTTTAGTTTTTTTGTTTTTGTTTTTGAGAAGTATGGTATTAATCGCGTCAAAGTTAAATGTGATTTCGTTTACTTTCCTTCATTTTGGTTTTTAGGTTGTGCTAAATTTATTAATTAACATTTTTTAAATTAATTTCATTAATTTCTTTTTCTTTGCAAAATTCATTTATAATGTACGATGCACGAACCGTAAAGAGCAAGAGTGGTAAAGTGTACCATATGAGAAAAAAATTGTTTTTAATGTTTATAACTATTTTACTATAATTATATTTTCGAACGGGATTCGTACTCAACGCTTACAGGAGATGGCTGGCCGCCCTCCCCGCGCGAGGCAGCTAGGTTCCTTGGAATCAAATCAGTTTGTTCCCCTGAGGCCGACTTATTTTGTCATCATAGGAATTTTAAATATTTTGTTCGGTAATCAAAAAATATTGCTTATCTACTGTTAAACAGGAAACACGAGGCTTGACCCTTTTTCAACTGCATGTAGTTGGTTTGAATTTTGGATATTGTATTGAAATAGTGGTGCACTTTAAAAATTAATATTTTTTCCTGATTTCTTATGACATTTCGAAGCACAACGGATGTGTCAACAGAAATGTTTCCTGTGTATCGGAGTCTCATAGGAATAGTTTTAGATTTGAAGAAAGGAAAGAAAAAGCTTTCATAAAGTTGGAAAGGTTCAAGAGAAACTAATTTAGCGATAAACTGGCGCTGCGCCCCTTTGCGGGATTCGTCGTCATCATCGAGCGCGTAACTTTCGATTCATACAGTACATCAGAAACGTGCCACGTTTGGCTTCATTGTTGCCATAAAAGAGCTTACTTCATTATTAACCTGAGACACGTCATAGCTATCTGGCTAGTGTCGTAAATTCTGCCATCGTCGGGACTCGAAAACTGGGACCTTCCGGTCATAGGCACTGCAGCAGCGTTTCCAGATTCTCGTCTGAGTCGTGACTTTTAACAAACATTCGTGGAAAAAAGCGGGACAAAAAAGTAATAATTGAATTGTAAGTATAGAAACAAATATATTTATACAGATTTCAGTCACAAATAACGTAAACAGTAGGTTATCAAATTGTAACAGCTGATATTTTATTCTTATTTTCGTAAGAAGAGGATTTACCTGACTTTGCGAAGTAGTATGTTAAATTTTTTGAAGTATGAGAGCTTGCGACCTTCGTGTGAGAGCTTGTTTTCGAGTGCGTTACGGTATCATGAGAAACGCTCCACTCTTTCTTCCATGGTCGACAAAATGCTTTAGGCTTATTTTACTTTACCTCACACAGCCAGTTGTAATCATGTTCCCATTTAATGTTGTATTTTGATAACCGATGTTTCCCTAGTTTAATTTTCTTAATGTCTTGCGCCGACAAATTCAAACTGTTCGAAGAACTATCATCTTATTTACTGATCTTCAAACAAAGCGTTAAGGAATAGCCGCACAAAAGTAAAGTACAATTTATTCTCAAAGTAGTGATTGACACTTCCAATATACAAAGTGAGCACCAATTAAAAAATGAACAACGCGTTGCGATCTGCGATGGTGTCACACGGCTAGCTCGACGACCCATGATGCAAAGCGACGATTCGACTCACCCCTTGCGACGACAGACTCACACGCTGCTGCCACTGAAATTTATTTCGCGTGCTTTTTTGTTGTATTTTTTGCAGCGGACAATTCATATTGAAAGATTCTACAAAAGCACATTTGGAGTGTACCGCGCGGGGCATTAAGTTTGGGTCCTAAAATGTGGAACCAACAGCGGGACGTACCTGCAACGCTGCACTGCAGTGACAACACTCGATGACTTGAGACACCTCTCCCGAGTGCATTTCATTAAAATCCGCCCCAAACGAAAAAGCAAATGCTAGCTCGTGACGTGGAATGTGCTTGCGCAGCTGACGCAGTGCTTCAACAGGCTGATGACGCCGCCCATGACGACGCACGCCAGCGTGGTGCTCAATGCCTCGCTCACCTACCCGGCCATCACCGTGTGCCGCTGCCCCGCCTACCGCAGCGCGGTGCTCCAGGTGAGCCTCCCTCTCTCGGCTCCTTCTGATTCCTACACCTCGGCATTTTAGGTTCTAAAAGAGAGATGATTTAGGCATCTAAAAACAAGGTAACAAAATTATGAAATAAGGCACTATTTGGATGAAAAGTGACGTTTTAGGCTCTGAAAATAGGTTACAAAATAATTAGACCACGCATAATACATATGAAATGTTATGTTTCTGACATCTAAAATTGATCATAAAGGGATTAAATTAGGCAACAGCGAGACGAGCGTTAAACGTCCTCTGTATATTGACTTTCGGAGTTCCTTACGTTCGGTGTGTTGGGTGAAAGATTTTGGTGCGTTGTCGATTGCGTATTTGAACAGGGAATTGGAGAAAGCATTTACGATGCGTATATTTAGTACGCTATTCAAGTTATTCCTGCATCACCAGACATACAAATAAACATAACCTTCCTTTAAAAACAAATTTAACATTTGAATTAGCAGTATTAAAAAATCAAATATTTTCATTAACATTATTTCAGGATCTTCTCTTAAAAAACAAAGATATAATTAAGGAAAATAATTTATAAAATCTAAAAATAATCTAATAATGTGAGAAAAAATTATTGTGGGTCCCTGATATTGAAAAAGTTGAAACATTTTGCTCTTTGCTTAAATAATGAACAATAAATAGTATAATAATAATTACAGGAAAAAATCTGTTTAAACCGGCTGGAATCTTAAACGGAAAATTTCTCCAGCCAGTACAGTTAAATGGCATTTTACACAGCATAAAACGGAATCTGTCCAACGCGGAAACGGAATGTTTTTTCATCTCCTGCAGGAAAGAAATCTTCATGAAACGAAATTCCTATGAATTTAATGCAATTGGCAGACAAACGCAAGATGTTCTTAATGAAATGAATGCTTCTGAAACCTATTTTAAATTCTCTATCCCTGTGACACGCGATTTAGTCCCAGTAAACAGATATTGAAGGAGAGGGGTTTCAACTCTCAGCATACAATTCGACCATTATTGTTAATTTCTTCCGTAAATACGTTATATATTAATGAATTTATATAGTTATAATAAACTCATGTAATTTAATACTTTCAGGGCAAACATGTAAGTATCACAAGTATCATGAAATGGGCAACTTTCCATAAAACGGAAATCTCCTTAAATCGGAATTCAGTTTGTGTCCCGAACAATTCCGGTTTAGTCAGATTTTACAGTAATATAATACTAATAATATATTTAAGTAATGAATATTGCTTGCATAAATCTTGCTCTTACAAGGGAATGCCGCGATGTGACATGTCAAAACCTGACCTAATCCTTCTTTTCATCGGAAGCACATGGCGTATTAATCTCACGATCAAACTTTTGGGTGCCGATACACACTGCAAGTCAATTAAAAACATCCTGAATTTGCAAATTGGCCCTATGCTTTCACCGATGTAAAAATGGCCAACCCTGCAAAGCTGGTGTTACCCAACGCTCGCTTGTGATTCAACACCACTGCCCGCCACAAGCGGCAGACTCAGCTTCCGAGGTCGTTTCCTGCGAGGGGCAGGCTGAGAGGAAGCTGTCCCTATTAGCAGGTAAATTAATAAAATTAATAACACTAATATTAACAACACCTAGTCTAAACTACTAATACACGGTTTTCCGAATTTTAGTTTTATCTCTTTTCATTTTTGTAAGAAATATATTTCGTCGTGATAAACCTTGCTGCAACCGCTCATCTTCCATCCAACATGAGCTACCTACCCTGGAGCTCTTTCCTCACTAATTTGAGAGTTCTTGTCTGCGTCTACTGCGAAACAGGTCAGTTGTGTAATCACACGCGAAAGGTCGGTGCAAACTAGAAAAGTGCGATAGAGTTGTAAGTCCTTCGGAATTTTCGAATGAGAAAATTGATTTATTGACACAAATAGGCACAAGTTAAAGAACGGTAATTTTCGCGATCAAACAACCAAAATTAGGTAATGACATATGAATTTGATTCACAAAACAACTCTTAAATCTCTTCTTTACATAATTTAATTATAAAAGTGACAGTAGTTATATGATATACGTTTTATATTTAATCATTATGTATATTGACGATATTCATAAGAAAAAAGTACCAAACTTTCATTGGTAAGGAAATACAATATCTCAAATAAAGTGGGCTTTGACAATAATTCTGGCGTGTTGGTTTTCAGCGTGATTATCGCAGAGAAGACAAAGGAAGTTAGGTTTGTAAAAATGAAACTTTTGCGATATGATGACGATATTGCGCACCCACTTTGCATCTCTCAGGGATCTCCCTTGACCTTAATGCCCTTCACCAGAAATTATTCACCCAGCTCAGGAAGCGCCGTTGACATTTTTCTTTCCCCGATTGTCACACGCGAACCTCCGCCGTTGTTTGTAAATTATTTTTTCGGGCCGAAAATCTGAATAAAATCATGATGTGGCACTGAAGCTTTTGGATTGAACTTTATGGGGCAGTGGTAACACTGAGTTAGAATTTAGCACAGTCAAGTACGACTGTTCCCGTAGATTTTTTATTTTTAAAATCCATGTGGGTCATTTGAAAACGCGTCGTCTTTACTGAAAAAGGTTTCCGTTCGTTCTAAAAAAACTCACTAATATTTTTGGAAAAACTGACAAAGGGGAAATTGGCCAATGATGTAGAATTTTATTTTTGCCGCACTTTTTAAAGAGCATCTTAATCTTACCTATTTTGAAAATATCTGGAAAATTTCCGGTACATAAGGATGCATTAAATATGTGAGTTAAGGGGTGTATAGTACAGCTTGTCCTCGCCTCTTAAAATGTTACTACTCTATATGTCTGTAAATTCAGTGGTTAGGCGGAAGAGCAAGCCCTATGACCTGAGCCTAGCCATTAATAAAGGCATTATTATTATTAATATTATTTTTATTGTTATTATTATTTATATTATTTTTATTGTTATTATTATTATTATTAATACTATTATTGGAGCTAGTCTTTAACAATTCATTTCCAGAAATTCATTTAAACAGGCCTTTTTTTAGTTTATTGATTATTGTAAGAACTTCATAGGAAGATGTTTCTGAAACGAACATCGTGCCTAATTTTTTTGGGTTAAATGGTCTCTTTCGTTAACTTGTGAAGTACTACCCAAATGCAACCATCAAACTATTGCACAACTGTTACCAAACAATGGCATTTTTTGGCCTGATGCAGTTAAACACAGTAATGTCCGTCTGGTATTAGGGCAAAACAGTACATTTGTAAGGCGGCAGAAGCGCTGCAGGTCTTGTATCCAAAATTACCACTCCTAAGCTCTCCTGTGCATGCGTCGGGTTGCAGAACTAATTACATCTCAGGTTGATAAAGTTGACGCATGGATTTCTAATACAAAAAAGGATTAACAAGATGGTACACTTGAATTGATTACATGAGCTACAATGCTGAAAATGTTGATTTTCGCTCAACTAGTTATTCTTTTCTTATTCTCATGCTTCAGCGTTCATAGGCATATCAAAGCAATTGCTTGATGATGTAAAGGTGAAAAATTGTATTGCCGCATTTTTCAGCAAACACAGCTTTAAAATTGCCCAATCAGAAGTCACTTCTTTAAGAACTGTTTATCACTCGAAGATCAATAGGGGATCTAGTGAAGAAAAAGAGGTCTCCAGTTCTAGAAAACCGGGGATTCGAAACAATTTGTGCTATTAGTGCAATGCAATGAGGGGACAATTCCGCCATGCTGGATATTGACCACACCTCAGAGGATCTGTGCAAGTTTAAATACGCACTAATGACTTGTGCGATGTACAATGCTCTTTTAGTCAGTACAAGGCCCTCTTACAAAATAGTAGGAAAAGTTTCGTTGCAGAAAATTTGAAATAAATATTTTTATTTTATTTTTACGGAATTCGTTGTAAATAATAGGATTAGGAAAATAATAATGTTTAATTTTGGTATTTTTATTTTGAAACAGAACAATATACCTTAATATAAAAGTACTTAAATAAAAAATAATTGATTTAATAACACATATTTTTTACTTCTGTGTTTTATTTTATATCTACATACTTTCCCAACTTTAGTATATAATTATCCGGGCCCTAGCAATTATGTATGACTTCGGGGAGGTGCCAGGCATGTACGTTAAGGTTGTATTTAACTTCAACTTTAACTGCTATATCTTTGTCTTCTTTCTTCTTCTTGAGAGTGGCGATGATATGTCTCTCTATTGCCGCTTCTCCATGTTACAAATCGTTTGTATTAATATGATCCGCGTCGTCTAGTTCGTGATTGCTGTAGAAGCATACCGAATCATACGTCTTCCTGACCCTTTTCCGGTGTGCTTACGAGAAAAGCATCCACGCTCCGTGAGTGCCTGAGTTAAATAGTTCTTCTTAGATGCAAGTTTGCAACTTGTCCATTTGGACATGTTTGTGACGAGCCTATGAATCCATTTGCCTGTCTCCACTTTGTCCCAGCGCTTCTGCCAGCGGTGCAACACGCTTTGACTTTTTTAAGGGGAGAGGGTACCATGTATACCCACTATGTTCAATTTACTATTAATGATGTTCCTTTTCTACAAAATAGTTTACTATAAAATTATGATATTTTTCACACTAAAATATAAGTTATTTGTTATAATTATTATTTTGACATTTTTTTAATTGATTAAAAAATAATTAATGCATCATGTAATGAATGTATGTAATGTAATGAATGTGACCTGTAGATTTTAATAATTTGTTTACATTAGTTTCTGCGAAAAGGTACTATATTAATTACAAAATAAGTACATTTTCGGCAAAAACCATTTGAAAAATGTCTACTTGCCACTGCTCTTGTAGAACATTCCTGCACCATATTCTGGATCATATTATTCAGCGGAAAATGCCAATACTACCAACGTATGAACAAGAGTATGTTTCAATAATTCATAAACAATCCAACATACGGTCAAAATTACAAAAAAATAGCCATACTGGTCTGCTGTGTCAAAAAAAGGAAGGAATTTATTTAGACAAAAACAACAAAATGGATAATTTGAAACATTTCATTACACCCTCGTCTCTTAAATGCGCTTTCCCGGTGATGGTGTGTTTGCCGACCGTACCCGTCTTGCTCTTAGTCGCAGCAGTCGTAAACTTCTTTCCTTTCTAGAGCAAGTAGGTCAATGGGTGGAACGTTCACTGCACTGGAACGATCTTCCGCGTATCGTTACGCACGATGTTACGAACTCAGAACCGCCTGCATTTTCCTCCTCAAACACTTGTTTTGGTGGGCTTCTTTTCAGATAGGAGTCTTATAAAGCATTTTCAAGGGCTACAGTCATAATAAATCTCATCTTCTTGCAGCTTGGGCTGCTGGTTCAGCACCAATCTTGAGAGTGACGTTGCTATACCCAGTGCTTTCTCCGCCACCTCGGAAACGTGTGGTCGAAATCTTGGATTTTAATCATTTTTTATTTAACTAGACCAGTGGGATTACCACTTTTGAGATGAGTGTTAGCTTCCAATCTCCTTTCCTATGTAGAGAAGTCTGTTGGAGAATTCTGTATTTTCCTTACCTATTAAGAATGTTTTATGGGTAGGGTCGTTTGCGATGAGTAGTGCCTCTGTTTTACTTTGTGCGACTTCCAGGCTATTGGACGTCAGCCAACTCATCAGTCTTCTCAAGGGGTCGTTGATGATGACTTCTTTTAGGTCCGATGCTTCCGCCGTTGCCACTATTATCGCATCGTCTGCGAAACCCACTATTGATACTTTTGCAGGAGTTTTGTAAGCAGACTGTCGCACATGACATTCCATAAGAGAGAAGCAAGTATGGAACACCGCAGGTTATTTAAGCTTCTATAAGTTCGCCTTCGTAAATTGTTTTCGGTCGGTTAAGTAATTAAGTATTGTATTGGTGAGGTACTCTGGGATGTACCTTGATAATTTTCTTCCATTTGTCCGAGTTAAAGACGTTCCTTGTACTGGGCGTTAAGAGGTCATAGAATTCTCTTTTTTTTTTGCTAAATCTTTGGCTTCCCTTACTTTTTTCTACTACTTTTTTACTTGCGTTGGCCGTTTATCTACCTTTTCGAAAACCTTACTGTCTTTCCGACTGGCTGCTTGTTTCCTCTGTCCGCCTATGTCATGTCTATAGTCTTTCTAGTATTAAGCCCACGACGACTTTTCCCGTCGTGTCTAAGAGGCAGATTGGTCTAAAGGATGTGGGCTCGTGCTGTGACTCACTGTATTTGAAGATGAGTCACTTTCTGCCCTTTCTATACCCCCGGAAAAATGTTTTTACTCAAGAATGTGTTACATACTCCTAGAAGAACTTCGGAGTATATCTTTCTCTTCTTACCCTTGAAGGATTATCCAATTAGGGAGTTTTCTGCCTGCACTTAGTTTTTGTGTGATTTAAGGTCGCATTAATATCTAGGTCATTTGCGATCACTATTGAGTTTAACGTTATGGTTATTATGAAGATGACATGCTATGGTGATGATTTGCGCCCAGCGATGGTGGAACGGTTAGCGTATCCAAGTTGGTGGGTTCAAACCCCATCGAAACCGTGGATTTTTAAGGGCGAAAAAGTCTTTCGTACGCCTTCCTTCGGAGGGGAAGTAAAGCCAGCTGTCCCATATTAGTTGATTTACTTGCATGTAAAACATTCTCAAGCCTAAATGTCGTCTCTGAGCTAAATTGAAATCGCCTGTTTCTCGCCCAAGTAATACCTCCTTTCTCTGCTAGTTGGTGAAAGGAGCATAGCGAAATTTGTGTGGTCAGACGGAAGAGCGGGCCTAATGGCCCGCGTCTCGCCACGTAAAAGAAGACAATAATTCAAAAGGGGGTAAAAGGACGAACACAAATACAACCATGCCCGAGGCGGGACTCGAAACCACGATCCTTCAGACCGAGATATCTACGGCACT
This sequence comes from Gryllus longicercus, assembly GCA_038098605.1. Classification (NCBI taxonomy): domain Eukaryota; kingdom Metazoa; phylum Arthropoda; class Insecta; order Orthoptera; family Gryllidae; genus Gryllus; species Gryllus longicercus. Next base: position 944,396 of record JAZDUA010000441.1, read on the forward strand.
ACTGCCATAACGATCTCGGCCATATGGACGAGATATCAAATTGCTCAAGGGGTCGTTCTCATTTCCTTTCATATCCCAACCAGTAGCGGTTTCTGCTATTATTGATAGCATTTTTTAGGTTCTGTATGCATTCTCGAAGAGTCTCTCTTAGTGTCAGTGATCATTTGGAGCTCGTGTATTTTTCCATTGTTTTTAAGCATTTATTTATTAGTACTGAAATTTCGTCTCTCCACCAGTACATCGGTATACGGGCGGGATTTGTTTCGGTCGTTTTGGCATTCACGGTTTACAGGCCTTCTTGACTGTCATTGCGCTTGTTTCATCCTCACACAGTAGTATCTTTATTGTACATTCTGTCCAATTCAATTTGTTCAGAGTTTCTCATTCTTTCAAAAACTCTTCTGATGCCCTCTGGTCTAATATGGTCACGTTCCATGGTGGTTTCAGTTCATTTTCCCTTCCTTTACTTTCTTGCCTTGTATTTCGTATGCTAAACTCTATAAATCCTATGAGGGTGATTTCTTCTAGAACCGTCCAGTTGTGTACTTGTTCCGCGGCCTTCTTTGAGGTCAAGGACAACTGTATAATTGATCTACTCTCATTGGTTGCTACTTCTCCATTGTTCAGCACCATGAGGATTTTCCTCGCTACCATGTCTGTCTCAAGAAACTCTCTTCGGTCGCTTCTTAGTGGCTCCCGCTCTGAGGATTTTGGTTTGAAATCCAGATCTATTATAATTTATTCTGCATCTGTGAGGAAGCTATCTTATAAGTTTCCCAATTCCTTCTCAAATGTATCTAAGGGATAATTAGATGAGAAGAAGCAGCATAAGCTTATGTTTCTTTCAAATGAACAGAGTGTACAATAAAGACAGAAGGCTTTACATTACTAATGTGAATAAGACACTGTGCTGGGATGCGTCGATAAAAATGGGTGCATTATTAAAGATCTGTGCTGTTCAATCCCGAAAAGAGTCGACTTATATCGTTACAGAATACTCAAAATACCATTGGACACCTAACGAAAACCGTTGCTCGAGATCTTTGTTTCCCGTCATGTATTGGGGAAACAAATATTGTTCTTTAACATAATGGAATGATTTTCTTTGCCTCGATGCTAACAGTGCTGCTTTGACTTTGGGCAGCGAAAGATCCCGAACGTCATTCTTTACATTGGCTGCATAAATTTCTGTGTTAAATATATCAGGAATACATTCTCGATCTGAAAATCTTCAAGAAGAATACTTGATGCACATTACATTTATTTATTTCGTTAATCAGAAACTTACCAGAAGTTAGATGGATGATAGTTACACATGCCAGACATGCTACTTTATAATCTGCAACGAATCAAAGTCTGTGACTGATTCAGAGTTATTGCAGTTACTTTGCATTTTAACACTGGAACACATTCCAAAATTAATCGATGAGTCCATTCCTTACAGCAATTAAAACTCGCGAAATGGAAAATATTCGTATTGAGAAGGCGTTACCCGGGGATATGACAAAACCGCGGACTCGCTCACCTTTTGCGTTGAAAGGAAGGACACCTTGTGGGAACGTTGATGAACCCCCTCGTAAAACCACTTGCATTGTATTCACCAGTGGACTCGCGGAAATTCAAATATTGGTCCGTTAGCAACAGGAGACACGATCTTATCTTATGCATGCAACGGACGCGGATATGATTCATGGCACACGCTGCTCAAGGGCACCGAGTTCCCGGAAACAATGACCCATGACTATAACAATGAAAGTACGATTACTGAAAAATGCAAGTGATAAGCAAAAACTGATACCATATTTAAACTCAGCACTCTCGTCTCTGTTCGAAACATTTATTGACTTTTCTGGCGAAAACACCTCGTTGCCAAGTAAAATCAACGATTTTTTGACAGAAAAATTCGTTTAGTGGCGTATCGAAAAAGTGGATGCGCTATTTTTATAAGTAATACATTATTTTCTTTTACACATTGTGTAGTCCGAATTCACGTTTTATGCGATAGATGCCTAGATACCGAAAAAATGGTTGATAGCAAAACGTCTTTCTTCCCGTTTAATTTTCTGTCCGTCTGTGGTCAAATCCACCACTTAAACCGTTCAAATTTTTCTCCAAAATTGATATTTTCTGATCGATTCTGACGAACTCTGGGCTCTGCGAGTTTAAACGGACATTTTAATTTTGGGGCTCTTTACATTTTCTCAACATTTTCTAAATTTTCTCAAAAACATTTTCAAATTTTTGTGATTAAACATTATGATTAGATTGCGCCAAGATCTATTAAAATGTATCTGGTATAAGTTTCCTTAAAATCTCTTTATTTTCGAAAAGTGCAAAAATTCAAAATGTTTTACGTCTTCTTTTACATCTTTATCGTATTTCAATATTTTCAATTCGAAAAGAAGAATCCCAGACCCTAGTCACAGTTTAAGAATACCTTCCACTGTGGTTATTAAGTGACATTATTATCTAGTGAAAATTCGAACGTCACTCATTGCGCATCTTTTTTTAGTATTTCAGTAATCGGGGCCAGGAACCTGTCAGAATTACTGAAAACCCGAGGTGACACTAGATTCGCAGGAAATGCTGGCGTCTTAAGAGAGGTCGGTAGAGTAGGACTTTGGAATTTTTAAAAAAATGAAACCCATTAAGCATATGATTAGATTAGCAGATGAACAGGCTGAGATTTTTATAGAAAGGTGCTTTAGAGTGCAGTTACAGGGAAGCTTCCAATAGTACTGGTAATTAAACTGCTACTTGAACACGCAGGTCTGGGAGACGATTCTCCGGAGACGATTGGAGAGGGGAACACAGGTAGAACGGCTAATTTATGATTGTTTGGGATATTAAAAGGCAAGATATCCTGGCAGGAAAGGTCGCAAAACGTTCGCTGATGGTACAAATTTACACGAGTCCGGTGAGGCGTTGTGAAAGTTATGTTCACAGACTTAGAAGGGACGCGAAAATGGAATACCCTTGGTTAAGAGTTGGGGGTTGAATAAATAGAAAGTCACGAATAGCAATGGCATCTGTGTGGTTTGAGGTGATAGGGAAGATTGTTTCCAAATCCTCTGAAACTGCTGAGCTACCGAAACGGAATGGAAAAGGGATGGGAATGGGAACTTGCAGCATAGAATCGTAACGTTTGCCCTGATCATATTTGGTGATAATAGGGTTCACATCATGGAAGAATTAAGAACGTTCCTAGAAAAGGTTTGGATCATTAGGGAAACGGAAATTATTGAGTGGGAAAATAACACTGGTTAGTATGAGCGGAGCCTAGACTGTAGAAGAAATAAAGTTAATAAGTAGATTTCAGCCAAAAGTCATCTATAAAATGCTCTTAAAATGTTTTTAAAATGCCATAAAAGCAAAGATAAATGAAGTAAAAGATGCATCAAATCTAGTTCAGATGAGCAACTAAAACTGATGGATATATTACTGATGTAATCGAGAGTTCTTCCTTTCGTTCAAGTAAGCTCAGCCTTAAAAATTAGGTTTGGGCTGTTCTTTACCAAGATTTCGTCGTCACAGGAACATTAGATTAGATACAACGGCTTATATTGCAATATTTGTGAGCGAACAAATCGAGTAGGCTATTCAGAAATTCTGTGGAAAATATTTGTTGCATCTCGTAAATGTTTTTTGAAGCAAATAAAATTAAAATTATATTAAAATGGATGAAATCGGCGAGAAATTATTTAAAAATGACGGGTAAAGACAAAGAAATACTAGTTAGTCGAAATCGACGAAAAATGTCATATGAAAATAGGTTATTTCCTTTTGTCATAACAAAATTAATGTCTGTACTAAAAGGCATTGTTCTAAAGTGAAAAGAAAGAAATGACATTTCATTAAAATCCACCTCCTATTAATAAGTAAACAATTAATAATTTTAATAAGTAATTAAATTAAGTTAGTAAATTAATAATTAAATAAGTAATTATGTAATAAGTAAATTAATAATTAAATAAGTAATTATGCAATAAGTAAATTAATAATTAAATAAGTAATTATCTAATACGGAAATGAATAAACAAGTAAGTAAACCAAAAGAAAAGAAAATAAGCGCATTAGAGGGAAATGAGAGCGCAATTCCGATAAGTAAGGGAAGACGAGATGGTGCGGAGAATCTTCTGTGGCGCTGATTGATTTCAGGTGCTGAGGCCAACGACTGGAAGGAGAATGTGTGACGTCCGCGTCAGGAAATACATAAAATGTTTAGAAATATTTAGGTGGATTAGCATGTACTCGTAGTCTGACAGCGATTTTGTTGCCCTTCAGGGCTTTTTCTCATTCTACCTTATGGTCTCTTTTCCGCGACTTTAATGGGATGGAGAGACCATTTGAGATGAATGCCAGAGTTCCAAAGGTTCACGGTAGGATGTGGATATTGTAATGGCTACGGCCTATCTGTGTAGTATCAAGCTATTGAATTTATGTGTGTAATAATTACCTATTAAATATTAATAACTTACTTTCTGGATGAGGTATGTAAAATATTTAAATTTTCGAAAATTGCCAACACAAATGGTCAATATTCGTTTCAAAACTTCGAGGAGGATGTTTTTATATCCGAGACGGCGGTATAGGCCTATCGTGAATTGCGTACTACATCTAAAATTTAGCGATTGGACCCCAGGGAGCAAACAAATTTGCTAGTAGAAAACACTTTTACTTCTTCAAGTAATTTTCTAATAATGCTTAGTCATTGCAATTAATGCTTGAAAGCTTTTGTAGCATCACTAGATATTTTTCTCGCTAACTACGGAGCACATACGTAAAAAACAATATTGCAATGTTGCAGGGGAAATGGCAAACTCTTTGACAGAAAAACTCGTCTTGTGGCTCACTGATAACGAAATAAGGATATTGCTTGGTTCTTCGTGTAGAAAATTACTTCCTCTAACACGCTGTACAATCATAATCCATACTTCGTGGGTTTTGCATATTTCAAAATTGTTTTAGACCAACATGGTTTTTTGGTTGATTGATTACTGATTCTGGATGCGTTAATTGCTAAGGTCATTCGTCCCGTAAGTGTGTTCCGGGAGGTGATGTGATCTTCTCCCACTTGGTGGCGAGATCCAGCGCCGACAACCCCGCCAGCTTGCGGTATTTCCTCTACCAGGTATCCCCCACCAGTGTGGCACCGCCCCAGCCGGGAAAACCTCTAAGCTCCCGACTTTTCCGACACGTTTGGTAGTGTAGTGCTTGTAAGTGTTAGTAAGGGGTGTTGTTTTCATTGCTTCAAAAGCTTAAGCGACATTACTTTTACTTTTTCGTGTATATAAAGTAATATACGTAGAATAGAGAAAGTTATGTAATGCTGCGGAAAATCGATTTCGAGGGATATACATGATTGATACTGGAACCTAAAAATTTGTATTCTTCAAAATGTCTGCGTCTGCCCGTCAGTCTGTTGTCTGTGAGTAACACTAACACCTAAACTATGCGTAGGACTTTTTCCAAACTGTATACTTTCAGGACGATCTGGCTTCATTCGAAGCTGTCAGGTTTTGAATAACGTTCATTAATTTTGTGGGTACTTCGCATGAAGCCTCTGGGACATTTTCAAAAGTTTCTTATCAATGGATCCACATTTATTTCAATTTTCTTGTAAGAATGAAGTGAAATACACTTATAAAGATACCAGACGTCTAATGTTCACAGTTAACTCGCGAAAATTCCAAAAGTTATTTTAGAACGAGAAGTATAATGTTTCCTATTAAATAATACAGTCTGTGGATATTTCTTTCGGGCTATTAAGTCATTAAATAAAATCCTATTGTTGGCAATGACAACGTCTATAATTATTTCATGAAAAATGACAACGATAACACACCACAACACCTATATTAAGTCATTGCCAAGTTGAACGAATCCAGTCTCCAAACCGTTTCGCCTGCATTTGCGGCACACATACTCAGTGGCGGTGTGGTAATGTCGAAGCAATATCCTGACCCCTGACTGGTCAGTCAGAACGATGTCTGTAGCAGGGTAGACGAAACGCTCAGAAGAACTATTTCCTCTGAATCTTTTCGGAAAGCCATATTGCCGCCGAACAACAAATAACCATTGTTTCATTGCACTGTCTTTGTTTTAATGTTTTCTACGAGGGAGAATTAACGAGAGAATTGTTTTGCACGAACTTCCTCTGCGCAGAAGTACAATATGGTGGACGTGACGAAGACATCGCAGTGGGAGGCCTTCCCTTACGACGAGGTGACCTTGCAGGAATTCTGGGACGAGGCCACCTTCAACACCAGCGAAGTGCTCATTTCCACTGCTCTGCACGAGCTGCCAGACAGTAAGCCTCGCTCCCTCCACGCGCATAACTCCTTCGCACTTTGCAGCCGCCGCATTCAAATGCCCTTCCTTATCCTAAGGTTCTGTGAAACAACAAACGATTAGTTGATTACTGATTGCGCAAAGGTCTCCCGTAATTAGTCTCATAAGTGCATGTTTTCATCATTCTTCCCTCTCCGGATGACGAGATCCGGCGCCGACCTTTCGATCGGAGTTTTCCCCAACCAGGCATCATCCACAAGGTGCGCACCTCTAAGCTCCCGACTGCTCTCCCAGCATATGGGGTAGACAAGTGCATAAAAGTGTAAATGTGTGTGGCGGGTAAGGATAGTAGAAAGAAGAGGAAGGTAAGATCAAAGGAAAGGTCTATGGCCCTTTTGATAGGGTAGTGTTTCGGCGTTCGACTGGTATTTATCGCAGGAACTACGGACAGAACAGCCGGACGCTAGAGTTCTCTTACAGAGAGCGGGTGACTTCGTCCTAGCTATCTAGTTAGAGTCGAAAATCCTGCCACCAACGGAACTCTAACCCTACGATCTCCCGGTTATAGGCGCTGCAGTGATATCAGTTGATTCTCTGGGCCACCTAAACCGTTTTGGAGTGAGTTTTAGGTTCAGGAACGGGTTATAAGAAAGTGTTTGAATTTTAGGAGATTTGCAAAATAGAGCAACACCGGGTAGGCTCGCCTACATGTATTTCAATTGGCGGTTATCCTATGACTTCCTTATACGGCGTGAGCCATTCATTCGACAGGTGGGTGTTTCTCTTTAGTCGCCTTCATTTAGCTCTCCCCAGATTAACACATGTTTATTAATGAGAAGTGTGAGCAATTGGATGGAGACAATTTAAAAAGAAAGAAAACTTGAAATGAAAGAAACTCAACGCACACTATTTTGTAAATATTATCTGCTGATTCATCATTAATGTAAACATTTAATTTTGCCCCATCATTTTGGACTAGTTACCAGTAACCTTATAAGGAAATTACAAGTGGCCTATTGTCAAAACAGGATTCTAACATAGATATAGAAAGTGAAGAAAACAGAACTAATTTCGTTGTATTATCTCTGATTGTTCTCTTGAATTTTTAAATTCTGGATGTCCTTCTAGAGAGTGGGGATTTCTCCCCTCCTTGGAAAGTGTTTTCTGTGATCAGATATCGTCATCAGTGTTTTACATAGGAATTGTCAACTGGGGTATCATCAGAACATTAGAAGTGTTAAGAAATTGTTAAGACAATCTATTTCAGTAAGATATGGGTGCGATGAGCTTTAATTACATAATTATTTGTTACTTAGATCATTGAAAAAAATAAAAATATACATATATTTTATTTATAGTATATTTAGTCGTCAATATTTTTAAAAATAAGTGTTAAGAAATAATACCATCAGTGATGAACTAAAAGTGACGCGCTTATCAAAATCGGCGCTTATCACCGAGAATAATGCTTGGAAGGAAGGAAGGAAGCCGAACATTTTTGAGGTGAGTCCAGAGGGAAAAAGCTTTCCTGGAAGACTCAGAGAAACATGGGAATGTTATATAGCAGAAATGTGCTGTAAGAGTGGTACAAAAATACGAGCACAAGGCACAACACACGAGAGAATACGTCAAATGACTAACCCGACACTCTTAAGGCATAAGAAAAGCAGCAGACAAAGAAATACAATGTTTATAATCTATATGTTGCGATGATTCACAAATCGAATATTTACAAATTTTGTATTAGTTGTGCATGGCCTTACACATAAATTGATGTCTCTTCAACGTTTCACTTTCCCAAATTATTTTTAGATTTCAAATGCAAAACAGTTGTGTATAATTAGGCCCGTATAAAATACATTTTCTACGTCGTCCGTATTTGTTATCATCTTTATCCCACCGCGTGGAGAGTGTGGTGTCCTTAACTTTTCTGGGGGCACAGTAGTTAAAAAATGGGCCGAGGTCGCACACCCCGTGGGGTGACAGGTGACCCTGGGACCCACGTGTGACCCATCGTCTGAGTTTCGCTCAGAGCCACCCTTACTGTAGTGTCTGCAGCTACTCCGATCGGAGGTCGTAGGGTTCGAGTCACGACGGGGGCTGACTTCCGACACTGGCTGCACGAATATAGCTTGATACTAGTAGAATTCAGTCGCTGATACAGCGTTCAACTGCTCTGATCGTTAGTTTTTCGTGGTTTCTCCGATCAAAACTAGGTGAATGCCGAAACGGTACCTTTACAAACGGACCGCTCTTTCTCTTCCTTCACCCATTACTTTCGCACATACACACATACGTGGATTATTCTATATCACATGTCGGAACGCCAGTTCGTATCTTACAGGTACCCCGCTGCAGGCAAATACCTGCAGGGGGAATACCCCCGCAAGCCGACGTGTATGTCGGTGCCAGCGGGATAAAAGATTCACCACACATTAGGGAGCAGTGACCGCAGCAGCGGTCGTACATCAATGACTGAGTGAGTGACGCGTGGGCCCCGCTGCGCAGACGTGGAGGTGGTGCCGCGCACCTTCCTGCAGGCGGGCCGCTGCCTGTCGGTGCGGCCGCACGGGCCGGGCGCCGAGCACCCCGAGCGGGACGCGCGCCAGGGCTACTCCATCCTGCTGGGCCACGGCCGCAGCGCCCCGCTCGGCGACCCCACCACCGGCTGGAACGTCTACGTGCACGAGGCGGACCAGCCCTTCATCGGTGAGCCCCGCCCCCCTCATTTTCTACTTCGGGTCGCTCTGTTCCGATCCGCGCCGCACCCGACCACATCAGATCAGATCACATATCACATCACGTCACGTCACGTCAGATCAGATCGGATCGGATCGGATCAGATCAGATCAGGTAATCTAATCGGACCGACCCGGACCGGACCCGATCACATCAAGGTCCAATCCGATCCGCGTCGTCCTATTTAATCTCGCAACGCCCAGCCCCGTTCCAATATTACTTTAAACTGACTACTTTATTTTAAAACGGACTGTTTGAAATAATATCAATTACAGATTTGAAAAAAGGTCCGAACACCAACAAAAATTAGATGAAATAAAATAATTTGTTGGTTATATCAACTATCTGTTTGAAATATTAAACAATTGACTTTTAGTATTTTTGCATACAGTAGTGTCCTTATTATTCCAGACAATCAAAAATTTATTTTTAGGTTACTTATGTTGTATTTGGGTTAAACACTACGTTTCGTGACCCATTTGGTCGCATCTTCAGGTATACTGTAAAGAAACCGATTTTTAGATTTCTTAGTCAACAAGCTGAACGTAATTTTTCAGAATGTAGGTTTATGATCCGAAAATTAACTGTCATGAAGTCCAAAATTGAATTCCCGATTACAAAAAAATATATCAAATTGTGAGTTGTTTGTGATTAAATCATTTTGTTTAAACAAAGGTATCATATTATATTTTGACATTGATTCTTTAGATTACATGATCCATTTCAATTATCTAAGATAAGTACCATACATCTGGCAACACTGCCTAACATGTTTAAAATATTTCCAGGAAATTCGAATCCATTGTTTGAGAAAATGACATCTCGTCAAATGAAGCGCGGGAAATTGGAATTTGCAATTTCGAAAATTTAAAATTATGCTAACTAATATTTTCAAAACCATTGGACATGACCTTTTTTATTGTATTGATTCTTTAGAACAGATTTCATTCAACAAAAAATCTCTATCAATATTGTACTTTTGTAATGTTAATTTGTTATTGTTTGCAATTTTGAAAATTCTGAGAGTACAACGAGAATGTGACCAGTATAGAATATGCAGTACAGAGTACGTTCTCATCCAATGTACAGTACGCAGTATTGAGAAAGAATAGAAATTCTCCAGGGGAAGAGAGAAAAACTCTTTTTGCCAGATCCTGATAGCGAAGAGAATATTGTTGTTCGTATACCTATTAAATTACTTTCTTTAACATGTTGTGTAGGTAATTTATATTTTCTGGGTTCTTAATACCGAAAAATCGGTCGACCGCAAGACGTCTGTTGGTGTCTGCCTGTCGCTGTGCTACAGCCTAAACTCTCCAGAGGATTTTTTTCCAAAATCGATATTCCTCCATCGATCTGAACGAACTCTGGTCCCTACGAGTTTGAAACGGTTATTTTTATTTTTGAGCGTAATAAAACAAATATTTTCAAAATTTTCTCAAAAAAGCTCCAAAATTTCTTATTGAACTTTGGAGAGCGTATAGAACTCTTAAAGAAATGGCGGAATGATTTTCGTTGAAACCTCTATTATTTTTAATATTGCAAATGTTGAAAGTTTTTTGACGACTTCCTACAACAATAATGAAAATAGCAATGTTTTTTCATGAAATATGTTCAGCAAAAAGAAAAAAAAATCTTCAATAAGGTCATATTGAATTTTTCGAAAATATGAGTAATTTTTACTGTTTTTTGTCAAACAAGCATTTTTATTTTCTTTAAACCATTTTTTCTTAAAAACAGTACGACATTTTTTATTAAATTTGGCTCTTAAGAGAATGGTGCAGGTCTCATTTTCGTTGAAACCACTGATTTTTCGAAAATTGAAAATATTTTTTAAAAAATTCGTCATCTTCCTGCAAGTGCAATTGAGAAGATACTATTTTTCCATAACGAAATGTTTTATTCAAAAACAAATTTGTAAATAAATCATGTTAAATGTTTCGAAAATTTGAGTATTTTGTGTGTAATTTGGAGTCAAACGTCGCTTGTTTCGAATTTCCTGGTCTTCATGAATGTAATTTGAGAAGTGCGAGGTAGTTGGATGCTACGTAAGTTATAATTTGTTTATTATTTCATATTTCTTTGTTCGTTTCTGACATTCAAAGCTTTTCTTAAACGTTTACAAATCAATATTTTATAAAGTATTTAAAACCTTTTTGATTATCCATATTTTTTATTCGTATTGCAAGCAATCGTATTTGCATGCACAATTAATTGATATATACAGAGTGTCCGGGAAGGAAACGTCGAAACTTCACCAATAATATCCTAAGACAATGTTAAGCATATTTGTCTAATAAACTGCAGAGATATTCCGATATATAATCCGATAACATAAAAGAAAAAAATACTAGCCTTCAGGAAATAGATTTGAATGCAACAATGGCCTTCTGCCCAGAGAGATGGGATCTGTAGTTTTTTTTTCCCACCGATGTTCTATGATTTTTATAGTTTCACAAAAAATGACTGAGATGTGTTAATTCGGAGAGAAGTTGCGATGTAAATAGTATTACATAATCATGACTAAGAGCGAGAAAGTATTGGTGTTTTAGCAAAACTAGATTATACTCCTTATCATTTGAAATTATTTTGCACATTCATCTAAAGCATTTAAATATCATTTGTTTTAAAAATACCGGATTATATCAGTTTCATTACGCGAGCAATGGATACATTCTGATGAGAGTATCACTTATTCTTTCAACGCTTTGTTTTGAATTTTTAAGTATGATTCACTATTGACATTTACCATTATCATTAGGAGACGAAGGAAACATTCCGAAAATGGATGCAAGACCTTGCGGCAGACCTGTTTCAACTATCGATTTTTTCTTCCCTTGCTTGGGTCGACGTTCGTTGAATGCGTGGGGAAAAAATTATGTTCTTGTCAGGCCATGAGAGAAAATAATCTCTCTACTACTAACGACCTGCACGCAGGAAATGAAATAAAGCTGTGGAAAATAATTTCACATCGTAACACACATGCACATTCCCACAGAATTCTTTCGTTTTTGTGATGGATCACATGCAAGACATATCTAAATGAGTGGTGCTAAAACACATAATTTTTCGAATTATTACCATCAGCTACAACAGATTTGTCACAATTTCGCTTTTGGGGCTGGAAAACGTGTCTCTCTCTCTTGCGAGATAAGAATTTATTTCGCGGAATACCGCCCAACGGGGGGGAATGCATCAAAACATGTGCGATTTTGGGCGAGTTTTCAGATTACGACGAAATTTAAAAAAATAAAAAAAACACAACGACGTTGACAGTGTGTTTGTTTTTTTAGTTTTTTACATTATACATGATTTTTGTTAGTTCGTTCAAATTTACTTTGAGAAGTGAGTAATGTTAGATTTTAGATCTCTAGTATAGGGTGTGTTCTAAAAGTCATAGCGTCTTTGTCGCGCACAACACGAGTATATAATATATCACATTGGCAGTACTTGAAGTTAATTTTAGAAGACGCCATTTAAAATTAGTCATCTTTTGGAAGTGTAGATTCACTTCCATTAAGCCATAGGGAATGAGCATGCATATGTAAGCATTTCTGTGGTAATCTTTTTAAGTGCGGATATTGAAGAGGAGCAAGGAGTAAAAATAAGAAAGTGGGGAAATTATTTTATCCCTTGTAGTATTCCTCTAATCTGCTGTGTTCATAAGAATAGTCATAACTAACTTTTAAATATTAATATATGACTCATTATTACAAAAAATATAAGATTTACGTAAATATTATTACTATTAATTACAATGTTCACAAACAAAAAGATAAAACTAATCAAGCATTTCGCACGGTCACTATCTCAAAAAAACTTCTAATATAATTGTTTTAATGCAAATTCAAATTTCTCGCTTGAAATGTCGACTTTTTCTTATTAGGAGGATTTACATCCATCTAAATGCGGATGTTTGTACGAAACATTTGGCAACCCTGGCTACGAAATCCTTCCCTAACCAGCAAACATTTGTCCAATCTGCATTTCATGCTGGGATTCTATCCACGGAGTTTGCATACCGGGATTGGAAATCAGGCTTTAATTTTTAGCACGTCGTTCACATTCCCCGAAACACCACAAGATTCACAGGTAAACACAACCTTTTCCACACTTAAATAAACTTGAACTTTTGCACTGGGCATTTGAAAAGATTCAGACATTTTCATTGACACTATTTCAATATCTAATTTTAAAGAACAGATTCAGGATTGTGTTAATTTTTCCTTCGAGTGTTTTTTGTTATGGAGACCGAGATGGAAAGAAAATGAGGGTCAATGTCTAAAGATTGTATAATGATATGACGTATAAAGTTCCTCCACAATAACTGGCGGGTGAAATTCTATCTTCCCGTGCCTCCAACGATTTGGCACATAACTCTCACATACCTGCAACTTATTTTGAAGTTCACTCGCTAGTAATGGTGTACTGAGAGGCGAAACCACGGTATGTGAAACATGGCACGTTCCATGGGCACCACTCACAAGGGGCGCTATTTAGAGCAAACCAAGACACAAATAAACAAGACAATGGTGGAGAGTTGAGTTATGGATAAGAAATTTGGTTTCAAAAAGGATGCAATAAACTCTTCGCCGCTACCTTTCATTCACACGTTAAATGCCTTGGAAATTTTTGGAGACGATGTTGTCGTATTGTTCTCTGATAGAAAACAATACGAAGAGTTTTGTAGTCTATCAAACAGGGTATACTGACAAATCACACTATAAAACATTCTTTGTATTATTGTATAAGACAAATAATGCAAATAGACAAATAAACACAATCCTGATTTGAAGTATTCTGAAAGGGGGCAAATCCAATACTTGCCATAGACGCCTGAATACCTTGATACGCCTCTGGGTGTGTGTACATAATCGCCGATTTTTCTTTCCTTTCCCTAGAACGACAGGATCCATCTGCTAACACACAGACAATCAACGAGTACATACTCAACAGTATGCAAGACTACTCTCTAGTAGTCTCTACTAGCCTGCCTTGCATTTCGGTGGGAACTAATCTAGTGGGACTAGTCTTCCTGGCGCGTGGGAACAAAAACCGTTAGTCGGCCTTGGTATACGAATACTTTTTTGGCCCCTTGTTTTAACGAACTAGACGAACATTTCAGTGGTTCTATTCACTGTGAACAAGTGTTATTCTTTTGTCTTTGGTATCAACGTTTTCACACACTTCGTTTAATACGATGTTGAAAATATGAAGTGATAATACGTAATTATTGCGTAGTAGCTACAATGATTGTTAAAAATGCGCTAGTGTTCAAATGCTTTTTACCCTCACTATACTTCTACCGTAATGGTTCTATGCTATGGTGCCTCTCACAAGTATTTATATTCACTGGTGACCATGAAGTGTCGGCTGCGGCATTGGGGTTCGGAGTCCAATTACTCCGCGATCGATTCCTGCGCAGCGCTCTTTTCCGCTATCGAGCGCATCTTTCCATCACGCACGGCGTGTGAATAAATATTTTTGCATATATACCCGAGGTAGGTAGGTATTATTTTCTACAAAGTAGATTATTTTAGGACGAAGAAACATACCAGTGTGTTCCTCAGTGTAGCGCTGTTCAGTTCTGGAGGTCATTTGCGAACAGCGAGTGAACTACAATTCTGACGGCCGACTGCCTGGCTAATGTTCTAAGGTCTAAAATCCGGCGCGGTCACTGTACCGCGTGAAATGCAGGTCTCAGTTGATATGCACCCCAATTTCTTCAATTGACAACTTAGCATTTATCGTCTTGGCATCCGATAATAAAAAGAAAAATATTTAGGGCTTTTACTCACTTGCATCACAAAATTCTGAACGCAATAGAAGAAATAGTTATACAGAAATCGTACAGCAACTGCTTTGTAGAACCGTAGCTCTTCTTAGCAAACTGGCGCAAGAAACATTTTGCCCACCTAATTGAGAAGAACACGGTAGAATGTCTTGTTTTCCACCTGAAATGACACTCACCTCCATTTAAATGAAAATGCCAGCGATCAGCGCCAGCGTCCCTATAATTTCAGCGCTCTTGGCGGACGTTCGGTAAACCGGGGGCCGCCTTGTTTTTTGCAGTCAAAACATTACAGGTTTCTAATGGTGGCGTGTAGTACTTTTGTTCTGAATCAACGTGTTGTTTGTTTCAGCAGTTATTTCTATATTGTTGTCTCTTCGTTTATCTGTATTTCAATTATATTAGTGGTGAGAATTATAATATTCACAATGCCTTCAGCATGTTTGGCATATAAATGTAAAAATAGAAGTCATCAAACTTTAAATACATAATTTTGAAGTTTGTCGCCTTATTTTTGATGTTTGCTTCTTTTTGCAATAACAATTACTTTTAGGCATTATGCCTACTCGTACAATAACATTTCAACATCTTCCATTCTTATGACAATAATTGGCGCAAGAATTAACGTTTTTAAAGTTTCTAAATTCGTTCTCCTTACATATTGTTTTCAAATGATTGGTTTTTGGCCGTATAACCCGAGTAAGAGGATTTATATTACGCGCCGACCCGACCTTAACCAGCGCCAAATGGGGTACTAGAATTCTCTCTTTCTTCAGAGGGCTCTGCTTTGACTGCAAACAACATGGCTTCAAAGATGGCGGTGCCTTAGCCACTCTATGCATTCTAAGTCGTTGGAGCTGGCGCAGGGGTCCGCCCGCCGCTGAGCTGCGCGCGCGCGCTGTGTGCGCAGAGGAGGGCGGCCACTCGTCGGGGCAGCACGAGCCCATCTTCGTGGAGGTGGGCGAGGAGCTGCACATCCGCGTGTCCGTGCAGGAGTACGTGCTGGCCGACCGGCCGCAGCAGCGCTGCAACGCCACCGGCGGCTACAGCTACGTCGAGGTGAATGGGAAAGAGCCTTTGCCTTGCCTTCAACTGGCAATAACCACTCCTCAGGAGGCATTCATTGGTTGTTACAACAGCTGTACAAGCTGTATAACTATATAACGGTTGTATCAGATAGAAGAGAATAGAAACTATCAGAGTTGGCTCATCTCATGTCTACCTAGAGCTACCCTATTTTCAAATAGAAGGCCTTTACCCGAATAGAATTGATTTGGGCTTGTTATATTATTATTACATTTGTATTTATTATTACCATGTTCTTTAATTCGATGTAACAGAATCCAAGGGCGGGGGCTCTTGAAGCTTCACCCACCAAAATAAAAAGATGACTCATACTCAGAAATACCCGAAGGTCAGTTAAAAAGATGTGCCTCGTCTTCTTCTGCTTAAAAAAATTGTAAACTGAAAATTTGAATTTGCTACTGTTCCTCAAACCTTCTACACTCTGCTGTAGTAGCAACTTTCTGCCTCAACATGTGCCAGCACAGCAGTTGCTTACAGTATGGCCGACATCGATGTTCATATGAGACAGCGTAGTGTGGTTCAATTCTTGAATGCAGAAGGTGAAATACCCTTTCGCACGCATGAAATACTGAAAATGTGTGCGGTGGTGCAACAGTGGATGCCAGCACTGCTAGAAGATGGGTTCGTCGCTGTATCGAAGCTGAAGGTCAAACACCATTGGCTGATGAAAAGCTGAGCGGCAAGTCGATGAGGCTGCAGCCACGCCACGCTACCTTCAGCAAATGACATCATTCGTGGCGATCGCTGGGTGACTGCAGATGAATTGAGGGAGAAAATACAGCACAACTTATCTGCAGTCAGTGACGAACCATCGTCTAAATGTGCTGATATCCTCAGTTGTATCACCGTACACATTTTTCAGTCTCTCATGAAGGCGTTAACCTTTTGCATACATGACTTCTTAGAATTTCAAGACGTTTTATAGATTTCGTAGTTTTTATTTCGTTAAATCACCAATTTGCGGCGCACTTTACAGTACTTTCTCTTCTTACGAAGAAAGTCGGGGAGTCTGTGTATTAACTAATGTGATGACATGACTCACCAGAACGTTTAACCTTTGGTCTTCATTCTCCATGGTTGTGAAAATGAAGAGGCGCATACCTTATTGACATGAAATGGCCTTAATTAATTATCTGTAAGATTTATTTTATTAACAATTCAGCAAGCGGTCCTACTGGATTTTATATTAGAACTTGGCCTCTTCCTTTAAATTGAACGTAATGCCTTCTTAACAACCGGAAGACATGTTGAGTTTGCGTAACTGGAATGTCCTTTGCAACAAATGTCTGCATAACCATCTGTTCTCTAGTCTCCATGGCTGTGGGCATTAAGAAGAAAAAAATTATATCATTATTTATTCACCTACAATAAGATTAATAACCTCTGATAATTATTAGAAGAAATTATTTCGTGACAAAAATTATAAAAAGAGTGATTCAGAAGTTGTTTGCTATATTAGTAGTAGCTGACAGGTACATGCTGTTCCAGAAAAGTAATATTTAATGACAATATTTTGAAGTTGCTGTTTTTGAGTCCTATTGGATGTCTTATTGCGAAAACGTTTCGGTAACATAATTTTTAATGTATTGATAATGTAATCTAGTATATAACGCGTACATTCAGTCAAGTGGAGAAATTAGAATTTATTATTACCTTCGGATGCATTGCAAATATCAGCATGGGGTTCCGCAAGGTTCGAGTTTTGGCCCTTTCTACTACTAGCAAACGATTAGCCCTCCAATGTTAGAAAGGGAATACCAATTTTGTGCAAACCCTGCTGTTCTGGTTGACCGGGCGCGTGTGTGAGCGCAGTGCCGGGCGCGGTGCTTCTGGGAGCGGCTGGCGGGGGAGGCGGGCTGCTCGGCGCCCTGGCTGCCCCTCGACCCGCGCGCCCACCCGCACTGCGCCTCCGCCCAGGGCCACCGCGCGCTGCTCGTCGGCTATCTCAAGTGAGTCGCTCGCGCACGCACACGCGCTCCAAGCGACTATAGTAGACGGACGGTTGTAATTCACTTTTTTTTGAAGGTCGCTTTTCAACTTTTAATATCATATAGCATGGGTAACGGTATAGTACACACACACAAACATCCATGCCCCGTGTGGAATTCGAACCCGCGTCCCTTCAGACACGAGGCAGGTACGGCTTTTCAGCCTTAGCGACCTCGGCTATTGAGGTCGGCGTAATTGGCTTTGTTATGCATGCATTTGGCGTTTTAAGGTTAGGTTAATCTGACTTTTGCCAACTAACGATGTTCCCAGATTTGGGCTTTGTTTTAACTCGGTTTCCTTATCCACGCCCGGAGGTAAGGGAGACTGTGGCGAGCGTGACGTTTTCCCATCAACGTACCTAACTTATTTGGCCTGTCGACCTTTCTTTTGTCACAGCTGTAGAAACTGAGATTTATATTTGAAAGCTACAACTTCATGTCGGAAATCAAATCCGGGACTGCCTCACAGAAAGCTAGCATGCCCATGAGCCATCTGACGGGCCTGAATTTATTATTATTATTATTATTATTATTATTATTATTATTATTATTATTATTATTATTATAATGTTTCCTCTACATTACAACTAAGATGTTATGAGCCGGCTGAATATAAAATCTATTCCAGGTTGCAACCAACTACCCAAGGAGCAGATCTAGTGACTAGTTGCGTCTACAATACTTTGCGCAAAATGTAGGCTGTTTCTAATACTCGTAAAGCAATTTCTTGCACTTACCAGTCTTTTGAATGACTTGGGAGTTTACCCAAGTTCTTACACAAATTTTGCGGAACAAATCCCAGACCTCCGATGACTATCGGTACGACGTGTGGTTTTACAGCCCACATTCGGTTCATCTCGATTTCAAAACACTTGTATTTAAACGTTTCTCTGCCTCCTTGGTTACGACGTTTCGATCGCAAGACACAGCAACATCTACAAATACACCCGATTTTTCTCCAAATGACGGATAACAATATCCGGTTTGTTTGTTGCTATTATGCGATGCGTTTGAATTTGTTGGCCGTACAATATTGTAAAGTCCAAGAGATGTCACCAGTTTAGGTGAGTGTTCGTATCACGTGGGGCATGTTTTGGATCTTCGAGGGCGGTACAGATATGCTAGTGGATGATACACACCCTGTCGTGACTTTTCAAGTATTCGGTCCTTGCTAGAATTCGACAAGCTGAGACGATATCAATGGTTGTTCCTGGCAGATGCGCCGTTTATCATCTTGGAAAATTTTGAGAACCGCTTTATCATGATGTCGTGTTCTCAATGCCTGAATCCTGCCTGAAATACCTGAGCAGCTGTGAGAACTGCTTCCGTTTCTGGCTTCATTATTCCCCTTTTAAGCCACATAAGTGATTGATCTGCACTTTGTCCATTTTTAGGTATTGTTCATGGAGTGGTTTGTCTCTACACGGTTTCTTTAACATATATTATGTCTTACTTTTCATGTTTAGCTCAATCAGAAGTTGTGTCTCAGTTATTCTGCGTGTCTTGCATAGTTTTCTTTGCAATGCTTCTTGCTACACTAAGGCCTCTTCCTTCTTCCCTACGTGACACATTAAATCTATAAGTACATCGGATCGAGAGTGGGCAAGATGTTATTATTTTTCTGGTTTTTTGCTCCTTATTTCGAATTTCTTGCTCAGTCCAGTCCACGAGTTCGAATCTATACTCGACTATTAGTAGTCGAGTACATTACAGTATTATTATTATTTTCGTTTCGGCCAACTAGGGCAAGCAACCTGGGCCACGCAGGGCAAGCAACCTGCACTTACCGTGGCTCAGTTTTTCATTTAATATCACGGTGGCAGGTGCTTGCGAACACTTCTTTGGGGGGACCAGCATTAAGCTGGATCCGATTTTTATCCCCCAGGGTTGTTAGTCCTGGGGGTATGAAAGATGAAATAATGATGATAATGAGGGGTGAAAGGACGACACACTCATACAAACACACACAAATACACCCATGCCCGAGGCGGGACTCGAACCCGCGATCTTCTGGTCCGAGACCACTCCGGCACTACTGCCTTAGCAATCTCGGCCATCTGATTACAGTATTATTATTATTATTATTATTATTATTATTATTATTATTATTATTATTATTATTATTATTATTATTATTATTATTATTATATAGGCCATTACTGACCACGCTACACGATTAACGTGTATAATTCTTCCAGGATCAGCTTTTCAGCTGTATCCTTGGATTACAACAAGGTTGTTACGCCTTGAAGTGTGAATTATGAGATGACAGGAATGGATTAGAAGGATATTGGTGAAAGGTGATCGTGGACTTTTTGAACCATCCCAGCATTCGCCTTATGACCGAGGGAAACAACGAAAACCCCGGTCAGGATGGCCGGCCCGGGAATCGAACCCGGACCTCCCGATTACGAAGTCAGCGCGCTACGCACTGAGCCACTTCGCTCGGTATTATTAATATTATTATTGTTATTGTTATTATTATTATTATTATTGTTATTATTATTATTATTATTTCTTTATTGTCGGAAAATATGATACGAAATACATTATTATTATATTAATTAGTATTAGTTGAACGCTCTGGCCACAAAAGAAATCAAATAAAAGACACAACATATGTTATAATGGTGAAATAAAATAGATGATATAAGTACACAATATGAAATATGAATACGTAACATTGCTATTTCCATTTTGTATCACATATACAACAACATATTGCAATCATATTGTATTTTTGAGAAATCTATGGACAAAAAGAAAATAATTTTAGTTGGGATATTTATTCAAATTAAACCGCGTTGAAGATACAGTGTTGCAATTTATTTTCTTAAAAACGTAACATTGAAGATAAATAATGTATTGTCTGTTCATTTAACAACAGGTTCCGTGAGATATCCTTGTTGATTCACTCATATACTTTTTGGATTCATACATAATATTTACATTTGTCGCTTAATCTATTCATCAATCTAGACTTTCCCCTACCACCATTGAAAATGGAAATGCTTTCAGCCATTCGCTCCATAATTTTATGCTCACAAATATATCAGTCTCCCATACTTAAATTTATCAAATTGTAATCATTCCATTCTGTAGAATGCCATTCTCACTATTTGTCACTACTTCTAACCTCTTTCATCTAACATTCAGCGTAATAATATACTATGCTCGTAGACATGTGCCTTACCAAATCAACATTCAATCATTACCATCCTCGCGTGATATAATACAAGTAATAAACAACTACCTGCATTTTACATTGTAAATTAATCAATTATGCATCTAATAGTAACCACATTAAAAATTTACACAGATATAACTTATTACATTATTAATAACAAAGAGTATCACATTTCTGACTGGGAACCGTTCCTGGTACCTTTTTGTTTAATTATTCTCCTGAATTTACTGTTTCCAATTTCATCCGACAGTTGGCCGAAGGTTATCCCAAGATCGCCCCGTCACGATAAAAATTTATAAATGTGTGGGTCTGATAGTCCGTCTGTACAGATACTCGGTAGCGAAATATTTTCGTAAAGTAATTTGTTTGTTTCCTAGAATTGGGAACTCTCTGTTTTTTACTCATAAATATTAATACTTACTTATCAACATTTCATTATATATTAAGCTGTGAATCATATATATATATATATATATATATATATATATATATATATATATATATATCGTACAAATTTAGTATTTGAAAACTACAATAATAACAATTTTCGTAACAACAATCTTTCATGAATTCTCTTTCTCAAATACTCGCTACTTTTTGAATGCATGGCCAAATTTTCTCGTAATCATTATTTAGAAATCTTACTGTAATACAAAAGTTGATCTTTCTACAATGGCAAATACAAATAAAAATAAATGTTCCACGTTTTGCTACTTTCCTTTCGGAGATCCGCTGTAAACTTGAACGTCACGTCGTCAGCCTCCACTTCCAAAGAATTCGGTTTCTTTAATGATGTTCGCGTCCTCCCAACAAGTAATTATAGTTCCTCGTAATTGTACTACCTTACTACCTTAAAACATCGCGTTTGCAGAATCACAATTCAGTCTAATTCTGCCCGTAACGACATAGCTTTCCGTTTCACATGTGACTCACACCGTGTCCGAACATCGTCAGCCTAGTTTTTTTCATCTCGCGCGCCCTTCATCTGTCTCTCATCCTCGCAATTGCACTCAAACAGGTTTCTTCTTCGTTTCTTTTCTGTACCCCCATTGTTGCTGTCGGCCATATTTATATTTACGTTAATTTATTGTAATAACCCATCCCACATTATTTATTTAATTTATCAAAATTAACTTATTTAATGTCCACGTTACTTTCAGTTTGCATATTTTAATAGATATACAATTTGAAAATAAATATTAATATTAGTATTTATATATCATATAAACTCCTAATGTATTATTTAATATTTTTATATTAGAAATAATATGAATGGTGCCAAATTTAATTATATTTTTAAAATACGTAAATAAATATAATATCTATTTAAGAAAGTGAAAGAAGTTATGTTGCGAGAATTATGATCAATTTTAGTGCCCAAAAAGACTGAACTATTTTGGGGAATTATTTAAGTTACAGCAAGTTTTAACAGATTTACCGCCTAGTTCTTCTGCTAAGAATGTAGACATCATCATCAGTTTTCTGCTGTATGGAAGCCACAAACCGACTAGATAGTGTGGTAGCTAGTTGGCTAAGCCATTGAAAGCTGCTATTATAATAAACAATATTGTTGGCAATGACGACTCATATAATTATTTCATTGCAAATGTCAACGATAACTCACCACAACACCAACATGTCTCACAAAAGCTAGAGTAGTTTCTTGATCAGACTTTAGGTCATTGAAGCCTGGCCTGGATGTGGTGAATCGTTCACGCCAAACAGGCTGTCGCGAAAGATACAAAAACGCGAATCGTCTTGCCACGCTTTCTCCAAAGGCATTCTACCGTAGACAGCACAGAAATGTTGAACTCCCACCGCTGCCTTTGTTGCTCTCTTAGTACAGTAATGCTTGCATGGTTCACGTGGATGGTATGTGCTTATTATTCGTGCAATATAATAGCAAAGTCTGTGAACTAGGGGAAGTGTTTTCCCAGGATATTATGCCATATCCGAAGTGGGAATGGAAAAAAGCAAAACAAACAAAGCTAGCTAGCATTTGATACGACTCGGATTGCGTAATGCAACTAACTTAATTCATTGTTCAATTCATTTTAAAGACATTCTTTTTGAGTTGTAACTGATTCAAGAAATCAAAAAATATTGCTACTTTAACTTAAATTATTGGTTCGGAGATCGTTCTTTTTTTCGTTATCACAACAATGCTATGCTAGGACATAATTTAATGTTAAATTTAATGTTTAATTTAATGATAAACTATTTCCTAGCTAGTCGATGTTTGAAACATGTTTAGGTTTTTCTACTCCGAGTGCATAATCCTCCTATTAGATAGCTACAGCTCATTTCATAACGATAGACAATGTGATACAGCTCCATTGCAGTGCAGGTTCTGACTATCACAGAGAAATTTACAGTTGAGAAGTAATTAAACTTTGGACATCATTCTATTCAATGTTTCATTGGATTGTGTATGTTACTGTGCCGAGACAACTCAGGGGGGTGCCGAGGCCATCTGGTGGTTTTCATGTATTCGGTCTTTGCTAGGATTGGACAAGCTGAGCCGATATGATAAATGGTATCTAGTTGATGCTGGCAAATGCGTTATTTATCATCTTGAGAAGTTTTGAGAAACGCTTTAGGTGTTCTCAACGCCTTATCTTGGGCTGCTATTACAACTGATCGGATTCTGGCTTCATTCGTCCCCTTTTAAGTCACATAAACGGTTGATCTTTATTGATATGCACCTTGTCCATTCTTTTTAAATACTGTCCACGGAGTGGTTTGTCTCCTCAAGATTTTTTAATATTTTGTGTGAATCACATTTCATGTTAAGTAGCAGCAGAAGGTCTTTGTCTGAATTATTCAGAGTGACTCTTCATCGCAATGTTTCTTGCTACACTTACAATGCCCCTGTTTCCATTCCTTGAACAGATTTAATTGCCTGCCTCACTAGTGGGTCATCTTGATTTACTACATACTTTCCCATTACGACTATTGCATTGCGCCGAGAGGGTTCAATTTGACCGAGGTCTCTTCTTCCTTACGTGGTACATAAAGTCTATGCATATCAGGTGGACGGTGGGCGACACGATGCATTGTTGCAGTTTACTGATTTGTCGATCCATGATTTGAATTTCTTCTTCAGTCCAGTCCACTGGTCCGAAATCGTACTCTGCCACAGGCACCGCCAAACTACAGATATTTGCCAATATTTTATTCTTGGAGTTCAGAACGGGCTGCAGGGTAAGTCTCACTGTTCAGCAATACTCCCTGCAAATTCTGTTTCATTGTATCGTTCGAGATGGTTTCGCATTCTTCAATGCCCAGATATTTGTAAGTTTTACTTGGCACAAGATCTTGAATCACAGAGTACGTATCAACTTTAATGCTCTCTTCAGTGCAATTATTATTATTATTATTATTATTATTATTATTATTATTATTATTACAAATGTTGAAATTCATTGAAATTAAGACTGCCTTACGAGTATATTTTTAATCTCTGGGAAGATTAGGTCTTTTGGATTTTTCGGCAGACATACAACAAAGTGAAATTTGTTAAATCATGAATGACCTTCTTCATTAAAACGATTGTCACTTCTTTACATTTTACCCAGATCAACATTTCGAAGGACGTTGGCCTTCATCATCAGTATGCGTTGAAATTAATTATTGTTAATAAGAATACTAATTTGGCTTAAATTATTTGAAAGCTAACAATGAAAATGAAAGGTCCCAATCTTCCCCGAAATCAAAATAGTATGATTAGTATTAATTATTATTATTATTATTATTATTATTATTATTATTATTTATTATTATTTATTATTATTATTATTATTATTATTATTATTATTATTATTGTTTAGTGAGGAGTGCCCCGAGCCGTGCTGCCGCTGCCTGCGCCGCTGCCGCAACCGCCAGCTGCAGCCTCTGGTGGTGAAGCGCCGCTTGCTGGAGACCACCGTCACCAACCACCCGCTCAGCTTGCTGTACGTCGCCTACGCCAACAGGGTACTCCTCTCCCCGGCGCATCGCCGTCCTCCGCAGCCCACGGAAGAGCCTTCAATTCTGAAAAAGATTCGAATGATGCGACGTATCTTTACACAGAGACCAGCTCAGGGGACCCAGGGCAGAAACGGTTGTCATTGCAGTTTCTCTAAACGGGAGGTCCTTGGGTATGGGTTCCGTCGATGATTGGATTTTTGACACTAGCGAAGCACTTCGAATTGATTTGCTGTGCGAAGAAGAATTATAGCGACCGGCTGCTCTGATCGATAGTTTTCCATGATTTTTCCGACCAATGCAAGACGAATGCCGCAAAAGAACCTTACCAACGGGACATGGACATCTTTCCTTACTCATCGTTGTCCCTTTCTCTTATACCCCCCTTACACACACATGTCTACACACACTGACGTTTACTATCCATCACACATGTCGGGAGCTTAGAGCTTGCCCCGGCGGGAGGGGTGTTCCTCATGAAAAGGAAAACTGAAATGTCTGAAATAAGGCTGAGGTTTTCACATAAAACAGTTTATTCAGTTGTAGAATTTACGAAGCAATCTTTTCTCGAGACTATACAAAGAAATGTTGAAGTTCCACTTGCCGTAAGAAAGTATTTAATTCGTTGCCGTGTTTCGTTCTGCCAGAAGATGCACCTATCAAAGCTGAAGATGCACCACCAATTCACAGTACATCAAAGAATAATCACAGATGTGGGGGATGGTCAACGTAACGGTCACTGAAACACACACTCGGACTCAATCACATCTGTCTGGCCGGGTGCTGAGTCGCCCGTTGTATACCCGTGCCCCGGGCTGTCCAAGACTCAAACCCGCAGGACACTGCTCTTTAAAATAGAGCGCGTGGCGACTTCAAAGGTAAAAGAGTGTACACAGCAGGAACCCCGCAAGCCGAAGAATCAGCTGTGCATCTCTCATTTTAGCAGGGGAAGTAATCGCCTCCTTCCGTGAGATCACGTGCACTATACTTACAGGAATTAATCCCCATCCCAGTTAAAGCGTTCGGAAACACGAAATAATCGGGGGTCATTTACACAGCGTGTCTCCTCAATAACTGTGCGAACGAGATGGTTGGGAGTGAAGGCTCCCGATTCCGAGGAGTGCGGCCAGTACTACTCAGCCTGTCCAGTACACAGGAGATGCTGAATATGCTCTCTGCTTACGTCTATGCATTTCGTGCTCAGTCCAAACATACGCTCACTGTCATTTAATGAACTCTTCTTACGTGTGTTAAAAATGTATGTCGGCTGATTGGTGTCAGCTGCTAAGGTTCCTTTGACTGTAGTATATGTTTTGTTGCGGAAGGAGGCGAAAATATTTTCTCAGCTGAATGGCGAAATCCAGCGCCGACCTACACGTCGGCTAGTGGGATTTCTTCAACCAGGTATCTCTCACTATCTGGGCACCGCCCAAGCCGGAAGAAGATCTAAGGTCACGACGTGGGTGGTAGTATAGTGCATGTAAGTGAACGTATGTGTAAGTATAGGGGGATAAGACAAGGAGGGGGAAAGAAAGACCCCGCGGTCCGGGGCCCTGTTGTTCCGGCGAGTACTGCTCCGGCATTCGCTTGTTGAGGATCGGAGAAATTACGGGAAACTACCGATCAGAGCAGCCGGCCGCTAAAATTCTTCTCCAAATAACGGCTAAATTCCACCTAGCTATGTAACTAGTGTCGAAAGTCCTGCCACCGTCACAACTCGAATCTTACGACCTCCCAATCAGAGGTACTGCCGTGATAGTTCGTTGTATGTTCCTGAAGTTCCGTTATTTGTGGAATATTTCTGTACACCCTCCCCTTAAACAACTCCCACAACTAATCATGAGAGCGATATATCGAGGGATCTCACTGTCCACGAGCCACGATTACTCTATCATTATGTGGTTGATTCTTTCAGTTTGATATATGACAAAGCAGCTTTCTTGTTTCGAAGGGCATCGCTGCTAGATGCTTTCTATGTTTCCAAATAATCTAACATATTTTGATATATTATTTAAGCGAAGAAAATGAAGTGTAAATAATTAATATTGAACGAAAAAAGGGGCCTTTCTGTCCTGATGAGAAACAGACCTCTCCCACGGGAAGAGCCTTTGCCCCTTGGTCAGGGAAACGAACTGGGCCGGGCCGGTTGTGCAAGCCGTGAATCGCTCCAGAAATACCTGTCTGCTCTGTTCTTTAGCTGCCGCACAGTAGAACGTGTTTTATTGAAATTAAAGCATAAAAAATAACACATGGGAGCCCTCATAAGGTCATATATAGTCGCATGTGTAAATTCAGAACAAGTATATTACGCCGAAAGTGGCGTCAAGCCGCGACCTACCACGAGCCCATAGGCATTGCTCCAACCTATCTACCTACGTCGCTCACATTATTGCATTGTGCATTTAACACGATTCATTACATTTAAAATATTAACTAGTGATACTACAACTGCATATACTTTCTCGTATTATTTCTAAATTGGCAATTTTCGAAAATCAGAGAGTTCGACAAAAATGAGACAAGCGCCAATTTTTTGGCGTTTCTTATTCTATCCGTGGAAACATTTGAAGAGAAAAAATACTGCGTTTTTTGAAAAAAATTAAATTGCGTGAATTTCAAGCAAAAATTATGCGAAAACTACTCGTTTTTTCAAAACATTTTACGTGATATTGTGTAAAGAGCTGATTCTCTAGAACATATTTTGTTTAAGACAAAAATTTGATTTCAATTTTGTAGTTTTGAGATGTTAAGTTTTTGCAATTTTTGAAAATTCAGAGTTCATCTGAAATGAGACTAGCACTATTTTATACTATCTTTTGACAGATACGAGTAGAAAATTGGTATACGTGCGATACAGGGCTGTCGTGATGTGCATCCGACTCTTTCTCTCAATTCATAATTTTGCGATTATCTTCATTTATATATTTTTTACTGTTGTACTTAGATTTATACTATGAACTTCGACGCACTATAAACACAACTTTCTAGACGTTATAGAATAAGAGAAATCGTCAATAAAACGTCTGTTCATAAACGAAGCGTTTCCCAGCAAAATGAGATTATAAATCTTCGTTCACCTATAAATGAGATATTGGCGATTTTTTCTACCTGTAATTACTCATCTAGATACATTTAAACGAGTCAAAACCGCCACATCAGTCGATCGCTGTCCTGACCCGCGTCAGCGATCAGGCACTTTTTATTGATTAAATATGTATTAGACAATCATATCTTGCTCGCTATTAAATCAGCGATTTCAAAAGAGAAATAAGTCCACTTTTTTCGTAAAAAGAGTTGAGATATACATTTTCTTAGTTATTTGTAAAGCTATAGATCAGAATTAAAATAAACTTGTCCGGTTTAAAGTATGTGTTGTATTGCTAACTAAAAATCCTAATGCCTGCAAAAGAGAAAGAAGTCCAGGACTAATACTAAATCCTCAACAGAAGAACTAGTATTATCAGATGGAAAACGCCTAAAAGCATAATGGCCGAGAACATCATAGACTTCAAACCCTGGTGATCGAACTATTTTAAGAAGACAACCAAGTCTCTTGGACACCCTGGCAGCTCTCATTATGAGCATAGTGTGACTACATCTAAGTAAAGCAGCTAACATATGATAGTGAATATTTTGGATACCTCGTGGCACGTGAGTACATATATTGATGCGTTTATCAAGTACTCCATGTTGGTCAAAGGGAAGTCACCCGAATTTGCTTTTTTAGAAAGTTTAGGCTCTGCCGTTTTTTCTGTCAACAGAAAGAAAATAAGCGATGTTCAAAAACTAGAAAATGCATAAATATCTCCATTTCTACCAGAAAGGTTTGACATAGCCACATACTCAAGTGGAAATCGATGCTGATATTATTAATTTAGTGATAGTATTTTTCATGTCTACATAGTAATATGTTAATTCACATTATTATATACTTATTCTATAATTATAGGTCTCATAAGTCAAAAAATAAAGAAATTAAAAGTGTTTTTTCTATATATGTTATAAAATAGTTATTTTATAAAGTAAATAAATCCAGAGGATAAAAGCGGTACTGTATATCACAGAAATCCAAATTTGAAGTTACACAGTAGCCCAAGCAATCAATAACGATTAGTTCTACAATTTTCGTGTCAATCACCGTTTCAATTTTAAGTCGCAGCACTTAAAGAAAAGGTACTACGCTGGAGATTACTATTAATGTGCTATGTTCATGTGCCGGGAAGTCGAATTCCTTAGAGCAGTGACATCTAGAATAGTTTTTTTCGGGAGGAGGTATTTTCCGTTTCAGGTAACATAGATTATTTCCATGCTTCCAAGTTTCATCAGCGTGTGAATTATAGATTAAACTGCAGTTAGAAAACAAATCTACGATTTGGAAAAATAAATAGTTGTGTGAAAAAGAGTGCACAAAGGTGAGAGTTAAATTTTTTTTTAAGTGCCCGCATGCTAAAATTCTTATGATATTTTGTAGTGTAAGTGTAATTAAAAAGTTGTTGGTAACAAACCCAACTTTATTGCAAATTTGAATAAATATATTGCAATAGATTGAAAATATGTTGGCCTCTGCATTCGCCTAACCTCTTTTAAGAGGCCACCTGTACTACCGGTAATTTTTCTCCCGAACCAATAGTGCCTCTTTAGGACAGGTTTCACTGTACTTCTTTACAGATATGCCGTCCGACACAGATAATGCCGGCGATTTCTGAAAATGATACATTGCCCAGCGTATATACGAAGCCCAAGCGTATCTTTTGAGGGTGAACATTTTCACAATTGGTAAACCATTCCTTGTCCTCATGAAGTATTTTATGTCTTCAGTTGATCCACCGAATAAATTTTATAATCCAAAATTTAGAAACTTGTTGATTGTATCTAATACACACGAAGAGATATTCAATTTTTTATTTATAGTTCGCATAATAGCTGATAAGTTGCCTCAAGAAAACGTGAAATAGTCGCTAATGATGGTTATATTTATTATTATTGATTATTTATTCTAACGGTTATCGCGTTCCCTGAGCTAGCATCTCCGTATAGCAATGAACGACGTATTCCGTTTGAGGGTTTCGGAATTATTAGATATATTATTTATACATTTTCGCATTTGTTTACGTAGTGATAACGAATAAAAGAATGCTTTGCACTCCAGAATAAGTAGAATTTATTCACCTAAGGGGATTAGCGATCCTTTATTATTCATGAGTAAAATATTTTACAGTTCTGTTCCGTAAATTATTCAACATGTGTTCTTCACTAATATATAAATACCCAAGAGCGATGCATTACAGCGCAACTCTGAACGTACAGGACGAGTAGCGATGAAACTGATGTGTTAGCTTCCTTTGAAGGTCAGGAGTATTATAGGCTATGATTTACAATCATAAAAATGAATATATTCACAAAATAATTCCTTTTGTGGACTTTTTCGCCTAGCATTTCATCACAGATTCAAGAGTGCATCAATGAGCAATAGTTTGGCTGCGCGTCACCACAGGATGACGACTGAGGTCTACGATTGTGTTCATCAGAGCACGGAATTGCGTATGCCTGTACAATAACTGAGGACTTGATCTGAGGCTGAATCTTCCGTCAGTTGTTTAATGCAAAATGTTTATGTTTTAGAATACGTCTGATTTTTTTTACTCTAATTATAAAAGTAACTTGGATATGAATTTTAATTTCATCTAGACATGAAGGTATTATAGAGCAAGAGAGAAATATACTTATTCATATATGAAATGTTTGGAAAATGACATTTTGCTGATGAATTTGTGATATTGTCGTAAAAAGGTATGAATACTGGCAAGTGTTCATGAAATAGTTATTGCTTTCGTTCTAGTATATTATGTATGATTATTATGTATTTGCAAGTGGGGCGGGGTGGGACGGAATGGAATGGGTTGGGTCGGGATGTGTGAGAGCGAAACTTATTGTGAATAATTATTAAAAGTGTTAGATTGTAACTGTGAGAGATGGATGAATTTTTGTAGGGAAGTGTTTTATCGTAGTGGAGAAAGCGTACCTTTGGCTGATCAAGGAATAATTATTTAAATTGATGAAAGTTCGGCAAGAAGTATTGAAGTAAAAGAATAGTAAGAAATGGAAGGAATTGAATGTGTGTCAACACTGTTTTTCAAGGTTGTTGAAAATAGAGCAAAATAACTTTTAGATAACAAGAAAAGGACAGACCGGGATCCATAGTGTGATCTAGGATTTTTTGAGATATTACAATTGTCTAAGTGATTAATGGTCCCTTTCCGCCAGCCAGTGTTTATCAAGGATTCTAAAACGCGAACTCGGCTGCGAAGTGATGAAAGTATGGGGATAATACATAAAATTCCACAAAAATAATATAAGTACATATATTTTATTTTTGGGGGTTAGATTTTTAATTATTTTTAGTTATAAAGTAAATGAAGTTTGAAGGCGGGAACCTCAATTGAAAAAAAAAATACGAACATTTTTAGTGAGAAACTGAGTGAGGAAGACAAGATATTTCCAAGTGGGAGCAAGGCAGAGAGAGGTTGGGCAAACGGAGATACAATAGAAAAGATACAAGTAGGTTCCTCGGTAACAGATGGGAATAGATGAAATTTCTCTTCCTGTCGAATAAATTATTGTGATGAATACCCCGGCAACGCGGCGTATTATGCTAGTATCAAATATTAACAGAAAGTAAGAATATTAAGTCTTTGAACCAAACTGAATAACAAATTGTAAAAATTATTACGACGCATTACTTTTGGAACAAACCTTATAATTATTTAGAATTTCAATTTCATAAAGAGGATGTAGATTGATCCCGGCAATGGGAAATTCATTTGATAATGACGCCCTTTGTTGCAGGTGATAACGCGCGCGGCGGAGCACGCGGCCTACACCTGGTCGGAGTTCCTGGCGGACGTGGGCGGGTCGCTGGGCTTCCTCCTGGGCCTGAGCGTGCTGGGCGCAGTCGACGCCCTGGAGCACGCCTTGGGCGCCGCCGCGCCCGCTGCTCGCCGCCTGTGCCGCTGCTGCTGCCGCCGCCGCCACCGCCCGGCCCAGCCCCCTCCTCCGGCCCGCCCCCGCGCCCCCGACGCGCTCTCCTCCGCGCGCCCCGCCGGCCCGCACGACTCAGTGCTCCACGCCATCCTGTCCTTCAAGTAGGATGTTACCACCCCCGCCACCGCCCCCCTCAGTGAACCCGCCCCCCTCAGCGGCCCCGCCCTCTTCAGCGGCTCCGGCTTCGTAGCATCACCCTCCACCTACGCGCGCCCCGCTAGACCACAGGGCTCTGTGCTCCACCCCATCCTGTCCTTCATGTATGATTCTTCCACCCCCGCCACCGCCCATCCCCCGTCACTGCACATTTCAGCGGCCACGCCCCCCCCCCCACCCCAGCTACCATCAGCGCCACCCTGCCCCCCCCCCGACCCCTCAGCTGTCACAACCCCAACACCGTCTCCGCGCGCCCAGCAGGCTCATAAGTCTGTGCTCCACGCCATCCAGTCTTTCAAGTAAGATGCTACTACACCCGCCACCACCCCACCCCCCGCCACCATCACCTCCATCCCGCTCACAAGTCCTCCATCAGTCCGGGTATATTTCACTGTAAACAATAACTACTAACATCGGTAACGTCGAAAGTTACAGCAACCGGACGACTAGACAGTGCCGGAGGGTCGACGGCTTCCCCTCACGCGGTTGCCAGAGAAACATCACGGATTTTTGGCGCTTGGAGTCATAGAGGATCAACTGTTCTGATGAGATGGTTCTGGGATTTGGCAGATCGCTTTTGGACGAATAGCGGAGCAATGAACCACAACCGCACGCGCTATTTCGTTCTTTCGTTCCCATTCCCTCCCCTTCTGTTCCCTCTTCTCCAAACCCGACTCACGACCCTCCCTCCCGGCCCATAACCGGCAGATGCCAGAATAGAGAAGGCAAGATCCAATAGGGATTAAATAGTATTTCTGATAATAAATCTAGTACTCGTACTGTGGAAGGATAACTCAATTTTTTTGTAGTTGTCGTCTAATGCTCGCACTCTTGAAAATTGGTCCATTACCCACTTCCATCATAGGTTGCGCTGATGGGCATTTCAGAATTTGGCATTACACCCGCGTCCAATGCTACAAACAATTTTTTTACTCATATTTTCGCTGCCACGGATAGAAAAGATCGATATAAATCTTTATGTTTGTTATTTGCCGTTACATTTGCTGAGCTGATATGGGTTCTTATTACATCTTGAACAGCCGGAGAATTTAATTTAGCCACGGCTTTTTACATACGAAAGACGTTTCATGGCATTTAGATAAATATCACTTTTTAAACTGAAATTAACTCAGAACTTTCGGCTCCTTTGAAGTCTCCATGCCGAGTAGTACACCGTACCACAACTTAACTCTGGAAAAAGTTGAAGTGCTTCGAAAAGAATACATTAAATTTTGAAAAAGCACATATCCCTCTCTCTTACTATGATATATTGTATTCGTCAGTCTCTTCGTTCATATTCCTGTTCATTAACTTTTCATTATTCTCCAGAATTATTTCCTTATCAACACATTTTGGAGTTTCTTCACTTTATCTAGAATGTGTTTGATTCACTTGTTTTTTCCGTTTTCTAAACCCACAAATGCTTCCAGCTTTTTTTCACTCCTTTGTCTCATTATTTACGTCTGTTTTTCATAGAGGGCACTATAAACGAACTATTTATACAGCATCTTTTCTAAATTAATATCCATTCTTGAGTAATATACAAGTTATCTTCTTTTTATGACACAAATCTATCATTAACCTTATTTCCTGTTTATTTTTAAGCTTTTTTTGCTACACTCGTGGATACATCAATTTTTCAATTTATTCTATCCTCTCTCCATTTACCCATCGTCTTTTTCCATTTTTATAGTGATTATTTCCCGATTTTTTTCTCTTTCCATATTCTTCCCACGCTACTAACTTAGTATTGATCATAATCTGTGAGATAAAGGAGTAAAATATTCACAATGTAAAGTGAAGAAATAATTATATATGACAAAAACATTCTATTTCAAAATTGGTGATAACAGTTATGTAAAAATGTACTGTTTGAAAAAGAGGCAGTATTTTATAAATAAAAAATTAAGAAAGTAACAGTTTTCTAATATATTGGCACATTCCAATTGCACATTCCTGTTTTGAGTCCAAATTAGAGGGAGACACAAACTTTATAAAATGTCTTTCTCTCAAATGATACAGAAGTATAACATCATCTTTAAAATACACGCCTCTATGTAAAGTTCCCCCACAATACCTGGCGGGTGAAATTCTTCCCAACCGTCCAGACAAACTTGGACACCCTTTGATCCGAGGGAGGGGTGCGTTGACCAATCGCCACAGTCAGTACTTTAGTGCCTATGTGATTCTGACGCTGTTTCAGGGGGCGGGGGCCCGATTAATTACATATGAAGCGGAAATATCGTCATCTTTCTCTGCCGAAGGAGAGATTTTGCCTGCGCGTAACGAAAAAAATATTTCTGAGTGTCGGTTTTCCATCCAGAATTACTGTCACTACACCAGTAAATATTTAGCATTTTAGCAACAATTATACTATCTTTTAGGGATTAATTTGTAACTCTTGTTGATGAAGTTGTACAGACAACCAAGCCACAAGAATCAATATGATTGAAAAATAGTTTGGGAATTGGGGATACATCATAAAATATCGAGCAGCATGGATACACGCCGAAAAAGAGATGTGTGCAAAGTATATTTACATCAAATTATCATTAGTTTTTCATAATTGAATCAATAACTATCATTGACCATTTTCTGCATTTTATAAACGACAGAACTGTAATATGTGGATTAGCTTTTCTGCTTCCAAAGATCAGTACGAGGCAAACATCGCTTGGATACAGTGTTAAAATCATAGCAATGGTGCAGTTATCTAGAGAGCGCCAGCTCTATTTTACCATTTTGTGGGTTGGTTGCGTTCTGCCTGACGCCATTTTTATTGAGGGGTAAATTGCAAAGTGAAAGACATATCTGACTTAATAACGGAAGTGTAGGACAGATTCTAAAATAAATATGAAATATCTGTCCCTTTAATATCACATCGAACTATAATGAAGATAAAGCTGTAAAGAGATTTTAAAAAATCTACATATTTACTACACAGAAAACCGAAAGTACAAAATATTTTTTCATGTCGTTCAGTACTTACTCCTCATGATTAATACAATGAGAGAGGATTACAAATGATAAAAGAATACAATCAGTTTTCACTGAACACTGTTGAATATGTTTCTATAAATGTAATTAAAATGTATTATATTCACCACGATTTGGACAGGTATCTTGTAGTGAAATACAGTAGGAAATACTACTATTCACCTTAATTTAAAATGTAATGCATCACATGTAGTTACGGAAAATACGTTTTCTGAAAAAGACATGTTCTCAACTACTGCTCGACCTTGCGTTTATACTCAGTCCTAATGTTTGCATTGAAAACAACCTGCGGACTAAAAAAACTCGCACGCTTCTTTGTTTCGCCTCACATTCACACGCGTGTACATAGCAAGACCACTTGCAATACTTCGTGCAGATCGTCTTGAAATTACCTAATGTACTACTACGTAATCATCTCTTTCGTAAAGGAAATACGTGTTCAAGAACAGTTAAATGACATATTGGTAGGTGAAACGGACTATGTACGCCATAGGTTGTTGAGAGGATTTGGGCCGTAAGAGGGAACAAGCTGATATGTCTGAGTGAATAATTTCACAAATAATTTATAAAATAGCTGCTGCAGCTGCCGTAAAGTGTTACAAAATGGTAGTGCTACAAAATGGCATAGACTTTCCCGTATTCGTTTTCCATTTCCTTTGGTCTCGGCTAGCTATACGAACTTGCTACATATTCTAGCCAGCTGCCATCCACTGTCGCCCAAAGTATATTTTTAAAAAAATCTTAATTTTTGAGTTTTCTAATAACATTGGTCAGGCTCGTGGCTAGCCCTCGGTCCACGTGCTCGCTTTCCACTACGCGGCCCCGGGTTCGATTCCCGGTGGAGTAAAGATTGTTGTGTGCATTTTCCTTGCAATGTCCCAGTGTATGCTACTGTGTGACGATGAGAAAATTCACTTTTCACGTTGCGAAGACCGGAATACGGCGTAGGGATGTCTACGTGCTAACCACACCTACCCCTTTAACCAATGGTCGCGAGGCACGGACGTCGCCGGTAGGCTTGAGCCCGTTCACGGGCTGTTACGCTAAGTACATTCATACACACTCGAAACACTGATCAACTACATTTTTGTAACAAAAAAGCTGAATGGTGTTCTTAGGTAAGACTTGAACCCTGAATTTGAATATAATTTTTGGCTTTCGGGCTCAAATTTTTTGTTACACGCTACCCTATTTATGGAAATGCTTGAAAAGGTTGTAAATTGGTTATTTTGCTGTAGCTTCAGTTAGTTATTCTGTAGATCTAATTGTTTAGGAACAATCGAAAAGTAAACAAGAATTTCCTATTCATGATACTGAACGTATAAAATTTATCTCTAGGGAATCAAAACGGTTTGGCAACATTGCTAATAAGTCATGTTCGAGCAGATAGAATCGCGTTGTGTTTCTTGTCTGTTTCAACCCAGCATTGAGATATCTCATATCGTGGAAAGTGCTTGGAGGCGACTGCTTTTGTTCTAGGTCCATGAAGGTTTGTGCTTTGTATTCAATTCGAAAGAAGAAAGACTCGTAACTGTAAAAACATCAAATTGATTTTGTTGTGTCTGTGGGGAATTAACTCTGAAATCGCCAAAAATAAACCTTAAACCTTTCATATAAAATGTTTGTGTTTTCGATAAACTTCATTTGAAACACTTCCAATCACAAATACAATAGTTCTTACAAATTGCTGGAAATTAGCATGTAAACGGCTTAAGAGATCTTTCAAACTAGTGGTACTGAATGAGCGCATACTTTCTCGCAATGCTTTTAAACGCTCCACAACGTTA
The DNA here is from genome assembly GCA_038098605.1 of Gryllus longicercus. Classification (NCBI taxonomy): domain Eukaryota; kingdom Metazoa; phylum Arthropoda; class Insecta; order Orthoptera; family Gryllidae; genus Gryllus; species Gryllus longicercus. Next base: position 981,425 of record JAZDUA010000441.1, read on the forward strand.
TATTGATTTGAATATTATATTGAACAATTGATTTGATGTGACATATATTTGACAAATAGAATAATAAGGTTGTTTAAAATTTCAAAGTACGAAAATGACATATAGACACGTTTAGTTAATTTAGAATCTTAATAGAAAGTATATGTGAGTAGAATTGCTTCAAATGATTTTCAATAAAGTTTCTGAAATTTTCAATAATTTGCTGCGCCAACATAGAGTTGTGGCAAATGTTTATGCACAAACCTCCCTCCGAAACGCCGAGTCCGAACCTGACATTTAACCACTTCGGCCACCCGGCTCATACAGGGAATTGGCACTTCTATAATAGTCATAAGCGCCTTAATACGACTGATTGGTCCAGATATAAGTTTTACAAACCCAATAAGAGATGTGGAAAATTGTTTAGAAGTGAAAAATTTGAAAATCACAAACAGACACTTCCAGTTTGATTACCTTCATTAATAGTATTTGCGATAAAATTGCTTCAAATTGTTTTTTAATAACGTTTCTGGAATTATCTATTATTTCCAGCGTCAACACAGAATTTTCACAAATAATCATTCCCCACCAAGACTGGAACTGGAACTAGTAGGAGGGCAGCTTCTGTCTTCCGTAGGGCTGAGTCCGTAACCACCAATCAGTCGCCTCGTCCACCCAGGTAATACATGGGCTTTACCCCTATATAATAGTAATAAACGTATGGTGGTTTCAGTTCCACCTTTTGGAAGCCGAAAACTCAAGAATATGTACAAAAAAGGTCCTTTGGGTTATCAAAGAAAATATCTCGGAAGAGAATCAGTCACAACTGAAATTCTAGTTTAGACTAAAGTAATTCTTCTTCTTCTTCACTTCATGGATTAGGCTACTGCCTGTTCCGTCCTCACACTTTCTCTCCATCGTTTTCGTGGCCTTCCCACGTCTCTTCTTCCTCTCGGCGCGTATAACAAAGCTGCTTTAGGAAGTCTGCTATCACTCATCCTTTTCACACGTTCTACCCATCTTTGTCTATATTCTTGCATTCTAGTATTAATTGATGTCACTTGTAACTCTTTTCTTATTTCTTAATTTCTTATTCGGTCTTCTCTTGTGCATCCTTTTATTCTTCGCAGAAATTTCATTTCGCTACTTTGTATTGTTGTCAGTGTTTTTTGTGTTAATACCCAGCTTTCGCAGCCGTAGAGTAATGTAGGAACTGCCATGGTATTGTAAAATTTAATTCTTGTTTCCGGTCTTGTCTTATTTTTTAAAGTGTTGTGTATCGTTCCACATATTTTTTGATATTTCGTTAATTTATTGTCAATATCTTTATCTTTTTCATAACTTATTTTACACCCTAAATAATTAAAGGAGAGAACTTGCTCTATAATTTTGTTTTCAATGACAATTTTTTACCTTACTGTGTCTTTCCCCCTGAATGCCATCACTTTTGTTTTTTCTTTTGATATATTAATGTCATAGCTTTTGCAAATTTTATTAAGGTGGTGTACTACTCTCTGTAGTTCGTCTTCTGTTTCCTGGATAATAACTGCGTCATCAGCATAGAATAAAATCGTTAAGATCTCTTCTTTGGTCATTCTTATACCAGTGTCAACTTTCTGTTTTAAAGACTTACTTATGTCCTGTACATAGATATTAAATAATGCAGGTGATATAGGACAACCTTGCTTTACCCCTTTATTTGTTATTATCTCTTCAGATACTGTGTTTCCTATTCTTATTACTATTTTAGTATTTTCATAGTATTTGCTTTTGACCACCTTTATTAGATGTCGTGGATAGCCTTGTTTTTCCATGATGTACCAAAGTTTATCTCTATTTGCACTGTCGAAGGCTTTTTCGAAATCTATAAATGCTAGATGAGTTTACAGGTTATATTCCCTTCTTTTCTCCAATATTTGTTGTACTATGAAGATGTTATCTGTGGTCGATCTTCCTTTCCTGAAACCATTTTACTCTTCTCCCATCAGTACTTCTGCAATACTTTTCAGTCTTTTATTTACTATTCTGGCATACAATTTATATATGCAATTGAGCAAGCTTATCCCTCTACAGTTTTTACATTCGTTTCGGTCGCCTTTTTTAAATAGCGATATAACTTCTGCTATTTTCCACTCCTCTGGTATTTTACCTTTTTGCCAGCATTCGTTTATTATGTGTAACAGTCTCCATAACAACACCATTCCACCATATTTGAACAGTTCTGTATTTAACTTATCTCTTCCTGAATCTTTCCTGTTTTTCATTGTTTTCAATTCCTCTTTCAATTCATGTATGCCAATCAAATCGACTGTCTCATCCTTTTCTTGGCAATCTCTTTGTTGTTCTTCATTTTTGCTTAATTTCCTGCACCAAAGTTCTCTATAATGCCTTATCCATAAATCTTTGTTTATCATACCTATTTTTGCTACATCTTTTTGTTCTTTATTTATATGTTTTAGGACTTTGTAAGCAATATTTTGTCTTCCGTGTATGTCATGTTCTACTTGGCTTATAAATTTATCCCAAGACTTTTGATGTGCTCTTCTCACGATTGTGTTAGCTGCATTTCTTTTTTCTTTATATGTTTTTCTTGATTCCTCATCTTTTTTTGGATCCATTGTAAATATGCTTTCTGTTTATCCTTTACTGCTTGCGTTATTTCTTCATTCCAGATCCGTAGGCCCTTTCTACTTCTGATTTTATTTTTCTTCCCTATGGCTTCCATTGCAGCTCTTTGAATACATTCTCGTAAGTTTTCCCATTCTAAGTCTAGGTTGTCTTCAGTTGGTTTTTCCAGAAGGTACTTCTGGAGTCTGCCTTGGTAGGGACTTCTTAGACTTTCTTCTTGAAGTAAATGTATTTTATATACTTCTTCTTGAGGTATTTTTTGTCTGGTTCTACTCTTTCTCCATTTTGCCCATATCCTAAAATCAGCTATTAGAATATAGTGATCTGAGCCTATATCGCATCCTCAAAATACTCTCACATCATTCAACTGAGGTCTTAGTTTATCATTTATTAAAAAGTAGTCTATTATCGATCTATATCCTCTAGCTGTCCATGTGTATTTGTGAATATCTTTCTTTGGAAAGAAGGTATTTGTCACTTTAAGATGATTCATGCTGGCAAATTGTCTCAGCTCCCGACCGTTCATGTTTATATAATATTCTCCACAATTTCCTACAATATCTGGGATTGGTGAGTTTCCCACTCTAGCATTTAGATCTCCACTTACTATTAAGTGATCGTTTTTATTAGTTTTGTGTACTTCCTGTTGTAGTTGTTCATAAAACGTTTCTGTGTCTTCTCTCCTGCCTTCTTCTGGAGCATATACTCCTATGATTGTTAGATATCCTCTACATATTTTTATTCGAGCTTTTATTATTCTTTCATTTACAAAGGTGTAACTTTCTATCTTATTTTTCCAGTTCTTATCTATAAACAAGGCTACTCCTGCTTTTGCTCTGACTTTTTGGGGTACTCCACTGTATAGCATGCAGTAGGTATCTAAATCTTTAGTTCCTTTTAACTTTTTCTTTGTTTCAGTGGCTACTAATATATTTATATTCTTTTCTTTTAAAATGTTTTCTAATTCCTGTTCTTTTATTCCTAACCCTCTGACATTCCAAGTGGCAGTTTTTAATTTTTCCGTGAATCGTTGTCCATTTGCGCGCGTAGGTCGGTTTCCATTGTCAGCCGGCTTTTTACTGTGAGAAATTCGAGTAAGAGTTATTTCTCCAGTGCGAATTACCGGTCCACAGATGGATAGTCAGATGTTGGGGTTGCCAACTTTCAGCCTTCTGACCTGCTGGGTATCTTTTCGGGTCACCATCCCTAGGCAGACTGCCTTCACTGGGCTAGGAGTTCTGCCTACCCCTTTGAGGTCCTGTTCGTCATGCGAAGGTTTTCTTCTGCATCCTGTCCTTGAGGTCATCTTCTATGGGTCCTCCTGGTGGCGTTGAGGTCGTCTTCTATCTTTCCTCTTCTGACGCCGAGGTCCTCTTCTGGAGTACTTCTTCGTCTGACCCCTCTTCCTTGACCTGTCCGGCAAGGGAGGCCCTACCAGTAGCTACGCTACCGCCGGCATAGCTCTCGGGGTCATGGGGGTACTCAAGCTCCACCACCAACGACAAGGTCATGTACTCCCCAGGTGGAGTGTACACTAAAGTAATTAGAAAACTATATATTGCGAGAACGTTTGTGCCATTCTATAGCATTTATTTATTTATTTATTTATTTGTTTATTTATTTATTTAAAAAGCTAATTTTCTACAACCTTTCTGAGGTAAAACTATTTTCAATTATATAGTTTTGAACTTTTTTTGCAATCTTCGAAAAAAGAGCAAAAGTCGAAAATGGGACTAACACCATATTTTTTACCGTACCTTATTAAATATGTGGAGAAAATTTAAAGAAAAAAATTGGAGCAATTTTCAGAAAAAAAAGATCGTAAATTTCAAGCGCAAATGACGTAAAACTAGTAAATTTTACAAAAAATGTACATGACCTTTTCAAAGACCTAATTTTTTACAACAGTCTCAGTGCCAAAAATCTTCAAGTTTCTAGTGTCTAGTGTATCTTCAAGTTTCACAAAAAAAACGGAAATGTAAAAAAATAGATTTAAACCATTCTATTAAACGTCCTTCGTACAACAAAATTTACAAACAATACCAAAACAAAATTTAATCAAAAAATGTGGAGCCGATTTTGAGAAAATTTTGAAACTGTGTTTGAGGTTTCATGTAAAGTACCACAAAAATAAAAATATTCGTTTGAAACTCCCAAAGTCACGAATTCATTTAGATCGATTGAGAAATATCACTTTTGAAGAAAATTGCTTCAACGGTTTAGACACTAACGTTGACCACTGACGGATAGACAGAAGGACGAACGGACGATTTGCTATTAAAGAATTTTTCGGATTGAAGAATCAACAAAAGATGGATTGTGGCTACACCGCGAGTTAGAATTTTTTTTCTTAATTTTGTAACAGGATTTGTCTACTTCGTTACTAGAATCCTGCAATACGTTGTTTTTTTTCTGGAAAAATGTCGGCCTCTTCAGCACAATTACATAATTTTCTCTTCTTACGAAGAATTCATAAGGCAAGAATGTAAAAAAAAACAATTGTGTAATTTTTGTAAAACAAAAAATACCCCGAAATGAACTTTACGTCATATTAGAGATTGCAATTAGCACTATCTGTTTGGAAAGTATCATATAACGACGTGAGGGACAAGTCAAAAAATTACAATTTGTAATTTTTGAAAAAAAACAACAATATAATAGAGCAATATAGCATTTATATCATCTTACAGAGTTAATTTAGCACTATCCCTTTGAAAGAAAAAAATTGGAGCGGTTTTTGAGAAAATATTCTTTTTGTATTTTTTTTAAAATTGCCCAAAATGCACGCAATCTTGCGCGAAAAAAAAACAAAAAAACTTCAAAAACTGTACATGACCTTAATGAAACAACAAATTATGGATAACAATTTTTATTTGAAGAAAAAATCTCAATCTCTAATTTTGTAGTTGTAGGAAGGCTCCGAAAAAATTATAATTTTTGAAATTTTCGAAAATTTAGAGTTTACTGTGAAAATTGGACCTATGGCACTTTTAAAAGTGTATTTTACTCTATTCTTACAAGAAATTTAAAGAAAAAAATTGGAGCTTTTTTTTGAGAAAATTTTGAACATGTCCAGGGGGGCTTGCCGTAAATTACAGATTTTAATGATTTTTTTCAAATTCTCAAAAATTTGACTCGAGTCTGTTTGATACGGGTTTCTTCAATTTGGAAAAAAAATCCTAGGTTTAGGCGCTAGTAGGTTTTTACAGACGGACGGTCAGACAGACAAAAGACAGACGGACGTTTAAAAAAAACAACTAATTTTTGGGTGTCAGAGGGGCTCTAAAACGTGTATTTCCGTTGAAATCTCGAAATCGATTTTCCGCAACATTACAGAACTGTCTCTATAGTATGCATAATATTCCGTATATACTTACGTTTACGGGAAAGTAAAAATGACATTTCATTAAAGATCGTCTCCTTGTTCTTACCGATCAATAGCTATATTTTTAAAATGTGCTTGCCATTTAAAGATTTAAAATCAATACTATAACTTTTGTTTTAAAAAAATGTTCTTCTGTTTCAGAAAAAATGCCGCCATTTTCAGAAAATTTTTGAAATACTATAGATGCTTCATGAAAATTAACTTCAAAATTAAAACATCAACTACCTTAAATCTCCCAAAAGGCACAACTCGATATTACTCCTGACGTAGTTACGAAATTTCATCTGAAAAACATTCGAATCTTACAGATGTGTGACATAAACATCCATTCATACAAACATTCCTCGCCATCCCCCTAAATCTCTATCTCTGCTTAGAGCAGAAGTAATAGATCCTTTTTCTGACCTGTTTGCGAAGTTACAGCTGGAAAGAACGTTAAAAAAGGATTTTGAGGCCAAAAAGTAGGACGCGCACACTAATATACACGTCTCCTCAAATATTATAGTGTAAATACTAGTAGTGTTGTTTGATGTAGGGCCATCTAAACGTGACAAAAATAATTTATAAATTCTATGCATCATAAATGGTAATCATTTAAAAAAGTCAACAAAAAAGAAGTGGTTTGGAATATTTTTATTTCAGAATATGGGTATCGTTGTAAAACAAAAACAATTTATTACAACAACAATTTATAAGCAGCAATTAAGCAATTAATTTTATGAATTTAGGATATATCTCCTTCCAAAAAACATTGGTGATTTCATATTTAATGTAACCCCCACAAAAAATCCCAAAAACCGCGTCTTCGATTAGCTGGGTTGCATCTCTGGCATAGTTTGCAGAGTTCTTTGCAGATTATGGTGAAAGATTTATCGATGCACAGGCGGCACACTCTGCATGTAGCATAGCAACTGAAAGACAGATCAGTATGTAAAACAATATTTATATAAAGCACTCATATAATAAAATGTATTTAAGTTTCGGGTTATCTGCCCTAATGTAAAAAAACTATAGCAACTTTATTCCACTTCTATCTAGAGGTATCTCATAAATAATAATACAAGCTGCATATATGAGGACCAGTTTTCCAAATGCCAATGTTGTAAATTTTATTTAACTAACATGTGATATTTACCCTGATTGGTAAGCAACTACATTCACTGCCGTTCGGCAGGTAAAGTTTCGATGCAGTCAAATACATTTCGTGTGTTTGAATTTCTTGCCCAGGGATGTGAAGGCAAGCAAGTCCACCCAATACAAAACACAAATTTTAAATTAATCCAAGCATTAGTATCAAAAGCTAGGAACTGAAGCATCCGTTTTACCTAATTCGACTTTGGCTCCAGTCAATGCAGATATATCTTTACTTCCTGTTATTTTCTCTCTACCGCTGATGCAGTAGTGAGAAAGTAATGTAATGGTTGCGTGAAAAAACGATGAATTTTTGGTAGAAAATTACAGGGCCCTGGTAACGCGGATAAATCCAGTTGCTAAATTTATAAAAAAATCCTCTGTCACGTGCTGTAGCCAGAATACATGTTTTGTGGGTCCTTGATATCTAAAAATCGAATGACGGCAAAACGTCTGTCTGTCCGCCTGTGAACAACGGTAGCCCGAATCTCTGAAGAAACGTTCAGAAATAATATGCACAATGGCAAATTTAAACGCGAAAAAATATACAAAACGTTGAATTTATTTATTTGTTATATTTTATAAAATATTTTTATATTAGCCGGTTCTGCTTTTAACATCAATATGACAATATGACAAACGTAGATGTCAAGTTGTAAGTCTTTTTTGTGTTGTATGGATTATATATTTTTTTTTATATTTTAACTTTTTTGTGTTGTATGGATTATGTTCCACTCGCTATGGATAATTTCCTCAAGATTTTCGGGAGATCGGCGAGATTTGAAAAAGTGGACTCTTACATTTCAATTTAAGAGATAAGCAGGCGGGACGAATGTAGTTTTTAGAAGTCTCTTGCAAACTGTATTTTTCTCTTGCTTTGAAGCTCACACGTTTAAACATTCATGTTCAGTTCAATTCAATTGTAAATTGACAAAAAAGTAGCCTATTTATGTAAGATAAATTAGTTATATTAAAAAAGGAGGCAAAGTTATACCTAACATAACCCTACATCTTTTAGTGAAAACCGCATCGAAGTCGATTAAGCTGTTTCCAGGATTTCCCCGCAGTAACAAACAAAAATCATAAAATCCATTGAATTATTGATAATCTACATAAGCATACAGACTACAAGGTTATAAAAATGCAGTTATTTTAAAATCATAGTCAGGCAATCTAATTTTACATTTTTAGGTCATTCATAATCTTGGCCACATGTCAACTAATACTTTCCAGAAATATAAATAATAGTCTGCCAGCACTAACACCAAACATGATAAAACTTATTCTACATAAATTTAACTTAATTATTCATATGAGCCAACATTTATATTATCCAAGTTTATACCAAATTTTTGGAGGAGAAAGAATCACAAATAATTATTGTTGTATGCACCTCGTCCAAAATTATACATTTTTCAGGTGGTAAACCGTTCTGCCAAAAAACTTCTTTTACACGCCATGAGCGAAATGTGGTGTCTCAATCTTGTTTTCAATGTGCATAACAGCTACTTATTCGTGCTAACTAATAATGTGCGACACATTACGAAGGGTGCGCGAATTGTCACCAAGTGTATGAGCATCATCTTTCGCTCAGGGCGTATTAAAAATCATGGAAATGTCACACGTAACATACTATTGCCTTGATGCGGGCTAGCGATTGTAAATGGAGAGGATGTATTGTTTAAGTGTTATAAAGACTCTTTTATGGATATTTTAAAGTTTGTTGTTCATATAAGTAACAACAGTTATCATCAGCATATAGAAACTATACCTTCAATGACTATGTTGTGCAATTGATTTATACGTATATTTTTCGCCAATACGAGTATATGAGTTCAGTTTATCTACCGCGCTTCCCCTTTAACAATGACCTTCCCTCTTATATGAATCCTGTAGTTTCTACAAAAGAAATATTTTCTGTTACATGAACATCTTATTAGTACATCATTGTTCTTAAAACTACAAGAATTCATGAAACCAATACCTGTCACTGTTTTCCTGCTGAGAACCTTCTTCGGATCGAAATAAATCTGAAGATTTCCCTTCAATATTTTTCACGGAACCTCCAGAAAATGATTCTTGCATTAATGCGTGTGATATTGAAAAATATAATACTAATAAGGCGAAAATCGCCGCGAGTTTTAATGGAAGGTTCATGGTTGTAGCACTGATCGAGTAACCGGCACAACTTCGGCCATCCACTCTTATAATACCGTTCTCTACTCCTATCTAAAGAAAATATATCGGAGTCGCAATATTGTTTTTAATTTTGTACTTTAGTGTCAGTTTGCAGTACTAAATAATAAGAATGGTATTTATCAGAGTACTACTATCATTATATACTATCATTAGATTCTTGAAACTGTACCTGGGCACCTGCATCTTTGCCTGGTAATCTGATGACCTGCAGCTTTGCCGCGTACATATTTTCTTTCAGAAAGATACGCGTAATAAATGGTGACCATTTGTATTCTATGACCTATTGTATTTTTAAATTTATAGCATTAAGGATAATCAAAGCGTAATCATTATCATCATTTATTGTACATCAATCATCATATACGTTTCCAAAACGCATATATACTTTTTAAAAATTGAAAAATTAATACAAAATAACAAAAAAATATAAAAATAACCAAAAAACGACAAGTTGTTGGTTAGATTATTGCTTAGTAAAAGTTAACAATCCAAATACACTGATTTCAGAAAAAAATCGTCTTAACTATTTATCAACAATGAGCCTTTACTTTCTTTACTTATTTCGTAAGAAGAGAAAGTATTTTAATTGTGCACGAGAGATAGCGAATTTTTGACAGAAAATCTCATTGCTAAACCCTGGTAACTATAAGGTGAAAAAATCTTGTTCATAGTAAATTACTTCTTCTAACACTATGTTTTGTCAGTATCCATGTTTTTGGGGTTCTTCATTCCGCAAAAACTTTGGACACCCCAGTCGCGTCCTGACTGCCGTGGTGGTCAGACGCTCCGTCCGCTCCGGGCAAAATCACGTAGTGCGTGCGTTCACTGACTCGGGGCTTGTCCGTCAGTCACATGTAAAACGTGGTAGAAGTTGAGTTATTCATAAGTGAAGCGATATTGCTTAACTAAGTGAAAAGTTTCTTTTTTTTCGTGACCATCATGGAGCCCTTTCAAGTTCATCAATCTTCAGGAAACCAGAACAGTAAGGCTACAATTTATTACGCTAAAGTTACTATGCAATCTCTCTTTCCCAAGAAAGAAAATGCTATCATCATAGATTCGGTAAATAGTGCGCTAATTGTTGAATTTATTAAAAAGTTATCTACCAAAGTGAACCCCTCTAATATCAAGTTTGTTTCGAAAATATCGAACAGACTGTGTGTTTATCTATCCAGTAAGGAATTTTTTAAAATTTATTTCCTCCTGTTCGGCATTTCTGCCTTTCTGGGGTGTTAACATTTTACAAAATGATGCTTTGAAATTCGTTCTCACGCTAATTGTCCTAAATATTACAGGCTGTGTTCAATGTATAATTTTGAAAATTGATTTGATGTGAATTTATTTTTTCAATTCATTGAATAAAATATTTATATGTTATTATTTTATATTAATAGCTGTTGGGAATTAATGACTTGAGAGTATTTATGGAGATCTGAGTTTAGCCTTGCGAAATCGTGAACATATTCTATTTGGTTTTGGGTAGTTTTTGCCGAGTTTGAAGTTGGGCGTGGCTGAAGATCCTGAAAGAGTATCAAAGAACTTGTGAGAGGATTTTAGGATGTGTTCTTGTATTGACTCAATTCGTAATTCTCTGTGAAGTTGGGTGTTACTAATAAACCAGGAAGCCTTAGTTATTTTTCTTAAACATTTATTTTGAATGATTTGTAGTTTTTCGATGTGTGTTTTTGCTCCATTACACCAAATCGGGCTAGCATACGTGATTGTTGGTCGTAATATCGATTTATAAATTGTAGTTCCACATTCAATACTTAAAGCTGATTTAGAGTTTAGAAGAGGATAAAGTTTAGCAATTTTTCCGTACGTTTTGTTTGCAACTGTTTTGATGTGGTCTTTCCAAGTTAATTTTGCATCAAACATTAGTCCTAAATATTTAACTGCCGTTTGTTTGGGAAGCCATTTTATTATTGAATTTTGAATATTAATGGGGGGAGGGGTCGGTGGTCTTCGAAGTGTAAAGATTGTTGCTTGAGATTTGTGCGAGTTTATTTTGATTCTCCACTGTTCAGACCAGGTGATATGTTGTTAAGTCGTTCTCAAGGTTGTCGAAAGCACAGAGTATATCCTCGTGGGCTGTGAATAAAGCGGTATCGTCAGCGAAGAGGTCGATTTCTGAGTCAGCTGGTTTTGGGATATCCGATAAGTATATGCTGAAAAGTAAAGGTGATAGGAATGATCCTTGAGGGACACCGGCTGTAGGTTGACATTGATTAGAATAAGTAGAATTGATTCTTACCAGGAAATGGCGATCTGCTAGAAAGCTGTCGACAATTTTATAGAGGTAGTTTGGTAAATCCACACGTTGTAGTTTAAATAGTAATCCTGGGTGCCACATTTTGTCAAATGCCTTTTCAATGTCTAGAAATATTGCTAAGGTGTGTTTGTGTTGATGGAAAGCATTAGCCATGAATTCTGAAAATCTCAGGAGTTGGTGCGTTGTTAAGTATTTATTTCTGAATCCGAATTGAGTATTAGGTATAACCTTTATTTCTGTAACATATTTATTTATACGTGTATATATTAGCTTCTCGAATAATTTGCCAAGAGTTGGAAGTAAACTTATCGGTTTATAATTGGATGGATTTTGGGGGTCTTTCCCTGGTTTGTTGAACGAGAGGATAATAGCAGTTTTCCAATTTTTAGGAAAATGGCCATCTTAATTCGAATTGAAAATGGCTGTTAAAGCCGCGATTGCCTTTGTCGTCAGTGTTTTGAGGGCTTTATTGCTAATATTATCATTTCCTGTTGCCTTTCTAGATTTTAATTGATTAATTGTTTTTCTAACTTCAGAAGGTGAGATAAATTTGATTTTTCCGGGAAGAGTTGCAACTTGCCTCGCTGATTCAAGTAAAATGTAATTGTTGAACTGGTTGTTGCTAATTGGATTAGGAGTGAAGGTTTTCTGAAAATGTTTGGCTAGTAAATTAGCCTTGCTTTTGTCTGAGTACGCGATTTCTGTATCGCTTTTTAAAATTGGGATTTCTGCTTTTTCTTTGGTGATTCGTTTGATCGTAGTCCACATTGGTCTGCTATTGGAGTGAATTTGTTTTATTATATTCTGATATTGAGAATAACGAAATTGTTCTAGTCTGTATTTAATTATTCTGGAATTTTTTTTCAATTTTAGTTTAAGGTATGGTCTCCTGGTTGTTTGCCATTATCGTCTAAGGTTATGTTTAGTTTTGATTAGGTTTACTATTTTCAATGGAACTGATTTTCTAGTTTTAATACTCACGGAACATTGTGTTGTTGACTGTTCAATTGTTTTCTGTATCGATTATGTAATATGCAGCACTTGCATATCTAATTCATCGTTGGTGTGAATTTTACTAGGGTATATTATATTGTTGTCTATTAACTTCTTAAACGTATTCCAATTAATTCGTCCCATGGTTTTGTTACGTAATATTTGAGCTAACGGCGAATTGGAGCAATTTATTATGATAATTACTGGGGAGTGATCCGAGTCTAATTCCAGCAATACTGTTTGAATCAAGGGCAAATTGAAATTTTTGGTCAATACTATATGTAGTATATCCGGAATCACATTACTGTTATATGAATAGTGTGTTGGAAATTGGGGGGCCAGAATATGAATATCCTTGGATACTGCGTAGGTAAATAATTTTGTGCCGTGGTTGGAAGTGGTATTGGAAGTGTAAGGAAATCGGAAATGATCTAGTCTTCAATCATAAAAGCATCGTTGTGTCTAATCAAGTCTTCCCTATAATACCTCTTAATTTCTAGGAACAAAAGAATTATTCTCTCAAATGTTTGTGCAAGTATCCCTCATCAAGTGATAGAAGAAAAATTATTAACTTTCGGTGTTAGAACTGTAGTAACGTTAACTTTCCTTCGTGCTGGATTTAATAACCCAAACTTGAGCCACGTCCTCAGTTTTCGCCGTCAAACATTTATTTCACCTGATGAACAAAAATTACCTGAATAATTTCAACTATTTATTAATGATGTTCCCCACTGGACATATGCAAGTCCTGATGTTCCTATTTGTTTTTTATGTAAAAATCAGGGCCATATTGCTAAAAACTGCCCAAATCAATGTAATTCCCAATTATCTAATACCTTACCTCTCTCTACGGCAGTAGAAATCACAGAATCAACTAATGAGATTATTGTTAATTCTAATGTTCCTTCCAATGTATTTGAACCAACACTTCCCGAAAGCGATAAGGTGAATGAAAATTCCAGCCTTAACCTTGCCCTTGCCAGCTTTCCACCGCTACCTACCACCCATCCCCTTGAGTCGGCCGCGAGAAACCCTGTTGCCTCGAAAGGAAACTCAATGGAAGTTGACCTTGCCTGCAACACTGGAAGGTTAAAGAGACCTTTATCTACTGTAAGCTCGAATACGGAAATGGTTAGCAACCAATCAGATAGAGAGAATGAATTCCTAGACAGTAATTCGGAAACCTATGACATGGGAGAGAAAACTACTGAAACAAAAGAAAAAATTAAGAAACAACCCTCCAAAAATAAGAAAAAAGCTAAAACCTCTTCTGAAAATGTTGACGATCAGTCGTGGTCCAATATTAAAACATCTTAAATTCTCCTTCTGCCCACTACCCACTAAATATACATCAACTCCAAAGTTTTTTTGACAGAACGAAGGATAATAACTGTACTATAGCAATTGCCAAAGAATTCACAGATGATTTTACAGTTTTAACAGCAATGTTAAGAGCTAATACTTACCGAACCGGGGTGTGAAAAATAGATGCTCAAGAATCATCAAAAAACTTGATGCAGAAATGAATGAAAAAACATTATGCTAAAGAAGATTCAGAAGAGCAGTGATCTAATCTCCTCCATTATTGTCATTCTAGCTGAAGTTATTATAAAATAAACAAATTCAGCTATTTACAATGGACATTATTCAATGAAATTGTAATGATTTTTTTGCAAGAAAACAATTCATAAAGCTTCTCATTAACAAATTCAAACAAAAAATAATTTGCTTCCAAGAGACAAACATTAAATTTCAAAATTGTGGCTCATTGTTTGGATATAGATCTACATTTTGTAATAGAAATAATTCCAATATTGCCAGTGGTGGCGTTGCAATTTATACTAAACCAGAATTTTTCTTACATAATGTTCCTCTTCAAAAGCAACTGGAAGCAACTGCAATTAGAATTAAAATTAATTTCACTGTCACAATTTGTAACTTATATTTACCTAATAGCCAGGATATAAACATCACTGAATTTTATGAAATTGTTAAGCAACTTCCAAAACCATTTATCATCATGGGAGATTTTAATAGCCACAATGTAATGTGGGGATCTTCTAGTACAGATCGAAGGGGCAGAATTATTGAGGAATGGGTTGACAAGAATGATAATATTATTCTTCATAGTACGGGCAATGATACCCATTTTTCTAATAGATATGCAAAAGGTAGTGTGATTGATTTGACATTTTCATCCAACGATATTGGAACTCCTATTTCTTGGTTTTCTAGTAATGATCTTTATGACAGCGATCATTACCCATTGTTTATTCACCTCTCTGATTTTCAACCATACTCTATTACCCGCACTCATCAGGAGTGGATTAGTACCGAAGCTAACTGGACCTTATTTCAATCATATGTCGATAATAACATCAACAAACTTCCCGACATAAATGAGTGGGCACCAGATCAGACTAACCAAATCATCCACGCCTTTACAGACTTAATTGGTTCAGCTGCTCACCCGGCAGTCCCTAAATCTTCTGGTATTATCCGGAACCGTCCATTCCCATGGTTGAATGACAATTGCACGTTAGCCATCAAAGAAAATAAAAAAGCGTTTAGAAAGTATAAGAAATATAAATCGATAGAACTGGGCATATTATATAAGAAAGTTAGAGCTAAAGTCCGCTTAACTCTTAAACATACTGTGCTACAATCTTTTAAAGATTTTACATCTTCTATTACGGGCCAAACACCGTCCGCAACTATGTGGCATAAAATAAAATCAATTAGCGGCTCTTATTCAACTAGCTTACCTCTAATATTAGAAGATGAAAACTGAATAAAATACAAGGGTTCTCAAGACATCTGCAATGCTCTCGCAGATTCATTCGCCAACAATTCCACCAATAACTATGATCCATCCTTTCGTAAATAAATTCCGTTTATATCCCTATCCACTCAAAAAAGCAACCAAAACCTCCTAAGTAACAACAATGATTCATTTTACTATGAATTCCTGATGGATGAGCTCCCTCATGATTTAAAAAATAGTAAAATCTCTACACCAAGTCCTGATAATATTCCTAATATTTTCTTGAAGAATCTTCCTAAATGTGCCATTGAATAAACTTTAAAAAATGTATAATGGCATCTGAACCTCCCAATCCTTCCCTGAACAATAAAGAGAAGCTCTTGTAATTGCTGCACCGAAACCAGGCAAGATCCATCTAAAACCAGAAACTTTAGACCAATATCATTGACGTGCACTCTTTGCAAAGTACTAGAAAAAATGGTTGGCAACCGCCTCAAATGGCTCCTAGAAACAAGACACTTACTATCCCCCTTCCAAAATGGTTTTCGACAACATAGATCAACCAACGACCATCTAATAAGCATCGACACAGAAGTTTGTGATGCACTAGCAATTAACCAGCATGCAATTGTTGTTTCGCTTGATATTGAGAAAGCTTACGAAATGATTTTTAATCCCCGACTACTACGTAATCTTATCTCAATTAATATTAAAGGCAACTTACTGGCTTTTTTGAAAATATTTATGCAACATATCTGCGTGTACGCATGTTTGATAAAATGTCAACACGCAGGGAAATGATGAATGGCCTCCCTCAGGGCTCAGTTATTAGCGTGCTCCTTTTTCTGATCGCAATAAATGAAATAAGTAGTATCATAGAGGCACCAAGTAAATTATTTCTCTTCGCTGATGATATATCCATTGTGCGCTGCGGCAAAGATCTCAGAGTAACAACTAAAATAATCCAAGGAACCGTCAACAAAATTCAAACATTGGCAAGTTCTTCAGATTTCTCCCTTTCAAGAACTAAATCGGAATTTATTATAATCTCTAGAAGCTCAAAATTTATAAATGAAAATCCTGCTTTCTTTACATTTACATCATACACCTCTCTTTACTTACTCTCGTACATACTCTTGTAAAATCTTGGGCATGACCTGCGACCAGAAGCACTCTTGGAAGAACCACATTTCTCCGAATGCCAAACCAGGCTGAACATACTGAAGATATTAGCATCTAAAAAGTGGGGAGCAGAGTGGAAATGTTTAATAAATGCTTATCTTTCTATTATTCAAGCCAAATTAGATTATGAAGCTGTAATCTACAGTTCAGCTAACAAATCTACGTTAGACACTAGACCCTATTATAAATTCAGCATGTCGAATATGTTTAGGAGCCTTTAATCAAGCCATATCAACAGCCTTATTGTGGAAGGAGGACTACTCCCCTTCGACTTGCAGCGGAAACAATTATGTCTAAAAAATTGGCTACTCAACTTTAAATTCCTCAACTAATCCGACCTTCAAATATATCTTCAGCCCTTATAAAACAGATTACCATTCAATCCATGTGAAATATCCAAAACCACTTAGAGAAAGAATCCCTATTAATCAAGATGAATTTAATATGGAAACTCCTCACATTCTACAGAGAAGGATTCACCCCATCCCT
The DNA here is from genome assembly GCA_038098605.1 of Gryllus longicercus. Taxonomy (NCBI): domain Eukaryota; kingdom Metazoa; phylum Arthropoda; class Insecta; order Orthoptera; family Gryllidae; genus Gryllus; species Gryllus longicercus. Next base: position 998,447 of record JAZDUA010000441.1, read on the forward strand.
CCTTGGTAATCCTTTAAACCTGATGTTAATACAATGACTACACAGATTCCAAAATCCTTAATCTCTCCACAAATAGTTTCATCGCATCTGAATTCTCTTTATAAAGACTATCATGATTTAGAAAAAAGTGTATACAGATGGATCAAAATATGAAAAGAAGTTGGTTGTGAAATTGTATCTACAACCCCGCTCAATACCTTTAAATTCAGGTTACCAGAATACTTTTCTAGCTTCTCTTGTGAAGACTGGGCCATCCTGAAAGTCATTGAATTAGTCTCCCAAAATGGATAAAACCGCAAAATGGTAATTGACTCAGACTCTATGACTACCTTAAATGCAATAGTCAACAGATCTTCTAAGATTCCGATAATTCAAAGAATCCAAGAACAGTTATTTACACAAGAAAATAACTGAACCTTCATCTCTATTGTTTGGGTTTCAGCACATAAAGGTATAGAAGGGAATGAAAAGGCAGATAAAGCTGATAAAGAAGCAACTTCATTACCAACAACAGACAAGAGTGTGAAGGGAGTTCTCTCCGATATTAAACCATATATTAAGAATATGGTTAAAAAACAATGGAATGAAAAATGGCTGATTACCTTCTCCAAACTTCACCTCGTAAGGAAATCAGTTATTGAACCCGCCCTCCCGAAACTCCAACTCACTAAATTCCAACAAGTCCAAATTACCAGACTACGTATTGGCCACTTTAATCTCTCACACATTCACCTAATAACAAAAGCTGACCTAGAACCCTGTGCTAAATGTGGATCCCTAGTATCTACATCCCATATTATTCTGGAGTGCCCTGAATTAGCCCTTTAAGACAGTCCTTAAATTTAAAAGATTCTCTATATAATTCCTTCTCCTCTCCTGAAGAATGTATAAAAGTCTTACAACTTTTAAAAACATCAAAAATTGATAATATAAAGACCCTCTTTTACCTATATCTCATATATAATAATCCTTCAAACATGTAGTTAATATCAAAACGTGTGTAATGAAATAAGTAAATATGTGTACCCCTCCCAATTATGTAAGTACCTACATTATTAATACATTTTGACCATTTATATGCTTGTATGAATTGTATGTAATTGTATAATGGCATAACTGTAAAAAATGTGTATTCTTGTGTAAATTATAAATTGATTCTCGTGGTCGCTTATGACCCAGTTGTTGAAAAGCGACCTTAAATAAATTTTAAAAAAACTTTGGACACCAAAACGACTGTCGTTCTATCGGTGAACAACGCTACCAGCTAAATCGTAAGCAGGATATTCACCAAAATTTATATTTCATCGATCTGGCTGATATTGCGGCCCCTTGAATTAGAAATATCTATTTTATTTTTGGGAGATAGTTTACATGAAGCCCTTGGGAAATTTTCAAAATGTTCAAAACAATTGCTCCAACTTTTTTGATAAAATCTTGTCCTAGAATAGCGACAGACAGACGGACGGACAGACGTTTTGAAAAAACCCTTTTTTGGTATCAGGGGCCCCCAAAAAATGTATTTTTGTTGAAATCTTGGAATCGATTATTCACAGCATTACATAACGTACCCTACACAATGTATATTACTCGGTATACACGTATGTATAAGGGAAAGTAAAAATATTTTAAAATAAATATTGAATTTTTGATGTATTATTAGTAAGGTTTGGATAGTTATACATAAAAAGTGTAAAATATGTATGTACTTATGAAATGTAAAACAGGTGTATATGCATTAACAACACAGAAAATAAGTACTACACAAAACCTCATAAAATGATGAAAATATCACAATTTGTTCATTTCATTCGTTGTATGTACTTCTAAAGGTCCATGTAACGTATAGTCTACCAAACCAATGCAAATTATGACGAAACTCACCTGATTAAAGGACTGGAACTGTTGCTTAAGTTCAGTTAATTTTTCCAGTACAGTGTCGTCATGTACAGTAACAGTCATCATTTTAATGTTTGGAAACCAAAACGACACTCTGCTGCTTCTCAAAATTGATTTGTATTGTGCCAAACAACGTTCATCTACCACAGACATTTGCGCAAATTAAGTTTGCTATTTCTTCCAACGACAATGTTTCTTCAGTGGCTGACAATTGGCTCTGCTTTTTTGCGGACATGATAATGGCAATATACATATGTTGTAATGTACAATAACAAGTATTTTTTGTATTCCAGCTTTATAAAAGAACCTTTTCTGTTGCAAGTAGTCGTTCATAATCGTGCTTTTACGGCACAAATGATGACGTATTAGATTTTATGTCACGAATGATTGCGTCATCACACATTCAGCCAATCGTAGCGAGAGAATCAGGGAGGAAGAGCCGACCACCGTTTACTCGCAAGATGTCAAATACCAGAGTTGTCACAGGGAAGTTGTTTCGCAAAATTAAGTTTAATACTCTTATAAATGTATAATGCTGTTGTACAAAAAAAAAAACGAGTATGTAACTCGTTTATAATGTTGCGTTATTACATTCGTACAAACTTGAAAACTCGCTCCTAAAGTCGCTCGTTTTCAAAACATGTACTCGTGCAATAAAGCTTAACATTTACCAACTAATTACATAAACTACTATTTTAGTACGCAGTTCAATTTTTCTATTACAATTTACTTTTGCAATTTTTCTTGGAACAGCTTCCCACGGAATCAAGGTCTCGCCGATCAATCTGTTTTGAGAGCCTTTTCATCCTAGGAATATTTTCAGGCTGAAATTTCAATATCTTACAAAAATATAATAATTTCCTAATGAAAATTAACTATTGTTATTAACTTATTATTATTTTTATTATTATTAACGTAATAATTGTTATTGTTTTAAGTAAAAAATAGTAACTACATCAATAAAGTGCATTTTTGGACGTTTTCCTGTGAAAATAGCGAAATATGTATCATAGTAATGACATGCTCTAAATATTATGAAATTATAAAGACTCCCATAACCTTTAAAAACATGCATTATCAAAATTGCATTTCTCACCGGAGAAACATCGTTAGGGGGACATATTACAATATGCATGTACTTCAATATAAGGGAGGAAAGTTGTTATTACATAACTATTCTAGCCCTAATTATTAGGGTTATTTCAATCGTAATCTCTTTACCAGTACATACCCTGCTTAAGAAAAGTAGAGAAAATAGTTTGGTTCTTGATAGTAAATAAAATTACCTCGTCTGTGCTATATTATTTATGCAGTAGTCTTTTGCTGTTACGAAGAATTAATTAGTTACTTTCCATCAGTAGTGGAACTGTAGGATGTCAAGGCATCTATTGCTGCCTCAAAAATTAGAAAGCAAAGAAATAATGAAAACTGTTTGTATCCCTTTTTGAAAAACAACCATCAAACATGAAGACAATGAATATACATTGACATTCATCAACAGGTCTTTCAAAGTGGCAAACAGAAAATTTCACCCCACTTACAATTTTCCTGAGGGGCTGCAAAACAAAACCATCGGGGAATTAAAAGTCCTTTTCATGTACGAATTAGCAGAATTACCTAGCATGTTCAATGAACAGGAGATACGAAAGAAGCCAAGTTCAGTTTCGACTCTGCTTCACTCCACAACACAGCAACATGCCAAATGACACCAAAGCGTTTGTAGTAGTGAACACGTGTTAGTCAATATGGTGTGGTACTGGAATTATTTCGTGGTAAAGTCAAACATCTAAAACAACATTTTGATAGTAGTGTATTACTTACTTTTGTCTGTTATTTTGAGCAGTAACCTAAAATGACATAATGTGCAGAAAGAAAGCGACGCATCTCTGGTCATTTCTGAACAGTTGTATACTTTTTGAAGAGTCTACGGTAATCCACATATACCAGAAAAAACCATTGACCAAAGATAACGAAAGTCATTTCATCTTCTACATCGTCATGCATTTCAACAGCAGGATATTGCGGCAAAAGCCCCTTGGTGTATGCCCAATGCAGTCCTCCACAACGATTTACGAATAAAAATAACTAAAGAAGTAATAACCAGATACAGTTGCAGATATCAGCGTAGGCTTGAGGATCTCACCCAAACTTCCCAGCGCTCAACCTTTTGGATGACAGCCAAGACAGACAACTATCAAGATATTCACCTTAGATTTCACATTTAGATTCAGTTGAGTTGGCACTGAACAACATTTCCTGTTATATCATAATTAGTTATTTCCTGGTTTGATTGATCCCTGTTATAATTGTAAATTAATTAAGAGAACTAGTGGTGCTATAGAATGGAACAGACTTTCCCGTATTAGTATTCTATTTCTTTTGGTCTCGGCTAATTACTCGGACTTGCCATACACTATTGCCAGCTGTCATCTAACGCCACCCAGAGTACATTTTTTTGACATTTTCTTAATTTCTCGGTTTACTAACTGTAGAACTGAAATATTATTTTAAGAATGATTGTATTTTATTATTTTAAGAAAGAAGAAGGCAATTTCCTTTGAAACATTTGGGGCTTTTTATTTTTTAGAAAATGGCGTTTAAGTGCTATTGTAAATTAGAAAATTGAACCTCTTATCACAGAAAACTATTAAGTTTTCGAAATACTTCATATCTAGACATTTTAAGCATTTCCAGTTACAAATGCAATAGTGTTCAGAAATTGCTGGAAGTGTGCATATTATATTTGTCTCAAATTATTTATGCATAGTCGCTCGCGCCCCCTTTGAAGAAGCCGCTAAGAGAGGATACAAACGCCGCTCAAGAGAGGGCGACAGAAGCGCCGGCGCCTCGGCACCGTCTCGTTCAGCTAAATACCACAGGGCGCGTCTTCGTCCGTACGTCAGGGCTAGCCAGCGAACCTTTAGCCCCGGCGGGGTATAAAGCGGCGCTCAGCGAACAGTCAGCGTTTCCCGGCAGTAGAGTGTACTTCAGTGTTATAGTGGTCAGTGACTACGAAGCGGCTAAGTGAAACGGACTCTCTCTCCTGGACTTGGAAATCTGAATTGAATTTTGGACATCTTGGTTGACGGCGATTTTGGCTTTTCTTGGAACATCTATTGGAACATTGTCGAACTCGCTTGCTAATGGTTACTGGATTGTAATAAACCTGTTTTTATGAAAGTCCGGTCAACAAACTTTTTATGACATGAAATTGATAAAAGGGAACATCAGAAGGCTCAAAAACCCTTTTTTTAAAATAATTTCCGCAAATTAGTTTTATTTTTATGAAATGTTGCCATATCACTGCAGTGAGCACATAGAGAACTTAATATATTATGCGAGAAAGGAAATGATCGTTCACAATAAAGTAATAGTATTTTTTTAATTATTACATTCCCAGAGCTAACTTTAGGGAAAACCTTTCCCATCTTCAGTGGATCTCTAGCAAGGAGAAGAAATTGAAACATTAATATAAAGGGGGTAAAAAGAAAAACAGTGAAATAATGTAAAAAATTAACAAATAATATAAAATACATAATAGTGGACGATTGTTTCCTTTCTCACATTATGGAATACCACATGGTATCTGCTACCATCTCGGAATTTAATATATTATATTCTCCGAGAAATAAATGCAGTAAAACTTGCCTTTTTTTTTGCTGAGCCAAATAAAAACCAGTTCTTCGGTTTTGTAATATCCTCGCACAACTTTTTAAACATTTAGTCCTTGAAAATTCACCTTGCAATGTTTACCATGACATTGCCTACTTTTTATAGTAACGAGAGTTGTTTGAACTGCTTCCGGTGCGCCTGGAAGGCGTTGATTTCTTTATCAACAAACATTATCAGCATTTATTTATTTCAAATATAATACCATTTCTGTATTTTTCTCCTTCGGTATTTGAAAATAATATCGTTAGATTATATAGTATGTCATTGTTCATTAGAGAATTTCATTATTTTCATTTGGCATCTGAATACAATTCAACAATATGTTTCTAGTTCTAATAGCTTTATCATCTTTGCCGGAAAACAGATTACTGATGTGTTACTTGTTGCTTCATCAAAGATACCAAATTATGGGATTTATTTTACATTTATTCCTGCTTCTATTATAGTAAAAAGCATTTTTACTTCAAATTTTGTTTATACAACCTCCTTACTCAGTTACAAAAGATATGAATGATCCTCCATTTGTAGGGTTTGTGTGCTCAAAGTATGGCAACAATTCAGTCTCCTTCAAATGTTAATGTGAGAAGAAATAATCGTTCACAACTTTTTGTGAAATCACGTTTCTCATCTTCTGTGAATCTCTAGTAAGGAGAAGAAAAATCGAAAAATTAACATAAAGGAAATTTAAAAAAAATACAGTAAAATATGAAAAAATTAATAAATAAAATGAAAAAAATAATAAATAAAATTAAAAATACTTACTACCCAAGCAATGTAGAACACCTATAACGTTCACAACATGGTCGGATAAATACATAAAACAGAATAACGTGCTGAGTATGGCAGGTGGTAGCCATCTTGTGGAATGGAGAGAAGAGAAAGACTATCAATGTGAGAGAGTGGGGACTGGAAGAGTAGAACGGGTAGTCATAAACAGATTTAAAGTTGACTGCTATTCATTCAGAAATGTTAGCATAGGACAGAAAATTAGGAATTGGAAAAGTTCTAGAATTATTAATTTAAAAAAGATGTATAAAACATATTTTAAACTAAAGTGAAGAATTTTGCAGAAAAATGATCAAAAGAATGATAGAGACTAGTCAATAAAGATTTAAAATGGAACTGATTTTAATTAAAGAAAGTTCATTCAAGATAAAAAAATAGTTTTTTTAGAAGTTTTAGAATTTCCAAATTCTCCAAAATGTTAATTTTTTTTTTTTGCTTTTGTTGGCAAAGTGAAAGTTTTTAAAGTTATAATTAGGGTCAAATGAATAATTAAATTGAATCAAATGATTGGCAAAAGTGAAAGTGTCTACATTTTGCTTTTTACATCTAATATGTTCATTAATTCTAACTGAAATGTTTTTGCCTGTTGGGCCTACATAAGCTAAATCACATTTATTACATCTAAGGTGATAAATACCACTTCTTTCAATGGGGAGAATGGGTGATTTGGAATAAGGGAATAAAAATTGCAAGGAATTTAAAGTTTTGTAAGCTACTGAAATATTGTGTTTAGGGAAGCATTGGTGTATACGTTTAAATACTGAGCCTATGAAGGTGATACGTATAGGCCACTGCTTCACTAAACACAATAATCCAGTATCTTACAAAATATTAAGCTCCTTCCAATCTTTATTTCCTAGTTCCAAATCACCTATTCCCTCCCATTTAAATAAGGAATCGCGATGCCTCGAGTGGAGCCAGATTGACCGGGGAATATCCATTTTGGAAAAAATCTCACATATAGTTTAGGCGCTAGTGGGTTTCACAGAAAGACGGATGGACGGACGGAGAGCCAATCCGACTTTGTTTAGAAACGAGTACAATGAACTACCGAGGTACTTAAACGAAACATTACAAACAACAGCCTGAATCAGAAACTAAGTGGAAAATCTAATGATTGCGATTTAGAAAAGAATCTCCTGATAAAATTCAGTATAAATATTCAAATAATTAAATTGTTTATTTTGAGATATTAGTAAAAGGAACTCTTGTACAACAGAAAATGCACTGCCTCTCCTCTCCTCTATCCCACTGGCAAATTCACCAATGAACCCAAAAAATGGTATTATTCAACTATGGTTTCCCCGAGTACGTCATGATTTTTACGATATTCGATCATCGGTTAAGGCCGCTGGAGGTGAGCTACTAACAGATAACGTACTGGAAGAGAAAGTCGTTTTAAAATTCAATTCAAGAAGAGAAAATTAGTTTTAAAGTTCAATGGTGTTTAACTGTACAGTCAATTATTATTTTCACAATTTTTGTTGAAAATAAATGCAATAAATATATAGTTCTTACTTATTGTACCAAAATAATACAAAATCATAAAAGAACAGAGTGGATGAACCTACATTAAACATCAAAATCCTAAAAGAGCAAAGTGGAGTAACCCACATTAGAAAGTATTGTACATATTAGTTATTGTTCAGAGTTGTCACCTTTATATACCTACACTCACTTGGCATTGCCACGGACGCGGAAAACTTTCTTCAAAATTTGGGTGTACATTACAAGATTTCCGATCATTGTCAAAATTTTCTCAAAAACTCTCTCCAAATTTTTTCTTTAATTTTCTTGTAAGAATAGAGTAAAATAAATCTATAAAGGTGGGGTAGGTCCGATTTTTACGGTTAACTCTGAATATTCGAAAATTGTCAAAGTTTGAATTTTGTGCAGCGTCTTCTTAAAACTACAAAATTAAAGATAAAGATTTTTCCATCAAATAAAATGTGTTGGCCATAATTAATTCTTTCTTTAAGATCATGTACATTTTTTTAAAATCTTTTAGTAGTTTTTGCCCAATATTGCGTGCAATATGAACAATTAAAAAAAAACACAAGATATTCAAAAACGGTTCCAAAGTTTTTTTTAAACTTTTGTTAGGGATAGTGCAAAATGTACTCTACAAGACGACATAAATTGATATTGCTCTAAACTTTTGTTTCTTCAAAAGTTACACAAATTTAATTTTTTTCACTTTTTTCTCAAATTCTTAATATTTACATTAGCGACATTTTGGTCACATTAATGTTTTTATGACTACAGGTGTATTAATGTCAGATAAAGTTTCTCAAAAACTCAACAGTTTCAGACTCAACAACTCAGAAAAAGAGTTCAAAATTCCGCATTTTCAGAAACACTTATACGCCATTTTCTTATACATAGGTCCAATTTTTTAAATCAAATTTTTACAATGAATAGTGCTAATTGCACGGTTTAAAACAACAGAATTAATTTTCCTCTCTTTTTTTGTTTATTCAATTACACAAATGTGATTTTTTTAAATATCTCTCACGCTTGAAGCATTTCAGTTTCACTGTAGTCATACGGCTAAATCACTTTTACTTTCTCACCTTACGAATTCTTTGTAAGAAGAGAATGTTATGTAATCGTGCACGAGAAAACGCCGAAATTTTGCCTGAAAAAAAACCTTATTGGTGGTTTCTGGTGATGAAAAAGTGGATAAATCATGTTGCTAAAACTAACTTTCCCTACACTATGTATATTCGTACGTATATGGGAAAGTAAAAAATCCTCTTTTCGTGATGTAGCCAGCATCCATATTTTGTTGGTTCTTCATATCGAAAAATCAAGTGACGGTAAAACGTCTGTCTGTTTTCAATGCTAGCGGCTAAACCGTTTAGCCGATTTTCTTTAAACTTGATATTTCCCAAGCGATCTGGCTGATGTCGTGGCCCTGGTATTTGAAACCAATATTTTAATTTTGGGTGAGTATTTTACATAAAGTCTTTCGGGCATTTTCATAATTTAAAAATAAATGACATCACATTTTTTATTAAATGTTGATGTTCAATGGTGCGAAAGACGTTTAAGAGAAAGGTGCAGGGCTCATATGCGGTGACATCCTAGGTTTTTCGAATATTGAAAAAAAAAATTTTAAAGTACAAAATCAAAGATTAAATTCGTAGGCACATATAAAGACTTTTGTACAAAAGTATGTCTTTAGAAAATGTATGTAAAAGCATGTACAATTTTGTGCAAAAACGAGTAATTTTTGCTTAACTAGGCCTTGAATTTTACAATAAAAGTCTCAAAAACATCTCCAAATATTTTCTTTAAATTTTCTCCACATGTGTAATAAGGGACGGTAAGAAATATGGTGCTAATACCATTTACGGGTTTTGCCCTTTTTTCTTTCTAACGTAAAAAAATTCAAAACTATAAAATTGAATTTTTTGTAGAAAATTAGCTATTTAAATTAATTAATTAATTAATTAATTAATCTATACTAATGAAAGTGAATTCAACTCTATGTAACCGACATCCATACCACAAAAACTAGTGTATATTACGTAGATACGAAATATTTACAGGCTCTTCTTCAGGATTTGACACGGTGTCATTGCCAAGTTTGGTAAATATTAATACAACACAAATGCGGAAAATAAATAATTTAAATAATATGCTTATTATTTAAATAATAAATAATTAACCATCAAAATATCCTTACTATTAACTTGACAATAGTGACACCACCAGACGACTTCGTACTACCAGACGATATCATACTTTAGACCTGACATATCGACTATAAATTGTTATATTATTTTCTGTTTTATTATTATATATGCTTATCGTGGTATATTTTTAGTATGTGTAGTATGTTAGTTTAGTTTAGTTTAGTTATCAAATATGTTTAGTGTGTGTTAAGCTGAAAACAAAATGTAATATTAGGAGTACGGTCAATGGACCTTACTCCTCTCATGTTATTAAAATTGTATGTAATTTTGACAATTGTTTATACCCAAACAAATTGCAAAATAAAATATTATAATACAAAAAAATATGATTCTAGATGCACCATGACTATTATTTTTCGCCTGTCGCTAAGAGCAGGTTCCTAATATACTCCGCCAGAGGCCTGCACCGGTGCGTAGAATCACAGTGTACGCGTGGGGAGTTGGCCGCGGTGTCAGAGGTCTGCAGCGGTGCGGTAGAACCACAGTGTACCCCTATTATAATGGCTTTAGTGTACACATTCAGAGATGCCCGTTGTGAACGTAACATGAATGTATCTGCGTTTTTGACGGAATGTATTTTTTTACGGATTACTGACGCCAATGACGCAGTGAATGTAATTGGTGGCATTTCTCCTCTTCACTTTGAATAGACTATAGACAGTTCTACTTCCAAAACGTAGTATTATTCACGCAACGATTCTTGAACGATGGATTGAAGAAATGCGGGTAGAGTGGAGGTATTAGTTACGAAATTAGCCCCTAGATTTTATGATTTCCGGAGAATCAGTCATTCCTTTGCAATGATCTCAATAATTTGCGTTCTACCTTTCCCAGGAGTTCGAGGTATCTCCTGGGATAGATCTTTACCGTCTCCGATCATTTCTTTAGATTTGTGTAGAAAATAAGTTCTCTAGAAGAAGGTTATGGGCCGTAATGGATCGAAGAGGCTTTCCAAAACATTTAATAAACGTGGCTGAAAGTTTTTTTGTATAAAAATACAAAAATTCGAATAAGAATTAATTCACATCAATCACAATCATTAAAACTAACTAAGGAATAAAACAAGGTTGCAAGCCTTTCCCCGATGTTATTTAACATCTATATAGACGATGTTCTTAGATAATGGAAATTAAAAGTAAAACAAGGGATCAGATTGAACTAAAATAATCATACCAATACTCTGCTATTTGATGATGACCACGTTATTATGTATGAAAAGGAAGATGATCTCCAAATGGCACTCCATCAATTAAATCTAATGTGTAAAATTATAACATGATAACAGAACAAAAAACGCAGGTCATGGCTTTTAAAGAAGTTTATCCAATTAGAACAAAGATATGCCTGGAAAACCAAACAATAGAACAAATATCACATTTCAATTATCTGGGATGTGAAGTTACGACAGGAGCCAAGATATAAAAAATAAATTGCGCAAGTTCCAATATATATGCTGAACGCTACATAGAACATTAAGAAATAAGACTAGAAAAGACACAATGTTACAATTTCATAAAACAATAGCTACACCAGTAGTCCTGTATGGGAGTGAAAATTGGATTCCTTCTCAAAAAGAAAAAATAATATTCAAGCTACAGAGATGAAATTTTTAAGGAAAGTTAAAGGTTGTAGTTTGCTAGACACACAAAGAAATGAATATACGAGTATAAGAAAAGAATTAAATATATTTAGTCTAAATGATTGTGTACAACTATACGAACAAGACTGGAAAAAAACATTTAGCAAGAATAGAGCATAAGAGCTAAACAAGTGCTGCAGTACAACCCAACAGGAAGGAGTGTACTCGTAGGAAGACCACGCAGAAGATGGTTTGATATGTGAAGACGGAACAGACAGCCGCCTAATCCTTGAAGTGCAGATGAAGAAAAAGTAGAAAAAGAAGAAGAAGAAGAAGAAGAAGAAGAAGAAGAAGAAGAAGAACTCGCTTTCAAAAGAAAATTGTTTCTATTTCGCGCCAGTGATGATGTGTTTGGAATGTTGTCATCAGTGCTCGCGGTGAGCTTTTGCCTTCAACTCTTTGTTTCAGAGAGGGGGAAGGAAGGTCATCGTTCAAGAAAAGTTGCGCGAGTAATAACAATTTCATTTTTGTGACAGCGTAACGTATGTCTTTATCGACAATGTGTACAATTATGCAATTTATAGATTTGTTTATTTTGACAATTGTCATGTTCTTTCAAATTTTATTTTATCAATGTGTGTTTTGGCTCTGTAAACATATGTTTTACTACCAATGAAAATACACATTATTACTACTACAGTGTACACGTGATACTGCAGCATATCTCCGTTGTTAAATGCGCTATTATGATGAGTTGATCAGCGACTCGAGCTTTTCCCGGTGGCAAAGGAGCAGTACGCCAATTACGTTCGACTCTTCATTCTTAATAGTTTCGTTCTGCTAAATACGGCCAAAAAGGAAATGGTTATAAGTTTTACTTTCCTCTCGAATATAACTAAATATACAACAGGTGAAGTAAAAGTTATTAAGTATTTTTTTTAAAATTAAAATATAATGAATGTTGTCCATTGAAATTGAAAAATGTCATGAGCAATAACAACTATTTCATTCCTTTTCATGAACATTTGTAGAAACTGCTTATATACATCGGTACAAAATTACAAAAACTAAAAACGAGATTCTGAATGTATGGAGAAAGGCTTACTGAGGGAAGGAAGTTTGTATCTAGACAGGAAAATAAAAAGGAGGGTGATACTAATTGTTCACATTTTATTTTACAATACTACAAATTATTTTCAAAACTACATCTCAAATATTTTCTATTTTTTTCTTACTACATTAACATCCCAAATGCTAGAATTTAAATATTTTGTCTTGCATTTTCCTTGCTGAAGTAACCTTTTGTTGGTAAACTTCAACAAAGAGTAAATTCATACTCTCATAAACGTTTTCAAACTATTTTCTTCACAACAACCACTCACAAAATTGATTTCTGCGAGAATGTGTAATAGCTGAGTGATAATATTTTGTTAAGCAATTCATTTTCAAAATTCTGTCATTAAAGCTGCTCATACTGTGAAAGTTAAACATTGAAACTGGTGGAACCTACACACAAGTTCAAAATTATTTTCAACATTTTCAAAGCAATATCCGGGATTAACCAACTTTTTTGTCATGTCTTCATCTGGACTATCACTCCTCACGTTTTCGAATTTTTCACCAGATGCAACTCCTTAACTTTAATTCAAAACAAAAATCTTACTTCTAGGCATTCATTTCTTCTAAATCCATATTTAATTCCCTCTCACTTATTTCTGCCAGAAGTAAAGTTTGATTTGAAGCAATTCTAATCGCAAATAGTATTAATCAAGATAAATAAACTGGAAGTGTGTGTATGTGATTTTCAAATTTTTCTCTTTTAAACAATTTTTCGACATCTTTTATTAGATTTGTAAAACGTACAAACCATCAAATCAGTTGTTGCCTTTTGGCGCTTATGACTATTATTAAAGTGACAATTCGCTGCATAACCCGGATGGCCGTAGTGGTTAAATGTCGATTTAACGTCCGTCATTCCGTCAATCTGTGCGTCGTTAACACAACACGATTTTCTTCATAATTGATAAACATTGTCTTTTCATAAAATTAAAGATAAAATCAAAATATACGTTTCATACTCACATGACCTCGAGGACATTTAAATCGATCGGGAATATAAATTTTGGCCGAACTTAATGGTTTAGGCGGTAGCGATGTTCATAGATGAACGGACTGATGGTCGGATTGATGGACTGACGGACGGTCGGACGTACAGACTAGCGCACGGACTAACGGAGGGAATGACGCAGGGGCTGACGAACGGGCAGACCGGATATTATTTTCTTCTGTTGTCTGTCTTGTAATTGTTTTACGTAGAATGTAATTTTTAACAAACATCTGAAGAAGTTGAGGGCGGAACATGGTAAAATCACACTAATACAGTGATTTATTTGGACTAAAAAGCGTCGCAATGCCATTTACGTGTCTCCGCAGTTTCCCCAGGGTCATCGCTTTGGTATCAGGAAATCTTCCCCTTAGTAAAGTCAATCTGCCGTCCTCTGGACGTAGATATCGCAACTTTGTCCTCTGGGACGCGTCATTATTCTTCTCTGGTGGTCTCTTTTGATTTCGCAATAATGTCACACCCAATTCATTGCATCATGATGCACTTGAGTCTCAGAGCTCATTCAATGCAGTTTGTCTGTGTCCAGTCTCTCGTGTAATGTAGTCAGTTTGTCAATAGCCTGTTCGAAATCTTTTCCTTAGATGTCTCAGTCACTGTATGAGTTAGGTACGTTCATAAAACTAGTCTAATATAAAACGAGAGACTTAATCGTACTTTAAGGCTAAATGTCCCGACACTAGTACAATTTGTGGCCACCACGTGGCAGCACCAAAATAAGTAAAATTTACTTTACCGATAACGTCTAACCCAATGGTCCGATTTTCGATCTGTAAACGGCATTTGACGCCTTTTGAAAATAGAATTTACGCTACGAAGCCCTTTTTCCAAAAATCTAGCAAAATCTCGAATTTGAAATTAGTTCTCAAACTTCCGAGAAAAAAATTAAAAATGTGGGCTAATAGCGCGATGGCGACATGCTTCCTGAATCCAACGCAGTGACAATCATGCAAATCTGACGAATAGGAGCGTCGTAAAGTGAAATTTACGAAAACACCTCGCCCCCCTCCCCATCTTCGTCGTTGCGTCACCCACCCGATTGTTGTGGGCCCTCTGTCGACGCGGGGGCACGACCAGGCCAGGCGGCATGCGGCAGCCTCGGCGAAGGAGGTGGGACTTGCGGGATACGCAAGCCAGACATGCGGTTTCGGCTTTCGTCTCTTTGCATCTCAGTCTATTTTTCCACAGATACCAAATTAGAGATGCTATACTACTATTACTGACTGAGGTAAACGGTCTGTAATAGTAGTACATAACTATATTTTTCACATATTTCCGTCTTCCTTCGAATACGATCTTAAAATTGTTTGAGGCAATACTCAAAATATCGATTCCGCTTTGGAACTGGTTTTTAAAAAAATGAACTAATTTTGTAAATATAACCATTATTCCATCTCCTCACATCTTATTTTAGATATATTTTACTTCTCAGGTTTTCTGTTAACTTTTCACCTTGCTCTAAGATCTTCCGGGTTCAAATACCGGAACGAATGAGCGGAGTATACGCACGAGCTCTTTTATCCTACAACTCGATTTTTGATCTCAAAACGACGTTTACCTGCTTTAATGAGTTCATCTGGTGAATCTCTAAATTATATACAATATAATAACAAATACATTTATTATTTACAAAAATATACCCTCACCTCCCGAAAAATAATCGGCTGGATCCGCTCCTGCTGTGACACCTTTCCTAACTCCGTAAGCGGAAGGCAATCACACAGACCCTCGTATGTCATCGGAAGCGACCGCAGATCCTGCACAGATCTGGCGTCTCCCATGCCAACGCTTCAGGGAGAGAGGCGAAACGATGTGAGGGGGACTTGAATTTTCATGACGCGAGCTACAATTACTGGTAACATTGGGGAAAGTTTTATCTCGTAAACTAAAAAGTAAATTATAATTTGTATTTCTTGGTACTTTTTATGCACGTAGCCGCAGTTATCAACAGTATAATTATTATTATTATTATTATTATTATTATTATTATT
Organism: Gryllus longicercus; assembly: GCA_038098605.1. NCBI lineage: Eukaryota > Metazoa > Arthropoda > Insecta > Orthoptera > Gryllidae > Gryllus > Gryllus longicercus. Next base: position 1,014,194 of record JAZDUA010000441.1, read on the forward strand.
ATTATTATTATTATTATTATTATTATTTCTATCTACATTTATTCAAAAGTACCGAAATCAAGAGTAGACCTGTGAGATCGGAGTCGGTAGGACATTCACAATCTCTGTTGCACAGACTAACAGGCAGATACAAGAGAGAGAACACAAAGCATTTGTGACTGACCAACGAAATTCTAAAAGTTTGTACATCTTATGTTTGTAACATAGATAGACGGCAGAGATTTTTTGTTGGTGGTGTTGTAAGCGATTTTGATGCAAAACCAACGTTGGAATTTTGATTTTCGTAATATTATTGGAGGGTCTAAAATATTATTGAAAGAAATGTTTACTAACACTCAATTCATTGGCCATTTTGTACTTGAATTATTGTGCAGTATACTCCTCTATAAATCGAAGTTTTTAGTACCATCTATAGCACAATCGAAGTTTTTAGTACCATACATAGTACAATCTAAAAGCCATTTTCACACTCAATGGCTTTCCATTCGTAAAGATGGCTGCCTTCAATCTGTTACCACCTTGTTATTTTGACCATTTGTGAACGTTCGTGGGAGATCCAAGTTGCTTGAGCAAGATCCACTGAGGATGGGAAAAATTCATTCCCGAAAGTTAACTATGGAAAATTGTTAATAAAACTATTAAAAACTTTGTGGAGATTATTTCATTCCAATACCATGGATTACCACAAGATATCTGCTACCACACACGGAATTTATGTATAGTGTATTCATTTTAATTTGGTTCCTGACTTTTGGTGGGACGGTATAGCTTTTGTTCGTAGTAAAGGCCAAACAATACACAGTTAAGCTAGGGAAATTATACGTCTCGTTATTAAGAAATGTTACGAAGAAAATAATTCGGCCGTTCTTCATCACACGCTGCACAACAGCAATTTTCGCGTTGTAAACTATACTGAAGTATCTGTTCGAACTGTGATATCAATTAAAAAAGAAGGATTTGAAGCGGGCGGGGCAGCCTTGAGTACTCCCGTAAGAAAAGGCCATAATGTAAAGATAAAAAAATTCCACATTGATGGTATTCACTTATTGCTTATTTGTTTTCTTTATTTTCGTATGATGTTTTCATTTTTGTCTATGGATACTTGGCGTAATATATTTGGGACAGCTAGTAGTTGCAGATTAGGCGGGGGCAGGGAGAGCAGCTTCCAAGAACACCGAGCGCATTCCTCAGCCTCGCAATCAAATCAGCTCCCAACTATAAGAATGAGGTGGCTCGTAAATGAACACACGCAATAGACACGTGGACGTGGAGCAGGAAGTGTAAAGGAGAGAAGGGCACGAGTAAGCGAGCCGATCAGTGTACTTGGTGTGAGCATTCTCCGCGTTGTCTATTTGCGAACCACTGTCCCAGTGCCATATCGGACTTGGAAATCCCGGGGCCCCTCCCCCACGGCCACTTTATTCGAGTCCAGGCTCGTTCTTTCCCTAGTCTCTGCCCTAGTCCTTCGCGGCTGGTGGCGATGAAAGAACGATCGCCCGATGCATTCGGAGCAACAATCTGCATAATAGTTTTCACAATGGCCAGACTGAATCAGACCCGCAAAGAAAATTCAAGATTTTCTCCGTGAAATATAAAGAAAAAGGTTTCACATAATCTTGGAAACTCAGATATCGAAAAGATTCGATGGATTATATAATACGATATAAGCAATACTATAGTATACATTCTTTGGTTTTCACTTTAAATGCATGCCTATTATTATTATTATTATTATTATTATTATTATTATTATTATTATTGTTATTATGTACAACGGAGTCCTTATATTTCTTTATTTTCAAACATTATGTTTCTCTGCAAAGAAAGCGAATGACCAGACGAAAATCAGAAAAGTGTACAGGGTATTCCAGCCCAGACCAAGATAAGATAAAGAAAAATGTATTCAAGAAACAAGCGAAGTGGAATAACATAACAACAAATGGAGATCTTAAGAAATCCATCCTTAAGAAATTTTCCAGGTCATCCGAAAAATGATCACGGAGTGTAAACCAACAATAGCGAATGTTAAGAACGTGAACGACAAAATAAATACAACAAAAGAAGAGATCACGAAAAGATGAGAAGAGTACACGAGAAAGGTATATGAGAAGAACTTACCAATATAGTAGTAGATAAACATAGATTATTACGAATAAGAACTAGAGATAGAAGAAACGCATTGTGCGACAAAACCAATGAATAATGGGAAGTCCCCGGCTGTAGATAATATTCAAATCGAACTATTCAAAGATACAGCAGAAGAAATATTGGCAAAACCAACACAATTATGCAATGTGATCTGGAAAAGAAATAGTGAACAGCAGATTTGCAACGCACTATAATTATTCCATTACCAAAGAAAGTAGACAGCCGAGATCGTGCAAATAACAACACAATTGCATGAATACCGTGTGATTCAGTCAATCGGCAAAAGTCATCCCTCGGAAAAAGAGGAAAAATAAGATTTTAAAAATGTTGTTGATGTAAGCATATACTTTCTTAAGATTTTCAAAAACAATTCACATTGAAAGAAACATAATTTCCTATCTCCTCTGGAAATTTGTGTAGATTACATTACGTCGCGTAAGCGTTAGCGTAAAGCATATCCTAAGATCATACTCACAGAAAAAGATTTCCTTGGTTTTTAAACTCGTTTGAATGTTCCATATTATTTATATTTTTGTGGCCGATACTTCATGAAAGAGACACGTGCAACTGGTTTTGCATACTGCAATTTCTACAGATAACTTTTTCTAGAAAATCCACTTTTTATAAAACAAAGAAAATGGAAGAGAAAACACGCTCCAAATGCAAGCAAACCTCTAGGAGTTGTCCAATTGAATCATTACCCTTTATTCATTTACGTAGTCTGTACGAAATGACGCACCAGAAATTATTTATTCCCTTCAAAATTATACAAATATGACATATTTATTTTATATCAAAATAATTTATTTTATATCAAAATAATTTATTGTATATCAAAATAATTTATTTTATATCAAAATAACTTACCAAGTAAGCTGGGATAAGTCATGATTCATAAAATCTTATTTCGATGCTTGTTACGGCGTTGGTGTCTAAATGCACCTCGCCAGCCCGCTATTTTACCACCTTTTTTAAATTTCAAGTCGTAGGCTTCCGCGACCAGAGTCGTGCATTATTTTAGTTGTCCGGGTGACGCCGTGTCGAAGCTGTGTTGCCGACGTTTCGACCATCTTGTCGTGGCCTTCTTCAGGGCTGGTATGTCATGGGAATACCACCCGTACAGTCAAGATCATGTACTTGTTTAAATTTGTCCGAAAGTACGAAAACATTTTTAAAATTAGCTTCGGCCATTTTACTTGGGAAAAGAGATTCACCAGATGAACTCATTAAAGCAGATAAACATCGTTTTGAGATCAAAAATCGAGTTGTAGGATAAAAGAGCTCGTGCGTATACTCCGCTCATTTTTACGGTATTTGACAACGGAAGATCTTAGACCAAGGTGGAGTGATAACAGAAGACCTTAGAAGTAAAATATATCTAAAATAAGATGTGAGGAGATGGAATAATGGTTATATTTACAAAATTAGTTCATTTTTTTTAAAAACCAGTTCCAAATCGGAATCGATATTTTGAGTATTGCCTCAAACAATTTTAAGATCGTATTCGAAGGAAGACGGAAATATGTGAAAAATATAGTTATGTACTACTATTACAGACCGTTTACCTCAGTCAGTAATGGTAGTATAGCATCTCTAATTTGGTATCTGTGGAAAAATAGACTGAGATGCAAAGAGACGAAAGCCGAAACCGACTGTCTGGCTCGCGTATCCCGCAAGTCCCGTCTGCTCGGCCGGGGCTGGCCGCACGCCGCCTGGCCTGGTCGAGCCCTCGCGCCGACAGAGGGCCCACAACAATCGGGTGGGTGACGCAACGGCGAAGAAGGGGAAAGGGGGCGAGGTGTTTTCGTAAATTTCACTTTACGACGCTCCTATTCGTCCGATTTGCATGGTTGTCACGGCGTTGGATTCAGGAAGCATGTCGCCATCGCGCTATAAGCTCACATTTTTAAATTTTTTCTCGGAAGTTTGAGAACTAATTTCAAATTCGAGATTTTGCTAGATTTTTGGAAAAAGGGTTCCGTAGCGTAAATTCTATTTTAAAAAGGCGTCAAATGCCGTTTACAGATCGAAAATCGGACCATTGGTTCAGACGTTATCGGTAAAGTAAATTCTCCTGTGATAGTGCTGCGATCTATTGAATTTTCCTACAAGTATTTTTCGGTGCATTTAGCCTTAAGTTAATTTATTTTTGAATCGGAGATACCTTTTTTAAAGGTTTTACCCTACTGGTTTTACCCAACTGGTTTTACCCTACCCGCTTCCCAGTCGCTATCTTTCGGCGACTGAGGGAATAACAAGGGCCTTCTGAGGTAACTTTCGCTCCTTAGGGAACAAACAACCTTTTTGCTCCCCGAACATCACGCTGAGGTAGCCCGTAGGTCCAACGCGACCCTGTACCATTATAAATGACCGTTGGCCGTAGACTTTTATTACTAAATACTTTTGTCAACGTTTGGGCGGTGGCTTCCCTGGTAACTGAAATGGGAGGCACTGAACAGCTCGAGGCCTCTGAAGAGCGTAAACTTCAAAAATGTAATAGGAGGTTCCAGAGGGTTTTTAGAAAAAAAGGGACTCTGCAAATAACAGCATTATTTAAAATTTTTGTTTTGAAAGTAAAACAATTTTCATATTGTAGACCAAGATACTGAGGTTCTGTCAACCAGTCAATCATGCTTCTGAGGCAGAGATCCTAGAACTAATTTCGTAGATTACAGCACAGAACACGTAACATTAAAATTTGGTTTTAGTGCCTTAAGATGCAAGGATCCCGATTTATAGACGGTGGTGAAATGAATTATAACGTAATGTGTTGCGATTTGCTAGCGCGCCTGCTTTCTCACCTACGCTATTAAGCGCCATTCCATTCTTTTCGTTTTCAATCTGATAGAGGTCTAGGGGTAATACTTCATTCCTAAAGGATATCTCACTTACGTGACCCACGGGCACTGGTCAGCGTGCACGCTTTCTATGACGTGACCCCAGGTTCGACTCCCGGGAGAGGCAGGTTATAGTGGGTGCTTTCCTTGCAATCTCCCGGTATCTGTTGCTGTTTGACTGTAAGAAAGCTCACTTCTCAGATTGAGCAGATCCGAGTACGGCATTGGGATGTCTATGTGCTAATCACACGTACCCCGTAACCCATGGCCGCTGGTAGGCCTTGGCCCCGTCAGGGTCTGTTGTGCCAGTTAAGACAGCTCACTTATGTGGTATTGTGTCTACTGGTTATTACATATTGTAAAAAACCATGTGCTAAACAGTCTGCAGTCAACTTTCCTTATGGTATTAAAGGGAGAGAAGACCACTAAAATATTTGGACGTTCTGCACACCACCAGATGACTACATCATGAGTACGTATTTGGTGTTATATGTATAGTATTCAAATGAGAAAGGAAAACATGTAAAGCGGAGATCTTGAATCCAAGTAAGGAAAAATCATGGATGTGATAGAATTATCATACTCGTAGACTATAAAGGTTTTCAAGCGTTGAAGGTGAGTCATAAATACTGTCATCACACCGACACTCATTTATTAATACAACACACAGCGCGAGTACCCGTAAAAGGGAATACGTCGATTGTTTGAGGAATTTAGACATCGATCTTGGATTTTCTGAGAAAGAATTTCCTGATGCGCCATTCGACGGTTCCTTGAAGAACAAATGACAATGTTGATACAAGTATTGGTTTTCCGCAAATATTACATTGAGAAGCTCCCGCCAAACAGTGGGATGCGCCGAGTTTGTTCGAAAGCTGGAGCTAACGCGCAAGTAAACATGCATGACGTCACGGAAAGTGTTGCAACTCGTGGCTACCTCCCTCTTTACCCGCCCCCCCCGGTCTTAGGCAGGTGGTTCAGGCACGTGGCTACCTTTGTCCAAAGACGTTGAAATGGGAAGGATCGATTGATTGGCTATTTCGAGTTTCCGGGCGCGTGAACGTCTCATTATTCCCCCAGTAAGTGTAGTGCACTTAGTGTAGTTATTATGGGATATTGCTGTGCTCTTCTGTCGATTGTGGATTTCGGTGCAGGCCTACGCGTCGGCTTCAATGGGTTTCCCTATCCACGTACCTTCCATTAGTGAGGCACCGCCCCAGCCGGGACAAGCTCTAAGCTTCCGACTGGCCTCTTGCCCATGTGTGCCAGTATACCGCATGTAAGTGTTTGCAAGTAAGCGGTGATGATAGGACCAGGAAAGGGAAGGAAAGATTGAGCGCGGCCCGTGGCCCATTTGTTTAGGGTACTGCTCCGGCATTCGCCTGGTGATCGTATGCTAATACAATTTAGTAAGTACACACCATAAATGCAGTCCAGTGGGACACTCCGGTCTTGGAGTGGAGGGACTATGACAAGTGCTATAGTTGTCGCAGCTGCACGTTAGCCAGATTCCGCCGGCGAATGGAAGAGTCGGAAAAGTTCCAAATAGATGCAATGACATCCATATATTCAACCGTTCCTCAAGACCTCGGAAGAGGTAACAGGTTCTTCTCACTGTAGCTTGAAAACAATATGCAATTATTAATTTCTCATAATGAACCTTGAAGAGAAAAACTATTCCCACATGCACTGGAACGTGATTAAAATAATACAAGCTATGTGTTTTCTCAACATATTAAAGTATCAATAATATTGATACTTCCTGAGCTTGTATTTACGGTAATCTACTCATGCACATTTAAGTGAAGTTAAGTTATTATCGGGAAACATCCCACATGATTCTGCACAAAAGTATAAAGGATACAATTGCACGGCCGAACACGTAACCACAAAGTGTGGCAAGGCAGGAAGGCCCCGTCACGGACAATTACATTCGCGCAAATGCTTTGGGAAGGAAACGATGTCGTGAGATATGCAACAAGGATTCATATAACTTAAATTGACTTGCTAAGTTGACATTAAGAAAATTCGGTTAAAACTATGTAGTACATTTTTATTTTCCACAGATTACCTTTCGATATGGTTGGATTCTTAGATTTTATTGTTTTCAGAATTGTAACACCATTTTTCCTACACGTCGGAAGTTAGAAACAATTCATTGCCGATAATGATCTTCGCTGCCAATTCGGTATTTTGAGTTTGCGTGACGATTCGGTGAAGCAATGTGAAATAGAAGTAAAAACGTTTTAAAAAAACATTTGTGAAATTACGAATATTTTTTTAATTTATACTAATGTTTGGCTTCATTTGGTGCCAAACTGGTTGCAAAGTCAATTTGGCATGTATTATATTGCTTTAGTGGTTTTTGAGCAGTATTTTGCTTCATTACCTACATCTTGCCTTAATCTTTCAATAGGTTCTGTACCTTCAAATTATATTCTTTACTGAGTGACGTTGCGGGTAAGACAGAGATATTTTAGTTTGCTCAAAATGGAAATGTCCTCATTTTGATCTGTATAGAAATCTAATAATGTAATACCCGTTTTGTTCAGTTTTAAATACACAATGAATACATTACAAAGAAGAACTCGTGGTAGTGCAAAACGGTAGAACCTCAATCGTACACGTTAATTTCCCTTCACTACCTTTACGCTTTCGCCCCACCACTTTCTTGACTCGTCTCGGTACTACACTATTGCATTCGCCGTGGTGCCAAAGTATCTTGCTGCTTTAACCATTGTATCTAGGTTCAGACAGTTCATCACTACACAAAGATATAGAATTCACACACGTCTCACACAGTTAACGATTAAGGCAAGGTATTGTGGAAGCAGTGAGGTATTGTTGCGATACACAAGGGACTGGGAATGCCTCCCCCACCAACTGTGGATTTTTCACATTTTCCAATTTTTTCTCAAATGAGTTAATTTAAGGGAAAATTTTAGAATATCAGAGAAGAGCAAAATTTCTTTTTATGCAAAATTCGGGGGGAGACTTTTAGGAAGAAAATCTCATTTGAGCATTTCTGAAAATGAGGCTATTTCAGGCTCATTTACTCAAGAAAACATTTTAGACATAAAGAAACTCATAAATGATAATTTGAAGCATTTGAACTCTGAAATTCGCATTAAAATATACAATGCAACTTTTATGTAAAGATTAACGACGTGGCAGATATTATCAAATACTTACAAGTATTTGTAATTACGAAAAATCAAAACTTTTAATCCAAATTGCGCTTTTTTCATGTGATTCGGTGTATTACTTTATCTGCCCAATACATTTAAAGGAATAAAATTGAGTCGTTATTGCTTACGCATTTTTTAAAACTATTCCTAATCTAACTCAAAAATTATCATATTTTGAAAAAAACTGAACATATCATTTAAATCTAAATTTGAACAAAATCTTCTAAATTTGAAAATGAAATATGAATGTAATAATCAGGCAGGCGCTCAGGCAGACTTTAGAAAAACACAATTTTTCGGCTTTGTTAACTTCAGAAAACTTGCGTTGCTCTTAAAATATGGATATCGATTATTTGCAGCATTACATTCTACGTACATCTCCGATCATACTATGTATATGAAATACTATGTATAAGAAAGTAAAAATACTAAAGTACTACTGTAAGCAATATAATTGTTCAACAGTTCTAAAATATTGTTCGAGGTTAAATGACTGAAAGTTAATTGTAATTGTTGTTCATTTTATTTGCATAATACACCCCATCATTGTAAATTTACGGAACCTTTATCATTCTTTAGAACAAAATTTAAATCCTTCGCCCCTGTGACATAATTGGCCATCCTGTGATTATTTGAACTAACCTTGTAGCGTAAATAAAGACATGTTTTAAGTCAACGAATGATAAAAAAAAATCATGACTATAGTCTGAACAAACTGAAAATTCGACTTAATGTGATGAGATTGCTGATTTTATAAAACAATTATGTTTGTAAATACACTTGAGTCCATTATTCAGGTACCTACCAGAAGGAATTTAATCATTTCATTTAGAATATTTAAAATGTAGCGAGTAATTAGGGAAATTCTTTAGAATACTTGTCTCAATTTCAGCAAAAAAGTCTTCTCCGTTTACTTACGGGGAACAAAGAAATATCGCAATTACGAGCTGCTTCTTGCCGAGTAAACACCGCCGCGCAGTTATGAACGTAAATGAGAAAAGATCCGTCTTTAAAGATCCGTCTTTAAAGATCCGTCTTTAAAGAACAGATTTCATTAAGAAATAAATCTCTCTCTTCAGTATTATTACTCGTAGTTGCAGGAAGACGCACCAAAAAATTGCACATCGGCGATTTAAAAAACATCAAGAACTTTAACGAACATGATACCATTACCATTCTCTTTAGAGTCCTTTACGCTATCCAAAGACAAATTTGGACAAAAACTTGGGTGCTATTTTGAGAATTTTTAAAAAATGTTTTTGAGGCTTATTGTAAAGTAGCCTCAAAAATCAAAATATCCGTTTGAAACTCCCAAATCTCGAGTTCAATCAGATCGATTGACGATTATCAATTTTGAAGATGTATATATATATATATACACAATTATTTAGTTTAGTATAGAAGAAAAAGTTCTCTGTAAATAAAATATGATGACTAAATAATAAGATTATATCCACACACAATTTAAATTCCTTATTTTCAATCTTATATAAACGAGAACATCTTATTTAAATAACGTATCGACAGACAAATTGTTTTCAAATGCAAATAATGAATGTGCCGTCGGAATTAGAACTGCGCGGTTCCGTGAAGACTATGCGACTCCGTAACTTTTCCGCTATGCCGCTACCGTAACTTTTCACAACGATGTAGTTTACGATGAGTGTTGCTCAATTTTAACTGAGACGTAGTTCGTTCACTTTCGAATGACTCCACTTTCGCAGTCCTCTCTCGATGCAACCAGAAGCTCCACAGATCTAAAGCCCTTGGGGCGCAGCCCAATTGGGTCACTTCGCTGCTCCCCAAGCCTCGCTCTCTGCGCCTGCGCATGGCCGTCGCGAGCGCACCAAGCCGCGGCTCAGCCTACTCCACTGCGCGAGAATTAAAACGAAGGAAATGATATTTATTTATTTTACTTATTTATTTGACGTCAAAAACAATTAAAAACTGTGTGTGACGTGCTGCGAGAAGAAGTGCATTCTGTGCTCGTTTCCTTAGTAGTGGGATCCTTGCCCTGAACCATATAACTATTGAATTCTAAATACAGAAATATATGCTAACTACCTATTCTCCAAGAGGGCAGCATCATCCCAGCAAGGACAAGCCCTAATCTCCCGACTCGTGTGGTAGACATGTGTGCTTGTAAATGGAGGTGTGTGTTTAAATGAAGATGGAACAAGAAAGAGAAAGGAAAGATTGCGAGCGGTAGGTGGTCTGTAAGGGTTCTGCTCCGACACCGGGTACTGTTTTACCTGAAATTCATCGGAGAAACTACAGAATTAGAAAACTACACATTCGCCTGGTATTGAAGGCACTCAAGCCCTAGAACCGCTGATCAGAATCGTAGTCAGTGGCAATGCTGACTCCGAGATAAACGGAGCCGGTATACTATTATATTATGTGCACTCATTTATTTTCGTTTTTATTCATTTTTTATTGTTCCCCTGATTCTCGGATTTTTTGTACCATGTGCCACTCCCGGAGGTGCTGAAAATAGGGGCTCTAAGTGATAAAATATGTCGGATTGCGTTATGGTTCCGTGGAAGTGCAAATGCGAATCAACATTAGTTGGTAATATCGAGTGCCCATGTCGCCCTAAATAAAAAAAAATCCTTTCAATACAGAAATGACATGACGAGGTTGTCCAATAAATTTTATCCAAGAATCCAGGAGTTTCGAGGAAACATCATTATTCCTAATTTGTATGACAATTGACAAAAATCACGATGTTTCATACATGTTTTCTTGCTGATTTAAAGGAAGATTTAAAAGCATCCAAGCATCTCGAAATTTTATATCCTCTGCAAAAGCCAAAATTACTCTTGGATACAGAATATAATGTATCTCTTAAAGAAATTTAACAAATTAATAGCGTGGGTAGAAAATGATAAACAATTTCTTTGGATGTCGGCAGAAACAACAGCATATTTAAAGTATGTAGAAGAGATCAAAGATCTCACATACGAAAATTCTTTTTCGTTATCTATTCTACCAAAACCGGTAAAAGAAGTGTTTGCTTACTTGGTATCAAGAAAAGAGGATATAGATTACTATTACCAAGTGATATAATGTGAAAATTACACATCTACGTTGAGGTAAGAAAAAATGCAAGTTGAAGAGTATTAAAGTAGATTGAGACAGAGAATCCAAAACGCAGTAAAATTACTGAATGAGCTAAAGAATTAAAGAATTCAAGTTTCGTTTGCCATAGAAAATAACAGTACAGTCTCGTATATTATTTCAGTAGTATGCCTTTTTCCTGCTCCCATATGCAGTCTTCATAAGTGAGGTCTCTAAAGAAAGAGAATTTTACGGAGACGTGACGTATTGAACTTTGTGCCTATAAATATGAAGGATTTGTTAAAAAACACGCAGCTAAGCATTCATTGCAAGTGCAACCCGCAACACTCGGATTGCATTTATTGTTCAAAATAAATATTTAATAAATAATTGTTATTTTGAACAATTCCAAAGCTATAAACTTTGTTCTCATGTCTTCTTCTAGGCTCCTACTCACGTTTTGGTATTTTTTACAAGGATGCAACTCCATAAGCCTTTCATACAAAACCAAAAGCATTCTGTTTGGCATTGATTGCTACTAAATCCATACTTAATTCCCCCACACTTGTCCCTGCTAGGGCTAGAGATAAAGCAATTTTTCCACTAAATGTGAAGCTGATATTTTCTTTCGAAGAGTTCTACGATTAAATGGCACGACTGTACCTCTCTCATTAATAAAGATAATAGAAAAAGTAGGTTTGCACTGGCCCGATCCTGCATATTCGGATGGACAAATTTACGTAGATTTACTCAGGAGTAAAATGCTTTTCTAATATTTTATGATGGTATAATTATTTCAAACATTTTTAAGGATGTGTTGTAAGTTGTACTAAGAACACCTTTCTATAAAACTGACTCTATACAATTGTCTACATGCTACATTAAATAGCATACACTTCCCCCTTAAAGTCGTGGTAACTAAGTAACTCCTAGACATTTTAGGATCCCCTGGCTTCCTTAGACTTCCTTACGGGACCATGAAGTTCTTTCCTGCATTTACTACAAGCAATGCTAAATTGTACCATCGTAATTTACAAATTGTGTGTAAACTTTATTAGAGCTTCTGAGAGCAATTAACGAGATAGTAGATCGCCTCGAGACGTGATCCCCAGGGTCTTGAGGGCACTGACTGTGGATCTTGGCATAGCCCCAGAGGTTCCAACCACCACTGGCAGGATTCTGACGTTGGGTACTCCATGGAATTCGGCTGCCAGGAGGATGACTGGTTGGTATTTTACCACCTTTTCCTCCCCTGCTTTCAGAAGGCTAGACCCATCCTCGTGGCGGGCAGTCACATCGACCACGTGGACCCCTTCCCGGCTTTCTATTACCAGGTCAGGTTTGAGTTAGTAGTAGTGTTAGAGTAAGTATTTACTACATATAGGAACAAGTTTTATTAATGTTTTCGTTACCAGGGCCTGACAATATTAGGGGTTTTGTCCAAAAGTCCACGTTTTCCCCCTGCAAGCAGTTGTGATAAAGTAAAAAGTGTATCTTCAACATATTACACTTGTGAAGTGTGGTAACATGGTTTAAACAATAAGCCACTTTATTTCAACATCAATTAAGAAGTTACGAATAAGAAATGTTTCAAAGTAATTAAAAGTTCATATTGTGAATTTGTTTATTTATTCATTTATTTTTCGCAAAATATGTAGCACAAACATCAATTTTAAGGAAACTATTAATGGTTAAACATATTTTTAAACACTGTTTCAATTAAATAATTCTTAAGTTTTAGAAATATTAATTAAATTTATACAATGATATTATTTTGCTTAATAATATAAAAACTGTAAATTTATTTATATCGTTTTCTTTAAATACTCTAGGTCGTGCAATACTTATGCAGTTTATATATTACACAAAATATCTTTTGTCAAATGATTATTACCTAAATTTTAAAAAAATAAGATAATAAACGTGGTACTAAAACGGCACGTACTTTTTCGCTCGTAATTTCACGCAAAATTACGCGAAAAGTTCAAAAAAATTTATATGACCTTATTTCAAAGTCTATCTTCAAGGAACAAATTTTATTAAGGGAAAAATCTCTATCTTCATAATTACAGTTGTTGGAAGAGGCTGAGAAAAATTGAGATTTTGCATTTTTCGAAATGCAGTTTTCAACGAAAATGAAACCAGACTTTTTTCTTTAACGTCCAATAAATAACAAACAATGTAGTAAAAAAAGGGAGGAATTTATTTGAACACTTTGAAAATATCCAGGGAGATTTATGTTTAGTTTCCTCCAAAATTATAATATCGGTTTCAAATTCAAGGGGCCGCAACTCAGCCAGGTCGATTGGGGAGTATCAATTTTGGAGAAAATCGACTGAACGGTTTAGCCGCTAGCGTTGTTCACGGACGGACGGACAGACATGCCGTCATTCGATTTTTCAGTATCAAGGACTTACAAAACGGATTCTGGCTTCACTACGTGTAAGAGTTTTTTTTCTAAATTTAGCAATTGGATTTATCTACTTCTAGATTTCTAGGGCCCTGAATCAAAAGTTTTTCTGCCAAAAATTCGCATTGTTTCGCACATTACGTAACTTTCTCTCTACTGCCATAGCGAGAAAGTAAAAATACTAATTCGCACATTGGATAATCTTATGTTTAGTATCCTTAGGCTATGGTCGGTTTTCTTCTCAGTGCCCATACGCGAGTCACTAGACGTGAATGTCAGTTAGGCGATTGCTGCATCTGGTAAGATGCCAAAGGAGCCGGTTCTTGGTAAGACACTTTGTACCACACAGTTGTGCTAACAGAATTCAGAAAAAAACCTTGAATGCAACTTTCACTCTGGTATTATCATCAATATTGCGTATGCCAATTTTATTTTTATTTCTTTGAGAGAATGCAAATAGCGATTCTCTTATGGAAGAACACTGTTATTTATAAATAAAGAGTGTTACGTATTTCTTTACTCTTAGATTACGTAGTTCTTCCGTGGTTTCTTCTTGCTGTTAAGAATAGGAAATCAACAGATTTTGACTTTTGAAGTATCAAAATATTTCAAGGAGTGTCATTAAGTTATGATGAGTTACATGAAAATCAATATGGTTGCCACTGATGAATGGCACTTATTATTTTGTCAACATCTTATGTATCAGCTTGAATAGTTTATTTCTGAACTGCACCTCAACGTTGTCGCTTACACTTAAGACATTTTCTCGCGAGTGCGTTAAATTTAAGCTTCTCTTGAGCTTGAACTTTAAAATAAATAATTTCGTAAAATGTTTTCGTCGACTTATGATTTTTGTCAGAATGTGTGTTTGTGGTTGCCCTTACCTTCAAGAGTGTGTAACACTGATTCGAGGACGATCCGCTACAGGGCAGGCAGTCTCACGCTCTGACCCAAACGAAAGCGAGCAACGGGTGTTAATATTGTCACGTGAGCATTTATGGTCTCTCTCAACCCTAGAACAGTACTGTGGTGTTGAAGGAACCTAATTACGTCCTAAAATGGGGCCATTACCATACGGTGGGCCCCATAAAATGGGGTCTATGACCATACTCTTCATCTTTTAAATCGAAAACGAGTACGGATGAATTTTATGTCAAAAAGTAGAAAAAAAATACGAGATCAGGTGAATCAAAAATAATACTTGAAGAGAAGCGAGGGGGTGATATATTATTATCTGTGATTACATAGTGGGGTTTTCACTCTCTTCTGATCTATCCAATACTTTTATCTAAATCCTCAGAAGTTAGAACCTCAAATTCACTTAATCTTTCGTCAGACGTTCTCAAAACATCCTTAAAAATGTAAAGGTGATTGAGTACATGACTAAAAGAATAACAAAAGAATTACCAATATCTCATCTATAAAACAAACAAGAATGTCCTGTAATATGGTCGTATATACTGCTCTGTTCCATACGTGTTATAAAATTTCCTACCGCGTGAAGGAGAAAAAAACTGGTGTTTGAGCAAAGCTGATTTAGCAACTGCGTTGGCCAATTGAGGATAGCCTCAAATGGTACGGATCAGCTTTTGCGGACGTATCAAGCCTCAACGTCATTGACATCGGATCCCCGTTGATACCCCAGTAGGGAAGAAGTTCGTTGTAGACCTAACACCAACCCATGCGAATTGCCCGCGCGCGGCCATGCACCGAGCAAGCGATGTTTGTATTGCGAGGAGGGCAACGCGCGATCGGCTGGCCGGAGGCGGCAGCGGTGGCGGCGGCGGCGGTGGTGGCGGCGGCGGCGGCGGCGGCGGCGGCGGCGGCGGCGTGCACCGAGGTGGTGGGAGGCGGCGGCGGTGACGGCGGCGGGCGCCGCGGCGGCCGCAACAGACGCGACCGGGACGGCGTCGCGACTGGCAGCAAGACATCAGTTTCTACCGCCCACCGCCCACCGTCGCCCCAGCGCCGCGAGGTAAGTCACGTCACCTGCGCCCGCGTCCGCGCTCCATCCGCTGACGCCCGCGCCGCGTCACACGCCGCCCCACCCGGCCCCGCGCCGCCCGGCGCCGCCCCGCGCAGCCTCGAGCCGGCATCTTCCGACGAAAGCGGAAGTCCGGTTGCGCCTTTCCCTTTCTCGCCACCGCGGCGCGCCGTCCGCGCTTCTATTTACTCTCATTTTCTCCCCCCGCCCCGCCGCTCCGCTCCGCTCCACTCCACTCCGCGCCGTTCGTCTCCGGCGGGAGAGAGTGGCTGCCGGCCGCCCGCCCGCGCCGCGGCTCGTCTCGCCGCGCCGCGGTTCCTTCATTCCGGCGCGCCGGCTCGCCTGCGCTGCGTCCTCCGTCGCCCCCGATCGCCCCGATCGCCCCGCCGCCCGCCCCGCGCGGGATGCGCCGCCCGCCGCGTCGCCCCCGCCGCAGGTGGGTGCCCGGCCACGACAGCGCGGTCCAGCGCGTCTGTGAGTGAGTGAGTGCGGAGCTCCTGTGATCGTGAAAGTGACAGTGGTGGTGGTGGTGGTGGTGGTGCGGAATAGGTCATCGTGGTCGCTTGCCGCAAGAGTCGTGTGTGGCTGCGCAACCGGCAATCCTTTTTCTCGGGCGCGGAGGCAGTCGCCGCCGCCGCACGGTTTTCGTGACGCAAGGGGCGAAGCGGCGCCTGCGGGGCTGAACCAGGAGGAACCGCGGAAGGCTTAACCTAGCGCCCGCCCGCCAGCCCGCCCGCGCTTCCGCACTCCCAAGGACGCGCCGCCGGAACGGGCAGAAGACGGCGGGACCTCGGTATCTCGAACCTCGGCTTGTGGCGATTCAAATTTTGGTGTGTACAGAGAAGTTGAATAAGAATGTTCGAAATTTGCGTTTGTTCAGTTCGAGGTATCAAGGTTCTACTATAGTTTGAGGTGGTGCCTGAAATTTGAAAAGATCTTGTGGTACTGAAGAATGTATTCAGTCGTGCCATAGTCATATAAATCCGATATCTTGGGTTCAATTCCAGTTTAAGGTTTAGCCTAGCGCCCCGCGCCCGCCAGCACACCAGTGTTTCCGCACCCCAAGCACGCGCCACCGAAACGTACAGAAGACAGCGCAAACTCTGTATCTCGAATCTCAGGGAGAGAATCATCAAGTTTGAGATATGAAATGTTTCGACTTACGAAGATTCACATTCTGTGTGTAAAGAGAAGCTAAATCGAAACTCGAACAATTGAAAATTTGTGATAGTTCAGTTCGAGGTATCGAGGTTCCACTGTTCTTGAAAGCGGTGCCTGAAATTAGAAAATATCTTGTGGTGCAGATGAATGTATTCAATCATATTGTAGATATATAAATCCGATATCTTGGATACAACTCCAGTTCGTTTTGTTGCTATATTTACTATCTTATTTTGTCGAAGTCGATTTGAGTGTGTGAAATTGCTACTTGCAAAACTAATTCAAAGCATATATGTATATTAAAATTCAAGGGATTTATTCTACGGAATTTCAAGAGATTTCTTCTACAAGAACTGTTTTCTACTTTTTCAAATATAATGAAAATTGAATTACCCATACCATTCATAATACATAATGCGAAATATTACAATATAATCATATTACTAATATTTTTGTAATAGAAATATCCATCCTTATTACTAATATTCTTATCCTTGAAAGTTGGATAATGAAGTTTCCGTCTTTGATGAATACGTTCCTTTCTCTCTGACGATTGTCCTTCCTTCTTTTAGGGTTTAATTGCGATTCATACGCATGATTTAGAAATATTTGTATTTGCTTGCTTGAAAAACGCTTTAGTTCCGCTCCGTCCGGTAGAGCAGTAGTTGCCAGCCTTCCTGACCATTAAATTGTATACCATTGAAGTTCTTAAAAAACTTTTGATAATAATCATGACGGAATCTTCAATATATCAAAAGAAATAGAATTTGTTTCATATCATATAAATGGTTATGGGAAAGGAAAAAAAGATAAGCAATATTTCACAAGACCTTTTTTATATCTTATTACATTCGAACATAAATCTTGCTAGTATTTTTTCTCATCTCCTAGGTTCTATAGAAGTAAAGAGATTAATATGAGATTTTTTGGAATATTAGTTCTTGTTCTACTCGTTAATGAAATTACAAAACATTACTGACGAAAACTCAGTTTTATAGATTTCTTACTTAATTACTGTAAAAAATGGATTTAAACAGGCCTTTAATTATTGCTAACAATAACAAAGTGACTTAATTACTAAGTAATTGAAGCTTATTTAATATTTACTAATTAGAGTGTGATTTTAGATCCTACTTGTGGTAGAATAAATTAACGAATTTACGTCTTTACCAGAAGATTGGCAGAATGCAAAGTGCCCAGAAAGCGTTGGTGCGGCTGTGGCCCGCGGATGGCGTCACCGCAACCCCCTGGGCCGGTGGGATCGCTCTCTCGCGGAGACGCCCCTCGCCTCAGGCTAGCCCCCCCCCCCCCCCCCCCGCACGGCGCAGAACAAGTTTACACACTGATCTCTGCAGAGAAATGGATGAAGCAAGGTCCATCAGAACGCTGCGCTGGGAAAGGTACTGACCGGGAGGTCCTACGTTCGACCGGCAGGAATTTTTGACTCTAGCTTATCAGCTAGATCGAATTCAGCCTGTCTGAATTTTAGCGGCCGGCTGCTCTGATCGGCAGTTTTACGTGATTTCTCCCATCAACACCAGGCGAATTCCGGAACAGTACCCTAACAAACGGACCTCGGACCGCGTGCGATCTTTCCTTCCTTTTCTTTGTCATATCCTCGCCCCTTACTTTCTCACACTAACACTTACATGTAATACACAACAAGACAGGTCGAGCTTAGAACTTCTCCCGGCAGTGCGGTGCCCGGCTGGTGGGAGATATGTTTCGGGAAAACCCTGATAGTAGGTCGGCGCCGGATATCACCATCCATCGGTGAAGATGACCGATGGATGAAAAGAGAGAAACCTCCCGAGAAAAAAACATGCACTACACACATGCACGGTTCTAATGACGGCTGTTTTACGGGCCCGGAATCACTAATCAATTAATCCAAAAAGAGCGCTGCAAAGAGCACCTTCCCGCGACGGATGCGAAGGCAGCGTCCACGACACACAAGTGCGTCCCTTTCAGACCCGATTTACAAGACTCCCTTCGAGGAACGTGTGTGTGGCTTACGAGGAATATCAGAAGTGCACTGCGTATGGGTGCGTTTGCGAAAACTTCCGAATCGTTTGACAAAAGGAGGCATGGGAGGGAGGATTATGGGTCAGGATGGTGATCTGGGGATTGTCAGGTCGTTTCTTTCGGAACTGACAGGTTCATTTATTTCGTTAAATAAGCATGAGTTTCGAGTAGGTGAGTTTTAGAATGAAGCACGCACGACAATCTCTTTAGCAAAGGAACAGATATATTGACAGGATTACGACAGAATTAATGGCAGGTTTGCAAGCAATATA
Source organism: Gryllus longicercus (assembly GCA_038098605.1). Lineage (NCBI taxonomy): Eukaryota > Metazoa > Arthropoda > Insecta > Orthoptera > Gryllidae > Gryllus > Gryllus longicercus. The sequence continues at coordinate 1,033,279 of JAZDUA010000441.1, forward strand.
TTTCACAGTAACTAAATTACGAGCTACAATAAATTATCTTCGTCTGTCTGGGTGGCGCTGGGATCTAGAGCAGTATCCAAGCACAGGGAGTTGAATGCAGAGAACGAATCATATTTGCTATTTTTTGTTTGATACATTAACAAGGTAAACTAATATTTTCAGTTTAAGTAGAATCGTTAACATTGTATGCATTTTTTGATATTTTTATTGATTTATATTTAAAATGCGACCAAGACCTCTAAGTACTTGTCGAGAAAGGTAGAGGCGTAAAAATTCTACTTTCTAGGATTTTTGTAGCTTCCGCTTTTGAACTTACTGACGCGTTGATTACTGACGAAATCCAGGTTTACCTGCACTCTTCTTGTGGAGAGTGCTCACATATTATTAACACTTCTACTCTCTTTCCCAGTTTTCCCCCCATTTTCTTGATTTCTGATTACTTTTTTCTCGTTTTGTTAAGTGTTTATTGCTTTAATTAAACCCAAAACTGAAATACATTCAATTTCTCCATTTCAAACGAAAAAATAAGAGATTAAAACGTTTATGAAATTGATTTATGTTGAACACTATTTTATCTGTAAATATGTTTATAACTTAAATGACTCAGTGAAAACTTTATCAGTATCTAATAACTGAACATTCGATAAATATTTCTCTCCCTCATAAGAAAAATATTAGGGGATAGAATTATGTCTTGCATGACAGAATCATGTTGGGTTAAGTACAGGTTCCTAGAAGGCGTGGGATTCTTTGCCTGGATGCTTCTAACTATTGAATACTTATTGATCTTTTCTGACAAAGCACTGAGACCACCAGGTTAACGAACGTTCTTGCATAAACAAATATTTTTTTAATTTTTAAAGAAGTCTTTCAGTTCGTTTCTTGTTTTGCAGGAGAACGGTTTTCGACCGTTTGTAAGGTGTTATCAATGAATTCACTATTGAGAGGCTACTGTGCAACGAAGCAAACGCGTTCTCTGTCAATTGGAATAACCCCAGAGTCCAGTCATTTCGGTCATTACTAATGATGTGGGTCTAGTGCTGCCACGTTTGATGATCTCGAATTGTAAATGGTGATTATATTTTAATGTCTCCTCTTAAGTATTTTTATTTAACTGACATACAAAGTCTTTATACCTGTAACCAACTTGTTTCCATTACATTATTATGTCTTAGTTTCTCATAAATTTTTTTAGCGTTTCAAACAGGTGATAATATATGTGCTTTTAACTGTTGAAAAGGTAATCACTTAAAGATTGAACGTGACAATAACATGTTCTTTTATGACAACATCAATACCTACGCTTCTCTATTGTATTCGCCGCATATTAGCCTTCCCTCAACTAATTGGTATATGAGTTGAATCAGTAAAGTGTACTTTTCACTGATTGCCTCAATCTTATAAGAACGTTTTAAAATAAGAATGGTTGTGATAGTTCATTGTGTTAAACTGGAGTTATATTTCAAGTTACACGTTAATTGTCTTGTTCCACCTTCTCGAATCACATTTCATTGAGTCTTCCTTGGTTATAAAAACTCATACTATTTGGAATTGATTGATTTTCATAGAGTTAATTTAATTACAAGAAACCTAATGACAGCCACTATAAACGTATACCATTTCAAAAATTACACGAGAATTTGACATTCCTATGACTCAAAAATGTATTGCGAAACTTTAAAAGGATGCGCTGACAACCTAGACGGGACACTACGTAAATAGAACTCGATTAAGTTTTCTTCTTCTCGAAATCCTTTGAAGTTTCGTGTATAATTTTCTTTGAGTCATTATCGCGCTTTGATCGTTTCGACATAGCAATGACTGAATTTCGCATAAGAAATGCGAATCCTGCGTGAAAACTATCTTTAGTAACGCTTTTCTGGTCCGAATTCGTTCGTCCCCTGCCACTAGCGCGTCGTGCATTCAACAACCCCCTCAATCCAATCGCCGATGGGATGCGTGTACGTCTCGTGTGGGACATGGCACGAACGTGCGGCGTAGGGAACATCTTAATGCATTCGGGGCACGTAAATGGAGACAGGCGTTCACAAGGTCTCGATCGCTGCCCCTTATTCGGAACAGAGAGAAGCGGACAGTTCGTCACAGGACACTGCTGTATCCGGATTTATTATTTATTTTATTTTATTTTATTATTTTTTTTGCGCGAGAAACAATTGTTATTAGAAAACTGGAGAATAATGTCTGGGACCTTTAATGAAACATTTTTTCGAGATACATTTACTGTATTTTGATATTAATCCAACGAGAAAAAAGCTCGGGTACCACCTTTACGACTATTTTTAGTATAGGAAAAGGAAAGTGCGGGTTAATCATGAAGTATACAAATGGAGTTTTGAGTTGCAGCTAATTTAACATTTAGTAGACACTGATTAATCACTGCTGGACTAAGAAATTGAGTAGTGTGTTTTCCTGCCATCTGAGAAGAGAATGGAAACTTACAATACTGAATGAGAAAACTTGACAAAGATCACCGCAGTATGCACAGCTTTAACGCAAAATTGTAGCTTGACTATCTCTCATTGACTCTTTCAAAAGTAAAATTAATTGTTTAAACAATTAGTCACCCGATCGGACATCGAGCTCAAATTTCTTCATGTAGTATGCCCAATAGCTCTAACCATCGAGTGAATAGATGCTTTAGGCAGCAGGGTATCAAAAAGGTGTGAGCATAAAAATAAAATTAGTCCCTCAACATAATGCAATCGTCGAATTGCAAAATTTGTGTTCCCGGGGCGTCGACTACGGTGGTTATTAATCCCGTAACTGTGGTGCATAATATATTTCGCGACGTTCCTCCCTCGCAGGGACATGATATCCGGATTCTATCTACAGTCGGCTTGCGAGGTCTTCCCTTCTCTATGCATTATTTCAAGCAATAGCCTCCCTCCCCTCGGGACTAGGTCGAAACCTCCAACTGGCCTCCTGAGACGTGTAGTAGTGTAATGCGGAAGAGGATGTGAAGAAGAAAGAAAGATCGCGTGTGGTCCATAGGATGTTGTGAGGTGTCCGTTAGGATGCTGTTCCAGCATTCTTCTGGTAATGAGCCGAAGAACCACTGAAAACTACCGATCGAAGCAGTTGTTTGCTACAATTCTTCTCCAAACAGCCTCCTATAAACGAAAACCTACCTCTGTGGGGACTCAAACCTTAGAACCAACCATACAGGGGCAAGGTCAATGCTTCCACTGAGCCCTCTCAGCTACTTCAACCGCTGAATGTCTTCCGAGTGCTTGTACACTACATTAGGGATTCCATTTATTTCGGCAGGGGATACAGTCCCCTAGCCCCTTCCGTATCCTCGTTTGATTATTTCCTGTTTCCTGGCGTGTCGACTGCCAAGGCCATTAATCCCGTTTGTGTAGTGCTTTCTTTTATCGCGGGAGTTGGCGGTGATCTTCCTCAGCTGGCTGGCGAGATCCGGTCCCGACCTACGTCGGCTAACGGTGTTTTCCTCAACCAAGTATCTCCCACTAGCGGGGCACCGCCCCAGCCGGCACACACTCTCAGCGCCCGACCTGTCTCCCGACGTCGTTTGATTTTCGCGTAGCGCGGCTTGGGGCCTTCGCCGCCCCGCCCGCCGGCTGGGAGTGTGCGAGGGCGGGCCGCCAGGCGCTGGGGGCGGGGGAGGCATTGGGATGCGCGGAGTGCGCCGCGGTGTGCCAACGGCTGCGTGCGCGGCAGCGGCGGTGGCGGCGGCGACGTCGCGTCGCGTCGACGTCAGGAGTCGCGGCGCTGGCGAAGGCCGCGTCCGCCGCCGCCCGCCCGCGGCCGCGCCCCTCACCAGACGACGGCCGCCTGCGCCTCAGGAGGATTTAGTCATTTATTTATGTCATATAACGTTAAAAATCGTTATAAGCTGCGTGACGTACAATGGAGAGAAGTGCAATATGTGCGTGGTTTCTTGAGCACTGGGATGTCTGTTGTATCTCCTGTTCTTCTTCTCAATGTGCCGTCTCCTCTTAAAAGGTTGGCTGTCATTATGGCAACAATCGGTCTTGATTTTGGCGCTCTAAACAATTCTTCAGCTGAACAACTGTACCTTGTTTTCAAATTGTCCAACCAAGATGTCATTGCTCTTGCTCCTTTGCCACAAATCTTCCCATCTAAATTATCTGCAAAATGTTATATTATCTTCTCTCATAAAATGTTCTAATAATGCAGTTTTCTTTCTTAAGTGTTTTTAAAATGTTTTTACGTTTTCCAATTCTTCTCAAGACGTCTTCGTTTGTAGTTCGTTTGTAGTAACTCCAATATGAAGTAGAGTTATGAATACACGCAACAAGGAACGTTTTTTAACAAGAATTGATGAGAAAATATTCGCTCCCATATAATAAACACTATTTGCAAAGGCCAATAGCTATAGATTTTGTCTAATATCCCGCAGCGTGCCCTTCATGAAGTAACCGACTTACTCTCGCGACAAACTGGAAAACGATTTTTGGAATATCTATATTCCCGAAAGAGTTAAAAAAAACTTACATAGAAAGTGAAACTACATTTTTGTCCAGAAGCAAAACAAGGGTTTATCTCAGCACTTGCTGGAAGGATCAGAAAAGCTTGACCAAAAACCTGGTCGAGATGAGCATCATTGACTCAGAAATTGAGGTACAATAGTTGTTCATGGCTTATTTGGTTTAATAAAATTATTCAGTCTAAATGGTAACTAATACATTAGATATCTTATGTAAAATGAATATTATTTTGCTCTTTGATGCTCAATATAGTCTCTAATTGTGTAGAAGAAATGATTTTACTTGACACTTAAACTTGTGAATCGATTTTCATTGTTTAATGTTTTTAATTAATTGTTAATTGGGTAAGACTAGAAAGACCTTTTCCCAGGAGGAATCTTTTTACTTAACACCAAAATGGCGTTGTTGATACGTATCCACTTTCACTCTCCTAAGTCAAACTTTACGAACTGACATTCGTTTCGTAGAGTTCGCACGTGATAACTGTGCACTCAACGACCGTTAAAATGGGAGTGTTGGCTGCCCATCAACGGTCGACCAGTGCCAGCACACGCACCTCGTGCGAACTCTGCTGTTTCGACAACGCTCATTAGTGTCTTAATAATTCATGGCTCACTAATTATACACAAGTGCTATAAAGCACGTATTATAAGATTGGAAAAGAATCAAACTGCGGATTGGAAAAGGATCAAACTGCCGATTGTGATAATCAGTTGATTATTGTAATAAGATGTTACAATACGAATAAGTAATGTAACTTCAAATTAATTTCTCCCCATAGCACGTCACACACAGTTATTAACTGTTATTGACGTAAATAAATATGTAAATAAATAAATATCTTACGTTTTATCTTTGCAAAAACTCCAATGTACTATCGATTTCGTTTAAATTCAATCATTGACCCTCCTAAACGTGACAGACTAAGTTCATAGTAGTAAATAGGGTCTCATGGATTCTTAGAACACTTGTGCAATAATAACTCTTAATATGAAACAGATTTCGTAAACTTTGGCTTTGAGCATAAAAATAAAGCATACAAATGATTTTTTTTAAATTAGCATTATTACAACGTTTGTAAGAATCCTATGCACGGATTGGGCGCTGGTGTCACAGATGGAGGGAGAGAGCCCTTTGTCGGTATCAAGAACCCTCAGAGCTTGGATTTTGACAACTCTACGTACATGAGAAAAATATGAGGAAGAATAATAAATTTACGGTATCAGAGACAAATCGTAATTTTCTGTTGAAAAATCGCCACTTGATCCTGCACCGTTACGTAACTCCCCCTATACCCTGTGTAAGAGAAAGAAAAATGCAGGAAATCAGTGTCAGAGTCAAGGAAACAGTCACAGACGTCATGATTGCCCTTGACGAAAAGTTGATATAATTCTGCCAGAAAATGAATTACATGTGACCAAGGCTATGTGACAGAAAAAAAAATTCGTGAAGAAGCGTTTTGATAATAATGTGAACTTGCACGTGAGCGAAAGAATAATTAACTTGTCAAAATTACATCCAAAATCTGTCTTTAGTTTTTACATCCATAACTTAAGTAAAATATAATGAATAAACATACATAAAATACGCTTCATCATTTTTATAAATTTGGTGAATTGCTATTTGTTGTATCACCTATTATTGAGGAAATTATCTTCACATATATACATAACGCGGTACCCAAGCTACGTTTCAAATTAGTGGTGCGCAACAGCACACACTTTCTCATACTATTGAAAACTGTTATACAATATTTTGCATCTACATATCCATCAACACTTTAACCACCTCATGAAAAACTATTAACCAAACTGAGCACTATAGTTAAAAAATACGCATCTATATTATTTTCAAATTTCAAAGGTTTTAGTAAAAATATATCTTTGCCATTGAATTGAGTGATTTGTAGTTCATTCTAACAGAAAATATTTATAAAAACAAAAATATTTACACAGATTTGGATTCGAACCCAAGCGCTGTGGGTGAAAAGTCGATGCTCTCCTTGTGCCTTACTATGCTCCATCTGGATCATGAAAAATTATCGTTTACTAGGTTAGAATACATTCTTAATACTCTTTCAATTTTCCATATTTCAACTCGAAATTACGCACAACTAGGTACTATTGAAGATCTAATATTGAAAAAGTATTCCTTAACAAATAACTACCTAGCTTCAATATTAAAGGCGTAAAACAAATTTGGAAAAAAGTCCAGTTTTGAAAATTTCAAAGTCTTTAAAAAAGATATATACCTCATTTTTAAAACATGTTTACTGTATAGAAGTAAAATACTGAAAGAAACAAGTGGTGATACTGTAGCGTTTTCTTTCTTGCATTATTTGTAACTTCGGCAAATTTCAAACATTCAGAGATTTCAATAAATGTTAGACTTGCTCCATTTTTAATTGTCCTTTGCTTTACACGAGGGAAAATTTTCAAGAAACAGTTTTGAACAACAATTTGAGAAACAATTTTTTTTTAAAATTTCCTTTATTTCAAGCAAAAAGACACGAAAACTTCTAGTGTTTTTCAAAAAAAAATATGGCATTATTTAAAGATAAACCGTTTGGAACAGATTTCGTTAACGAAAAATTCTTTATTTTCATTCTCTTCTTCTTTCAGTTTAGTGACATATTCTCCAAAGTAATTGTTTAGACTATTATATTTCTTCGCTCACAGAAATTGTAATGTCAACCATTGTAAGTAATCTAAGGTTTCTGTGAGGCTTATCAGCGCTATTCGGTTCGGGATAACTAAAGACAGATATTTCCTGGTAAAGAACAGTCCAAACCAAAATTTTGCGAGCTGAGTCCACGTGAACGAAAGGACGCAGTCGTGATTAGATCAGTAATATATCCAAAAGCGTGATTTGTTCATCTGAACTGTTTTCGATAAAATGTTTTACGTCTTCTTTACTTTTAGGGCATTGTTAAAACATTTAAGTAGCATTTAATTTATCATTTTTGGTTATGATTTAAGCCATAAAAATCCACCCCCACTACTATCTCTAAAGATGCCTATAAAAAATAGGATACGTGACAGATTTTCCCGTTCAGGAACACACGTGTGTCGGTAGCCATCATTCGGAAAATAAACTTGCAAGAAACAAAATCCGCCAGATTTTTATTTTCTCTGGAATACGAATCACGAGTCCGAATCCTAAAGGTTCCTGTTCTAGAAATTGCCTCCGGCTCCTCTCCCGGACGGAATTGATCCGCGGAAGGGCGATGCATCCGGTTGCGGAGAGGAGAGGCAGAACCCTGGCAAAGCGACCGGGGGAGATGGCTCAAGGCATCAACTGATGTCACTACAGTCTCTCTGACAGGTCCTAGGATCACGTCCCAACGGTGGCAGGATTTTCAACACTCACCACACAGCTAGGTTGAATTCAGTCGCTGTCCGGAGGAGAATTCTAGCCGCCGCGCCGGCTGCTTTGATCGGTAGTTTTTCTTGATTTCTTCGATCCACACTAGGCCGATGCTGGAGCAGTACCTTAACAAACGGACCACGGACCGCGCGCAATCTTTCGTACCTCTTCCTTGTCCTATCTTCACCCCTTAGTTAGACACACACACACACACACACACACACACACACACACACACTAACATGCTCTACACTACCTCACTGCCGGGAGACCGGTCGGGAGCTTAGAACTTGTCCCGGTTGGGGCGGTGCCTTGCTGGTGGGAGATACCTGGTTGAGAAAACCCGCTAGCCGACGGTAGGTCGGTGCAAGATCTCACCATCCAGCGGAGGAAGATCACTGTCGATCCCGAGGAAAACAAACATGCTGTACACTTAAGAGACCAACGACCTCCGTAGTTGACGAGTACGGAATCACTAACAGCCAATCAACCTGGTACAGTGCAAACATTTTATAAAAGTGTAGGTCGCGCGGGGATTTTGTCTCAGCGAACGTGGCCACGGACGCAGGGCAAATTGAGACAGGGCGATCGGTAGAATCGATGAAGAGGGACGGCAACTTTCCGCCACCAGAAAGTTTGAATTGTACTCAAGTTGTAGTAAATGCTGGAACTGCACTCCATCGGCTCTGAAACATTCTTGTTATCTCCTAAACACGCTCTGGTTCACTCGGTTAAGGATATCCTGTGGTATTATAGAGATCTGTTGTTGTATATTGTGCCTTAATTCTTCTCTCGAGTCGCGATTTGTCGCTTATAGCGTCGGCTCTTTCGGAGATCCTCACAGGAAAAATCGCACGGCGTCAGATCAGGTTAGGGTGCATGCGACAAAACACGTGTGATAATTATGTCTCCATAAATGGTATTTAAACTCTTAACGAAGCAGAAGATATGTGTGAACTTGCAAAGTTATGTTGAAAATGAGCGTAATTACGTTCATTTGACAAAATTTGGCAGAAAGGATACGATGTGCATAACTGCTTTTTTAGGCGCATTTTTAATTACAGACCACAAACACTTTCTGTTTGAGGGAGAACTGCGAACGAGCCATCACAAAACTAGAGAGCATGCCTTTTGCAGGACGAGTCCCACGAAACCTCCAAGGGAGTTCAGTACACCGTTCCCCGGAGAGTGAAGACCTGCGTCAAGCTAGCACCCTCCCTTCTCAGAAATTTACAATCAACTAACCTATCATTTTGTACTAATTACAAAAAAATTATGTACGAAATTTTTAAAAAATGTACCTTATTATAAATTAAAAAACTTCATGCAAAAGTGTGGCTGCCAGCTTCACGTCAATAATTTTAATCAAAACTATCGAGAACAGTCTCCGGCCGATAGAAGATCATAAGCCCATTGCGGTGCTTGAACCTTATTACGGGTACAGAACTCCGGTGGCGGCCAGCTGACGATGTCACTGCAGTCTCTGGCAACATGCAGTCTCATACCTCATACGCACATTTTCAGGCTGAGAGGGAATCTGGAAGGAGTAAAGTTATTAAGGTGCTACGTGGGGATTGGGTAAGCCTCAAAATTCCGCAACATTAAAGCAAACATCCATACCCGAGCCTGCAAACCCCGCAACTCAAGGCTGCCGCCATAACCTCTGAGCTAAGGTTTTAGCCGCATTTTAGACTTCACGCGGGGAATCTGCATTCGGCCGACCGCCCAGAAGGAGACGGCTACACTGAAGGGCGTCTCAAAAACATTGAATTCCTAGCGTTTTGCCAGGCAGCCTCGGCATAAAAAAATACTTTCACATTTCGTGTCAAAAAGCACATGATAAAACCAGTGGAACAAATTACTAACGGAGCTGAAACAAATTTCTGCTCGATTAAAATCGCTAGCTCCATTAAGCTACCCAATGTTTTCTGATCAACTATAGCATGCGAAGGGTACCGTCGACGTCTACAGTGCGACTATTTTTATAAGTTCGAGCTGTCACTCGAACTCTGTCAAGCTGGCATCCCTACGTTTCAGAAATTCAAAATTAATCAATCAATCAAGAACCAATTTCACCAAAAATCGCTTTGAAAGTTGGGACATCTCACAAACTTTCGAGAAGCAACGATGCGTGGACTGTCTGTAGGAAAGTTAGGAAAGTTCCACACATTCACTCTACGAAGAAAAACCACAAAATTGTTTCATGTTCTTCAGTATTAATTATCGAAGAAAAATAAAATGAGGCAGGCATGAACATTCCGCAACAATATTGTACAATAACTACTCATTAAGAACAAAAAGTTCAACAACGTTCTGAAAATGCAATAGAAATGTTTCATATTGTACAAACACTCGTATTTGTCACATGTTGTAGGGATTTGTATCAGATTGCAAAGAAATGCGATTGTTCACAAAAGTAAAAAAGTAAAGTAATAAACACATAGTTAAAAGTACTATCTTTTTTGTAAAATGATTAATTTGTCAGACGATTTCTAAGCAATGCGTTTACGTATAATTACAAATATTTGTGTTTCAAAACACTCTAAACTTAAGAAAACTTTCTATATTAACTTCTCTAACAACCTTACACTCTCATGTTTTCTCAGGTATGAAATGTCGAATGCTTTCAATAGATTGATTACAACTCTCAGAATGGAATAGTGATCAAGTGGCGGCAGATACGTGATCATTCTATTTATTTTATAATTTTGTTACGACTTGGTGTTTATACTATTAAATGGTTAATAGTAACAAGCGATAAAACATCTAGACTCACTATCTTTCATTTAAATCCAAAACTACTAAATTTGGCTATGAGAAAAGTTCCAATTAAAAACAAAAGCAAACCGTGAGTTTTTTAAATATCAAGATTTTTGCAATTTTTCGCATGTCACAGGTTGTGGTTACGCCTTAGAAACTTCATGTAAAAAAAACAAAAATTGAAATATCTAAATGATCTCAGGAACGGCACAGTTGTCAAGTTTCAGCTGAAACTCTTCTAATCTAACAGAATTATGCGTGACACATTCATTCATTCGTCCAGATTTTCGAATGCAAAATTGCATATATCTCCTCTCCATTTTCATACAATGTGATTAAATTTGGAGTAGAATTAATAAATTCGAATCCTGACGTGTGTGCACAGTTGTAGTTGAAAATAATATTAAACACTGATTTTACTACCGAAAATTCGAACGTATTGTTGAGGTTGTTCTAATCCCTGTACTGTAGGGAGAAAAAGTAAATATGGAGTCATCAGCTCAAAAAAACAAACGTCGCAGATCATTACATATTCATATTATCCATGTGATGTGTGAATCACAGTATTATACTCCTTTAATTTGCTTGAAAATAAAGGGTGTTTAGAGTTGTTAAAAATACTTTTTTTTCTATTTAGAAGCGCAATTTACAATATTTTAAGAAATCGCGTGTACTATCCAAGAAATATCCATTTAACTTACAATAACTAGATCTACATGACTGAACCACTGCGCCCGAATCCATATTATTCTTTATCGCAAATCTTACGCGCTTTCTCTGCAACTTTCTAGGCACGACATTCATTTTTGAGAGACTGGTGTAAGATTTACATTATTAGCCCTAGGCTACGAGGAGTAAGGTAGGTAAGGTAACGCGTTACGTTGGCCATTACTGTTCTAACAAGTCACCTGACTCGTCTCTTCTGTGGCGCTAAGAAGTGGATGCTAGGGTTAAGGTTCTCTTAGTGTGTAAAAAGGCAGATTTATCTGAGGGCAGGAAGCATCAGTCGATAACGGGGATGTTAAAAGCTAACGTTTGTGCCACAGATGGTGATGACGAATCGCGGTAAGCCAGAATGGTAAATAAAAGCATTTGATGGGGCGTATCTTGTTGCTGACACGCCAACATGGATGAATGAAACTCTCATACTCCGAACGTACGAGTATGTATTTGGGTCACAAAGCTCCTAATAGGTAGGTGGGTCACTCAACTCTTAAAAGCTCTTCCTTGTTGGTTCAGCGCACTACGAATAGTCGGATGTTTTCCTCCATTCCACAGCAGGAACATACTACATTCAGTAGTATTGCTAAACGAAAGGTAAACAAAAAATTACACGATTCATGGTTTCCTTACAATCTGGTTTTTGCTGTGGTGTTCAATGAACATTTATGTGCTCACTTACAAAATCAACATGAGAAATCTGAACTTTGTCCTCTACAATTACGTTAAGCTATTAAGTAGTTTGAATTATGAGACACCCATTGAATGAGTATCACCGGTGATGAAAGATTAAAAAAAAACGTATTAACATTTTTAGTGCATGGAACGTCATCAGAGATCTCGCAATGCACTGGTACTGACTGCTTCAGACCGTGAAACCAGGGCACTACGCGATATCACACGCGAGAGTTCCGTGTTGACGGCAACGTGTTTCATATAGAGGACAAATTATTACGATCCCCTTTCTCGGTCACGAAAAATAATGCGAGGAGATGGTGAAACATTCCGACTCTGCAAAAAGCTCATTGGGGGCCGCGAGTCCTGCCGCGTTACGTAAGCACCGGTCGCCAGCACTACTGTAAATACTTACCACACTTTGGAAAGTTGAATCACCTAGTAGCGCCTGTACGCGGTGGACCCGGACCGCCCCGCCTCCTCCCCCCCGTGTAGGTCGCGGACTGCTCTGCAAACTGTCACTTGCACTGTCACTTGCACATGTCACTTGCACATGTCACTTGCACATGTCACTTGCACATGTCACTTGGGCATGTCACTTGGGCATGTCACTTGGGCATGTCACTTGGGCATGTCACTTGGGCATGTCACTTGGGCATGTCACTTGCACATGTCACTTGCACATGTCACTTGCACATGTCACTTGCACATGTCACTTGGACATGTCACTTGGACATGTCACTTGGACATGTCACTTGGACATGTCACTTGGACATGTCACTTGGACATGTCCCTTGGACATGTCCCTTGGACATGTCGCTTGGACATGTCGCTTGGACATGTCGCTTGGACATGTCGCTTGGACATGTCGCTTGGACATGTCGCTTGGACATGTCGCTTGGACATGTCGCTTGGACATGTCGCTTGGACATGTCGCTTGGACATGTCGCTTGGACATGTCGCTTGGACATGTCGCTTGGACATGTCGCTTGGACATGTCGCTTGGACATGTCGCTTGGACATGTCGCTTGGACATGTCGCTTGGACATGTCGCTTGGACATGTCGCTTGGACATGTCGCTTGGACATGTCGCTTGGACATGTCGCTTGGACATGTCGCTTGGACATGTCGCTTGGACATGTCGCTTGGACATGTCGCTTGGACATGTCGCTTGGACATGTCGCTTGGACATGTCGCTTGGACATGTCGCTTGGACATGTCGCTTGGACATGTCGCTTGGACATGTCGCTTGGACATGTCGCTTGGACATGTCGCTTGGACATGTCGCTTGGACATGTCGCTTGGACATGTCGCTTGGACATGTCGCTTGGACATGTCGCTTGGACATGTCGCTTGGACATGTCGCTTGGACATGTCGCTTGGACATGTCGCTTGGACATGTCGCTTGGACATGTCGCTTGGACATGTCGCTTGGACATGTCGCTTGGACATGTCGCTTGGACATGTCGCTTGGACATGTCGCTTGGACATGTCGCTTGGACATGTCGCTTGGACATGTCGCTTGGACATGTCGCTTGGACATGTCGCTTGGACATGTCGCTTGGACATGTCGCTTGGACATGTCGCTTGGACATGTCGCTTGGACATGTCGCTTGGACATGTCGCTTGGACATGTCGCTTGGACATGTCGCTTGGACATGTCGCTTGGACATGTCGCTTGGACATGTCGCTTGGACATGTCGCTTGGACATGTCGCTTGGACATGTCGCTTGGACATGTCGCTTGGACATGTCGCTTGGACATGTCGCTTGGACATGTCGCTTGGACATGTCGCTTGGACATGTCGCTTGGACATGTCGCTTGGACATGTCGCTTGGACATGTCGCTTGGACATGTCGCTTGGACATGTCGCTTGGACATGTCGCTTGGACATGTCGCTTGGACATGTCGCTTGGACATGTCGCTTGGACATGTCGCTTGGACATGTCGCTTGGACATGTCGCTTGGACATGTCGCTTGGACATGTCGCTTGGACATGTCGCTTGGACATGTCGCTTGGACATGTCGCTTGGACATGTCGCTTGGACATGTCGCTTGGACATGTCGCTTGGACATGTCGCTTGGACATGTCGCTTGGACATGTCGCTTGGACATGTCGCTTGGACATGTCGCTTGGACATGTCGCTTGGACATGTCGCTTGGACATGTCGCTTGGACATGTCGCTTGGACATGTCGCTTGGACATGTCGCTTGGACATGTCGCTTGGACATGTCGCTTGGACATGTCGCTTGGACATGTCGCTTGGACATGTCGCTTGGACATGTCGCTTGGACATGTCGCTTGGACATGTCGCTTGGACATGTCGCTTGGACATGTCGCTTGGACATGTCGCTTGGACATGTCGCTTGGACATGTCGCTTGGACATGTCGCTTGGACATGTCGCTTGGACATGTCGCTTGGACATGTCGCTTGGACATGTCGCTTGGACATGTCGCTTGGACATGTCGCTTGGACATGTCGCTTGGACATGTCGCTTGGACATGTCGCTTGGACATGTCGCTTGGACATGTCGCTTGGACATGTCGCTTGGACATGTCGCTTGGACATGTCGCTTGGACATGTCGCTTGGACATGTCGCTTGGACATGTCGCTTGGACATGTCGCTTGGACATGTCGCTTGGACATGTCGCTTGGACATGTCGCTTGGACATGTCGCTTGGACATGTCGCTTGGACATGTCGCTTGGACATGTCGCTTGGACATGTCGCTTGGACATGTCGCTTGGACATGTCGCTTGGACATGTCGCTTGGACATGTCGCTTGGACATGTCGCTTGGACATGTCGCTTGGACATGTCGCTTGGACATGTCGCTTGGACATGTCGCTTGGACATGTCGCTTGGACATGTCGCTTGGACATGTCGCTTGGACATGTCGCTTGGACATGTCGCTTGGACATGTCGCTTGGACATGTCGCTTGGACATGTCGCTTGGACATGTCGCTTGGACATGTCGCTTGGACATGTCGCTTGGACATGTCGCTTGGACATGTCGCTTGGACATGTCGCTTGGACATGTCGCTTGGACATGTCGCTTGGACATGTCGCTTGGACATGTCGCTTGGACATGTCGCTTGGACATGTCGCTTGCACTGTCAGCAACTGGCAGCTCGTCTTGCAAGACGTAATTAATTCATCTTTAGGTGACCCATTAACGATTTACACGCTTCGAAATGTCAAAAACTAGGGAATTGGAAAAGTGATATTTCTCGAGAGCATTTTTAGGATTCACACATACTGCACTGCGTAAGTAGTGTGGATGTTACTTGCAGGGCGTGATTGATAGATTTTATTGTGTATCCGGGTCCGATAACAAATGATATTTACCAAGATCATTTTTATCGAATTATTATTATGCATAATAGGAACATACAAAATTATTAAGCTAAAATAAGTATTAAATGAACTGCCAAATGCGCATTGCATGTAAACCTTGGAGAGATAATTCTTTCTTACAACTGCTCAGACGAGTTTTCAGAAACTGGTCTCACTTTTCGCCTCCCTCGAGGTTGAAATGTAACAGCCTGTATATCTAGCTGAAAAAATATTTTATAATAATATTCACTTTCAACATCCTTGGCCATCCGGGATGAGCCGCGTCTCGGTCAATTGGGCTGACGTTTCGGCCATCTTGCTGTGGCCTTCTTCAGAGGTGTACTGTTGCAGTATGTATTGGTTCCGGCCGCGAAAGCCTACGAATGAATATTCACTTACTTCCTAAAGATTTTATTATGTTTTGAGTTGTGCCTTAGTATATACTCCGATTTCAACATAGTGGCGCCTAGACGAACGTAGTTGGACGTAGAGGGGGACACTGTCATCCAATCGAGAGCTTCGTTAATATTTTAATTTTTTTATTGAAGCTCTCGATAGGATGACAATGTCCCTCTCACCTTCCAGCTTGTGGCTTTTAGACGTCATTATATTTAAATCATAGTATAGATGTCAGTACACTCATCTTCCACCTTTGTGTATTTGTATTTAACCATTAACTGTAAATTGACAAGAATTAACGCCCTCGGCGCAGTGAAATGCCGGGGTACCTAGTCGGTCACCCAACTAGGAACCCGCGATGTCTCGAATTCGCTTATAACCTTCCTGACTTCACGTAGTTAACGCATTCGTCTAGCAACGCTGGTTTCGCGGTCTTGGCCTTTGCATGACCGAAGGAAACCACAAAAACCCCAGTTACGATGGCCGGCACAGGAACTGAACCTGGGACTTCCAAATACGAAGTCAGCGCGCTAAGCCCTGAGTCACTTCGCTCGGTATTAATATGTTAATTCAAAAGAAAATATCATTACATTAAAAAGTCTCACAAAATTTAGCCACACTGTATGATTTACAACCAGTAATTTAGGTAAATTTAATCATGATTAAATCTTTAGTCAACGCTTCAAAGTATGAGAACCACGGCACAATACAATTATACCTTAACGGAATCTACTCTTTGGTTATATCATATCAGATCGCAAAGTCTCCGTCGACACAACAGCAATGAACGACACGAGAGAAGCCCATGCGCAGGGCACGACAGGAAGTCGCGACCCTCCAAACATTAGTTGTTAACTGCCATTCTTTTGTTTAGAATAGTACATTGTTTGATATTTGCAAAGTATTTCACCTCATTTTCGTTTCAAATTGTTCCTTATACACAGAGAGCGGTACAAGGGTTTAAAAGACGGAGTGGCGTCAGAAAGCCTGAGGACCTTCGGTCTGTAGGACATACAATATTTTATTTTTCACCTATTTTAATGATTCATATTTTCTTAATTACTAATTAATTAGATGTTACCTTTACTCGGTTTGTCTTTTCATATTTCCCTCCCATCTTCTTTTCATAATTTTCTCTCGTAATTTCCTTCATAAGAGACATGTAGCATCATTCAACTGTTTTCATATTTCCCTCGTAAACACGATCTTCTCGGCCCAGGAAAGTTACGCAGGTACATCTAGATCTATAGCAATAACGTATGAGTACAAAATTTTAACGTTGTTTAAATGTCAAAGTTTTATTCTTACCTCTCTCAAACCACGTTCTCAGAACACTAGAAATGATCATGTATCACAATAGCTAGTGAAGAAAATTCTGCCACTGTTGGTGCTCGAACCCTAGGACCTGCCGATCGAAGGCACTAGTGCAGACTGTGGTCAGCTGGCAGTGACATCAGTTGGTGCCCTACTTTCCGGGATGTAACTTCCCTGCACCGACGGTTCTAATTACCATAGCAGTTGGTACACCCGGAAACTCAAAATAATTAATTAATCAGTCATTCCATGTCCCCGCGCCACTGAGCCACATAAAACCGTTCAAGGTTAATTTCCATGACTTTTTTTTAGCGAAGGCGAGGCATATCCGAATTTCAAATATGGTCTAGCACGATGAGTTCGAATCTGGAGTCTTTCAAAAGAAGGCACGCCCCCTCTATCCTAATAGATACGGCATTTGCGAACCCGGATCTTCGTAGGTGCGCCAAGTTTAGAAGGGTTCTCGCATTAGGAGAGATGATGCCACAAGATTCTTGTTGCGACTGAACTCATCTGGTCCTCAGGCCACAATATCAATAGAACACCCTTACGCGATGTGAAGGGATGAGACTGCAAAAACAGAACCAAACATAGCGCAAAAAAGAAGCAGGAAAGGCTGTAACAAAAAAGTAGTAACTTCACTTATTATACGATTGATATTTGAGCACAACTCCGGAGTTCAATAGATGATGCACGTATATGACCACCAAGAGAAACAAAAGAAAAGCAGATGATTAGTGACTCTGAATACAAAGCAGTGATTTTGATGAGTTAATGAAGAAGAATGCAATACACAGATAGATCTTTTAGCATGAAATAAGCGCATCTGTCACTGAATTGAACAAAATAGTGATTAAACTAACTTTTTTCCATCCTTAAATCCTCTAACTTAATCCTCTATTGTCTATTCAATTCAATAAGCACCAACTGAAAATAGATTCAGTTTTTACTTTTACATATTTTTATTTTAATTAATAATTCGTAATGAACGATGAAAATTAAATTAAAAATTAATGTTAATGTTAAAAAGACTAATGACAAAACAAATTATTCATTAACTACTATGAATTGAAATTCCGCAATACTTAACTATGCTTTCTTTTTTCTGAACACCATTGCACAGGATGTACATTGCTTTCGCTCCGTACATAGAGACAGCAACAGAATAGAATAGTCGGTTTATTAAGATGTAGCATTTTAAAACTCAGCTGTTAAAACTCAAAATCGAGAATAAATACTTTTCATCAACAAATAATCAGGTAAAGAGTATCAAACATTAGGTTAAGTCAGTAGATGTCCATTTTGTTTTATGAAAAAAGTTTCGCCGCCGCCACCACCAAAGAATCAAAAGCAATTTATCTCTATATTTTTTACCCTCCATAATTTCCTGCTGTAACCATCTATATGGAACTCTATCAATTATGTATGAAACTTCAATTGCAATAATTATATCAAATAATAATAATAATAATAATAATAATAATAATAATAACAATAACAATAATAATAACTAGCGTACCCGTGCAAGACCCTCGCATGTTAATCCCCACCCTCTTCCTATCCTTCCATTATGAAGAAAAGTTCATGAATCTTGTTTATATTTTTAAAAATATTATAAATGTAACTTCAAAGTATAAAACAAATATAAAAACAATGCAATTGATGTTGGAAACAAATTTCCAATAAAGGTTTATTCAGATTATGTACTTCGAGCAATTCACACTTTCTTAAAACAACATTTTAAGTAATTATTCAATTTTCCTTGACGATTATATTTTCGCTTTTCCTATATTCACAAAAATATTAAAAAAGCTCTTTACTCTTGAGAAAGCTACCTGACTGAAACACGTTGATTTGAAAGCTTCACCGAATCACTGTACGAAGAATCTCATTCTGAAGATTAGAATGTGAACAATGTTTCTTTGAGGCCTCTGGCCTCAATATTTTAGTTTTCAAGGCTCTAGAACGCTTCGTTTAGGAGTTATTTAAGAATTTAGCTGATTGAGTGCTGCAGGTTCCACTTGACATGAATATTTAGATGTGTTTTTCAAACAAATCCGTCATTTTTTAAAGTCGAAGTGCAATTTGTCACATCTTCGAAAAATTCTCTTTCTTTAGAGACCTCATTTATAAAGATCAGTTGCGTGTGAGAATCACAAATGATATGTATACTACTGAACTAATACAGGAGACGATAATAATAATACTAATAATAATGATAATAATGATAATGAAAATAATGATAATGATAATAATAATAATAATAATAATAATAATAATAATAATAATAGTGTATCGAACTGAAAAAATTTACCTTATACTTAAGGTTTACCTATTAAGCAGTAATGATAAATAATATAATACATTAGATAGTACCTTACATTGTCAATACCACGACTACATAGACACGACCTCAAAAACAGGGTAATTAATAGAATGTTAATTAATACATCAGTTTGCATTGTATGTTGTATTGTATGATGTATTGCAGTAGATTGGCGAAGATAGCTCAGGGTATCAATAGATGTACTGCAGTGCCTGTGACCGGGAGGTCCTAGGGTTTGAGTCCTGGCGGTTTCAGGATTTTCGACACTGGCTAGAGAGCTAGGTCGAATTCAGCAGCTGTCTGGAGGAGAACCTAGCAACTGGCTGCTGTGATCGGTAGTTTCCCCTGATTTCTTCTCTCAAACCAAGTGATTGCCGGAGCTGTTCCATAAGAAACGGTCCCTGGACCGCACGAGATCCTTCTTTTTCCTTGTATTCTCACCCCTTACTTGCCACACTTACATGCACTATACTGCGATTTACGCACTTCTGCCCCTGGCAGGTATCAGCTGTGGACGCTTTCATCCAATCGGGAGCTTGGACGTTATCATGGTGACGTCACTATGGTGACGTTTAAGCTGCCCATTGGATGAAATTGTCAACAGCTGATACCTGCCAGGGGAAGAGTTGCAAAGAGCGCTGTATACATGTCCCTACTACATATTCCGGCGGTTTTCTGAGGAAGCACCATTAAATGCATCCATATGGCACTATACTTTGCTCAATAGCTCATTATTAAACCTGTGAGATTTCTTTTAACTATTAAACGATAATTACTTATCATAATTTTCATATATGTTCAAGATTTATTACCACGGTTTATCTCCACTATTCTCCCATTTTTTTAACAATCATTATTATTACTACTCAAATACGATACTATTTTCCTTGTGTCAACCGTTAAGAAGCAAATTATTCGTGTGGTTTATTGCTTAGGAACTTCGCAGATGTCATCACATATTTCACAATTATTTATGTAACAAGAATGAAAAGTAATCGTCTCTAACAAAAAAAGTAATCGTTTTCCATTTTTACGATCAAAATCAGTCAAGAACAAATACCATAGTCCAATAACAATTTCCTTACTATTGAGCCTAGGTAATTGCAAAAATTTTGTATTATTACTTCCAATTATTTATAGTTTTAAGTAAACGAAAAACTTATTTTTTATTGGAGGCATTATAATCAAATGTAGGTAAATATCGAACGAAAGATATCGGGAAAGTAAGGTTAAATTAGTAAGATTTAGTTAACAAGTAAGATTTGTTTGCACATATACAATTTCATATATTGAAATAAATAATTCAGGAAAAATAGTACATGTTTGAGTTGACCAGAAATGTGTGTCCACAAATGAGGGCGCTGGGCTAAGAGGTTAAGAGAACGATAGGTGCGAGATTGGAACTGTAAGAGGATTGGATTATAACCTTCCTACCAAATTACGACGAACATAGTGATGAATACTCCCTTCGTAAGCATCTTGCAGCGTTGGTTTTGAAATTGAGTACGCTTATAACTAATATTGAAATTCCATTCCCACTTTGTCACATTTTGCCATCACGTAAAGTTCTCACCATAAACAGAAATGTCTTCACGACAGATGGCGGCGTGGCTCGTGTCCTTGGCGAAAAGATGTCGAACCACTTCGCACTTGGCGGGGGATGGAATGAGAGCGCTCATCCGGGAATTTTAAATGCAGCCAGATACCAAAATGATCTCCTTGTTATAAGTCATTGAAACAGATATATGAAGCATTTTTCTTAAATGTAGCAACTTACACCTTCATGTTATTTTTGGTTGGTTAAAGTTGAAAATTGTCACTGTATGCCACTTTCAAAAAGTTTCTCCACTCTTCTTGCACTCCATGCAACATGGCGGAGAGCGTCGCTGTTGTGACGTGGTTTGAGACGCAAACTGGTGCTGCGCAGAACGGACAAAAATCCGTGCGCCGGAGTTACTCACCGATATCTTTCAATCACGCGCTCGTCTTCGACGTCACCACAAAGAGAGTCAAGACGCCACCGAACGTCGTTACCACCCGTTCTCTTCAGCTGTTTTCCCCCTGTTCATCAGTGCTACTAACTTTCAAAAATACATTTCCCTTCAAGAGCTACAGGCTTTGTAACTTTACTTTTGGGATATCCCTTACATTTGGTGTTAGTCGTTCAGGTCGTCTACATAACAATTGATTTTCAATAAAATTTCATTTATTATTTAGATCGTCGATGATTAATGCTGTATCGTCGAAGAGCATGAGTATCAAACCTAACATAACCATATTTAAAAAATAAAGAAATATGTATTAAATCTGCATATTTCAAAATAATATGGTATGTGTCACAGTTAAAACATCATATGACAATAAGTAAAAGAAAAAAGCCGATAAGTAGAACTATCAATATTAAGTACAATATGCTGAAAGATATTATTAAAATATGCAAAAACAAATATCTATCTTCCTCAGTGAATTAGCTTTACAAATTAGCTTGACAAAGTTAAATGTCTAAATGAAGTTCAAAACACGTTTTCTTCAAATGATGTTTCGTGATAGCAGCTGCTAGCTTCATTAGAAGTTTCGGTTGGAAAACAATTTTGTTTACCTAGGATCAAAAACTTCAATTTTCAACAGCCCGTCTTGTGCAAACATTAAGTTTTGAACCTCCAGAATTTTTCCACACAGGAAATTTAAGGGTACGGGCCGTGGTCTGTTTGTGGGGATACTGATTCGGCATTTGCCTGGTGTTTATCGGAAAACTGCCGATCAGAGAGGCCAGTCTATAGAATTTTCTTCCAGCCAACTGCTGAATTCGACATCGGGCGAAAATTGACATTTATTATTAGTTTCGACATCAAAGTTTTTACTTTTCAAGCCGCTCGATCATTAGACGCAGTTACCGCCTGTGATTCATACAATATTTTATCTTTAGCCTAATTTTAATGATTCAGATTTACTTACTAATTAACTAGATTTTAACTTGGCACGGATTGTATTTTAATATTTTCGTTCATATTTTCTTTCATAATTCCCCCCATAACAGAACATGTAGCATCATTCAACTGTTTTCATAATTCCCTTGTAATCACGACTCTCTCGATCAATGTAAGTTATGCACTGCATATCGAGCCGAATATCGGAGACAATAAAAAACAATGACGTATCAGTAAACTAGGGGTGCTACATAATTGCACACCCTTTCATATACTAGTTTTCTAATTTCTTTCGTCTGGGCAAGCCTCACACACTTGTTCCATCCACTTGCCATCCAGCTGCCATCTATCTCCGTCCAATGTATAATTGGGAGTCGACTTGATTGCGAGGCTGAGGAATGCACTTGGTGTTCTTGGAAGCTGCCTTCCCCCCGCCTAATCTCCAACTACTGGCTGTCCCAAATATATTACTCCAAGTTTCACAGATAAAACATTTTTTATTTAATTTATTTCTACCTGCTCGGCATTTCTGCCTTTCAGGGGTGTTCATTATACAATATTCTACACATTAACTTTTAGGGATGGACATCCGCATGCGTTACCTCCTCTCTCAGGGGTCTGATAAAACGTTCTTTGAGAAGAAACTGTGGATAACAGTTTTTGGAGTTATATGTGATAATTTTGAGGAGAGGGTGTCAGTGGGTGGAATTTTTGGAAAGTGGAAGATGGGTAGGTGATTTAAGGTGGACGAAGGGAGTCTTTAGGGAATCGTGATCTTATTCTTTTTGATGAACTATACGTTTTACCTAGCTTGAATATTGTTGTACTCCGCGATTGGGGAAGGGATGAGAAGAATTTATGAGTCATAAGATTTATATATTCGTTAATGGATGATATATTTAGTTCATTTTGGATTTGTATGTTGCTTATGAACCAAGGAGCTTTAATGATCTTTCTGAGAAATTTATTTTGTATTATTTCTATTTTATTTAGGTTTGTTTTTGCGGCGTTATTCCAGATTGGGCAGGCATATGTGAGCGTTGGTCTTATTATTGTTTTATAGATGATTAAGCCGCAGTCAGTGCTAAGTCCGTAATTTCTATTTATTATTGGATATAGTTTGTATATTTTTGCATAAGTTTTATCTGCTATAGATTTGATATGTTGTTTCCAGTTTAGTTTGGTGTCAAGTAGTACTCCTAAGTATTTTGCTGGTGTATTTCCACTCATCCATTCTATATTTGTGTTTTGGAAGCTGAGGAAGGGTGGTTGAAGAAGTTTGCGGAGTGTGAATATTTTTGCTTGAGTTTTAGATGCGTTAATCTTGCAGATAAAACATCATACGACAATAAGTAAAACAAAAAAGCCGATAAGTAGAGCTAACAAAATGAAGTACAATATGCAGAAAGATGACATTATTAAAATGTACAAAAGCAAGTAACTATCTCGCTTTCTTCCCTCAGTCAAGTTAACATACAAGATTCGCTTCTAAAGCGAACTGTCGTCAGTGCTGCTGTCATTAGTGTCGCTGGAATCCAAACCTGATAAATCTGTAGAACACATTTCGTCTTCTTCTATTCCACCCTTCTCCCAGTACCCTTGTTCTATCTTAAGAGTGTGATTGGTGAGTTCGTCCCAATCAACTACAGATACAGATCTCAACGCATCTGCAGTCACTTCTTGCAACTTTGAAAGGGATAAATCTTCATAAATGTTGTGTTATTTTGATTTTTCTCCTCATTTTGGCCCAGACTAACTCTATTGGGTTGAGATCACACATATAAGGCGGCAAACGAATTACTGTATGGCCATGTGCTTTTAACGTGGTGTCTGTACGGTATACTTTTTGTGGAGGTTTGTGCTGTACGATTAAATCAAAAAGTTCAAATTGTTGCATAGTCATGGAACAAGCAACGTTATTATTATTATTATTATTATTATTATTATTATTATTATTATTATTATTATTATTATTGGGCCAATCAACCATCTCCTGTTTAACAGCATACTTAGGAGGCTTGTTCTCCTGGAGGCAGTGATATGGTGCATTGTGAAGCACAATCACTTTTTTGGGGGGAGATTTAGCAACAGCTTTTCATTTACCTATTTTTCAAAATTAGCTCAGTTCATCTGACCATGTAGCTATTACAGCCTTAAAAATCAAAGTGGCATCGTGGATAAAGCCTACATTAGAACCGGCACTAACAATTGTGAGTCTTTTTGAGGAACCAAATTTTTTCAAAATTCCTGGAACATCCTCGCTACTCCAGCAATTTCCAAATGTAAAATTATTGTCAACTTCATTAGGACAAATTGTGTTTCGCATAATTTTTATAATTTTGAATTACTCTCAAATATCTTGCGCGCCAGTTGACAGTATCAAAACTAAACTAAGGTTACGATATGTTTTCCACGTAAAACCCATGGCGTGGAGCAAGCGTTGCAATCTGTGCACACCCCAAGGAAAAATTACTTTTCTCCCGGATTGCCGTCAGTAATTTTTGTGTAGTTCGTACTTGTTATGTAACAGTATAAAAATCATGAATCAAATCACGAATCACTCTTTTATCAAAGTCATCAATGTAAAATTATTTTTCTTCACAATATAGCCTTACCGGGAGTACTCAAGGCTGCCCCGCCGGCTTCAAATCCTTCTTTTCTAATTGATATCGCAGTTCGAACAGATACTCTACTTTTTTTTCCTACCCGAAAATTGCCGTTATGCAGTGTAAGTACCCAACATTTTGAAGAAAGTTTTTCAAAATCGCGTCGCCTCGAGTGCAGATCGATCGGGTAATATTAATTTTGAAAACAAATAAAGAACAATTGTTTTCCAGTATCAGGGGACCCCAAAACTCGTATTTCCGTTTAAAACTCGAAATCGATTTTCCGCAACATACATAAGTTTCTCTACACTACTTATATTACTCCGTATATACGTACGTTTACGGGAAAGTAATAAAGGCCATTCTAATGCCTTTTTGATGCTATGTGTGCATTCCTTCCCAATTCGATGCCCTCAGAATCAGTGGTTGCCACGTGGTCGTGTTGATTTGAATTCCATACGGCTCGAAGGCCAAAACGAGAGGACTGACTCATGGCCTTTCGGTATGCGGTGCAGCACGTACGTAGACGAAACGATTCTCATAACACTGTCATTCTACCTGTTTCGACGTGCGACTATGCGAACATCATGGACTTGTTACATCATTATATCGCTCCTGGTGGAAAGGATCTTGAGATAAGGCGGCGATTTGTCGATAGCCGTTCTTGCTCACTGACAAAAGTCATATCATAATATCGAATATGAAAAATATATTTGCAGTAAAATATGTTTGCCGAACTAATTTAAACGAGCTCAAATAAAAAATATTAATATTATTCTCCAACATTTTTCTAAGACAGGTATCTTCTGAATTTAGGAGCAAAGTTGTATATTTTCGAAATCTTTTTTAAGATGGTTTTCTTTGAAGTTTTCGTGTTCAAATTGCCTCGATTTCCAGCGGAAAAATTGCTACGAACGAATGTTTTGAACGAACGAAATATCATGCCCGTATGATTACATTAAAAAATAGCAACATCATTATATGACAAAATTTCTAGTTTACCTGAGCAACTGACGAGAGATTTAAAAGGAATTTTGTATAAATTTCTGCGACGGTCCGTAATTAAACCGTTAAAATGTTAATTTACAGAGACATGTTAGTGTACTTTGCATTGTTGCAATATAAATAAATAATTGAATTATTTAATAAAGCATTATAAAACGTAAACCTTAGAAGAATTCGTCATTCCTGTTTCTTGGCAAAAATATTTATACAAGACAGTCTTGAAACTAATAGTGCAACAGAATGGCACAAAGTTTCTCGGAGTAGTTTGCTATGCCCAAGATGTTTGATATCAAGTACTCTTAAAATTAAAAAAAAAAAAATTCAAAATCACAGAACCTCGATTTGGGCCAAATCAACTGGGGAATATTCTGTTTGGAAACAATCTTACGGATATGTTGTTGCACTAGTGTTGTTTACAGTGGAATAGACGAACATATAGATGGACAGACGCTTAAAAAAATCACATTTTTCGATGTCAGTGGACCCCCAAACTTGTGTTTCCGTTGAAATCTCGTAACCGAGTTTTAGCAGCATTACATAACTTCCTCTATGATAATTATATCTCTGTATGTACTACGAACGTTTTCGGGGGAAAAAATCTGGAGAGGTGGCTCAGGGCATTAACTTATGTCACTGCAGTGCCTCTGACAGCGATGCCTCTGGTTCGAGTCCCGACAGTGGCAGAATTTTCGACATTCGATAGATAGGTAGAATTCAGTCGCTATCAGATCGAGAATTTTAGCAGTCGGCTGCTCTGATCGTTTTCCTTGGTTTCTTCGATCAATACCAGGCGAATACCAGAGCAACACGCTACCAAACCCGCTACGGATCGCGCTTCATTCTTCCTTGTCCTATCCTCACTCTTACGCTCACATGCTCTACACCCCCACACATGTCGGTCGGGAGCTCAGTGCTAGTTCCGGCTGAGGCGGTGCCCCGTTGGAGGGAGATACTTGGTTAGGGAAAACCGCGCTAGCCAACTGGTAGGTCGGCGCGTATATCACCATTCACCGATCACCGCCTCCTCTGGTGGAGAAAACATGCACTGGACTTGGGAATAAATAACCTCAGCAATTGTCGCACCCGGAATAACCAATCAATCAATCCATTGAGAAAGTTAAGTTAAAATAGTAAGAAGGTGAAAAGAATATGGACATCATGCAAATGTTACTTTTTGATTGAATACATCAAGATATGAAGCCAATATTTCCCGCTTCGCGCCGCGTTTGTTTGTACTTGCACATCTCTTTTTAGATTTGGAGAGCAAATAAGAGTGGACCCAGGGGAAGTTGCTCGTAGGTGCTCGTAGGTGCGCCCGGCCTCCAAAGTAGCTAGCCGGATACCTAGCCGGTTAGCGGGATTTTCCTTAACCGTGCGGGTGCAATCTGGCATGCCTGGTTTAAGCAGATCTACACCGAAAAGAAACAGAAATAGACCTAGATTCCTCGAAGGCAAATTTTGGCCACCTTACCGCTAATCCTTAATTTAAGTGATAGTAAGTATATGCGGTCAATATTCCTCTATCCTCATTTCATTGAAAGGACGGGTCGAAGGCTGATGCTTTACACAGCGCCAGACCTTAGGCCTTGACTACAATACTCCTTTGAATTTCTAAGTGGCGTGTACTTTGAATACTGATAAAGGCGTTCTGTAGCTCTGCGAAGAAATTGAGCCGCATAACCCATTCTTAAACAGCGGATACCATGAGCAACCATCGATCGGAGGCCTTCCAGTAAGTGAGGCTCGCTGTATGAAGAAGTGGCGCGCGGAATGGAATAGGTGTGCTGTGCGATGGCGGCTGCTCTTTAAGGGCTCTCCGGCGGCGCCGTCCCCAGAAAAAACACACTCGGGAAAAGCTCCAGAAAGTATTAGCTTGCAATAAATCGACTCGTTTAATTTGTGCATACAACCAGCGCAAATTTTGAGGACGGATTTAGTTTTAAGTGTTCGATTGAGCGAAAGATAAACGTTTTTGGAATGAGTCGCGACGTGGGCTATCGCGAGTTCGTCCGCAGCCGGGGCAGGCGAAGCAATGCGAAGCAAAGCTTGAGGAAGAGTGGGGGTGCTGGGAGTTGGGAGGGGGCAGCGTGCTGCTATTCGAGGTTTGTTCGGTCGAGTCCGTGCCTATTACGTAACTAAGCTAAGAATTCCGACCCTTTCATCTGACTTCATAAATTATTGTTTTGTGTGCTGGAAATATTTTGTTTTCGCGTGAGCATTATAGTATCTTCAAATATCGACGTATATATGTATTAGGCAATAAATAAAATCCTCATGCATACAAATCAGTTGTACACTACTAGATATAGTTTTCATTGTTCAAGGAATATTTTGAAGTGGTAAAATGTATGTGATAGATCGGATATAATCGAACAGAGTGCCACCCATCGGTAGTCACTGATGCCATGCCCGGCGCACAGGCTGAACATTCTGCTTTCTTGAAGTACTAGAGGCAGTAGACTGGTATTCTGATGGTGATGATAGTGATGTGGTTTGGTCCGATAGCGTTGACGATGCAGAAGAATTGCACCGATATGTATTCAGTTTCTATGCAAGTAATCACAGTGGTGGTTTTCCAATGCCTTCCACAGATATTAAAAGGAATTAAGGGAGATACATGGTGAAGAGAGTCTAAAAAATGGATAATTGTCGATGGAGCAATGATTCAAATATTATATGCTTTGAAAGAAAAGGTCAGAGACTCTGAAGACAAAAAAGTTTTTAAAGTATGTTTTTACATTTTGATGAATTATTAATACACAATATTCCCCCTTCTTAATCATGCATTCACTTTAACGGTGGGTTGATTCTAAGTACTTTAAAAAAATAATGTAATATACTGCGTGTCGGCCTTGCAATGCATGGTTGATGGTGTGAAATTATCTCACACGTTTTTTACTTTCATTTCATAAATGCAGATGAGTTAAAATTATCCCGCGAATTACGTGGAGATTGTATCAGTGTAATAATAATCTGTTATGTTAGCTAGCATGATTACAAAGAATAATCTTTGTATTTTAACTTGATATTTTCATGATTCGTGTGATGTTTTCCTGTCTTCTCTGATATGTATTTTCTGAAGTAAAATGTCTCGTTTCTGTAATAGAGTTTATAACCAGAAGCTGCCTCCAGGATGATGTGCTTGATTGGTTGATTGATTAGTGATTCCGGGCGCGAAAGCTGCAAAGGTCATTAGTTCCGTATGTGTAGTGCATGTGTTTTCCTCGGAAGGGGCGGCGATCTTCCGCCGCTGAAAGGTGAGATCCGGGACGTACCTACACGTCACCTAGCCGTATTTCCCCCACCAGGTATCTTCTATTAGCGGAGCTCCGTCCCAGCAGGACCATTGGTGGCCGTGGACAAACTCTAAACTCTCTCCCGACTAGTTTCCGAGCATATATGGTAGTGTAGTGTATGTAAGTGTTAGTACGAGGTAAGGATAAGACAAGGAAGAGGAAGGAAAGTTCGTGAGTGGTCTGGGACGACTTGTTAGGAACGTCTCCCGCATTAGCCTAATATTGATAAAACAAGCCACGGATGAGAATACCGATCAGAACAGCCGGTCGCTAGAATTTTCCTCGAGACAGCAGCCGAATTCAACCTAGATATTGTAACGTCGGCCAGATGGACCACACATGTCGGAAGGCCAGCGAGGGAGCGAGGGCAGTTCATTATCCTTTAGCCTTCGCCGTGCCTACGATACTATTCTCACGATACTACACGAGTCATGTCTTGCAATATTATTTTAGTGACGATATCGAAACAAACTATATTAGTTATAAAAAACTACACCTAACCTCCAACTAGACATTCAGACGTGAGGCAATTTCATCAACTGTTTTAGAAGCTGTCAAAAAGCATGTGTTCTGGACTAGACCTACTATATTGGCTGCACTGCTGGAAGTAGGAGGCTATTTATTATTATTATTATTATTATTCTCTCAATAATCAGAGAATTTATTTGAATAATCTCACGATACTACACGAGTCATGTCTTGCAATATTATTTTAGTGACGATATCGAAACAAACTATATTAGTTATAAAAAACTACACCTAACCTCCAACTAGACATTCAGACGTGAGGCAATTTCATCAACTGTTTTAGAAGCTGTCAAAAAGCATGTGTTCTGGACTAGACCTACTATATTGGCTGCACTGCTGGAAGTAGGAGGCTATTTATTATTATTATTATTATTATTATTATTATTATTATTATTATTATTATTAATATTTTAATGTATCATTTTCGAAATGCTGTCTTTCAAAAATATGGATAAAAGTTATCTTAGTTATAAAAGTTATAAATACTGTATATTTGTATACATTGTGTTCATTAATTCCATATTGAAGTTGAAAATTTCTTTGTTCTCTATTAATTTTCAGTTTCGTTTTGGTTACAACTATTTCCAATATTGCTGGGGAGTGAGAAGCCTAGTTTGCCCGTGCTTAGGGCCCTGAAAAGCTTTCATCCGGCTGTGGCACCGCGGGCTCAGGGGTGTCCCTTGTGCTGCACCGCTGGCACAAAGGGCGCTGGCTCAGGGAGACCGCGGAGGCAGCTGCTTGCTCAACTGCTGTCGACGCTCTTGTCCAAGCAAATCACCTTCACGCTCACTGCTCTTCGCTGTGGATAGGTCAGGCTGATTTTCATGCACGAGAGACCGCCGACATCCTCTTGGCAAATTCCGACGTAGTACGTCCATTCATTTTCTTTTCTCTCACACTAGGTATCTAAATTTCTAATTTGCAATGCGCGTAGAAATTGAAAGAAAAATATGCGGACCCAGGTTACGAGATGCTAATCGCATCGTTAGATACCCTGGAGGAGAAGGTAAAGATATAAAAAATTAAAGAGTTTATTTTCTTTCTGATCCGCCTCTGCTTACGACACAGCTGATATCCGCGACAGCAAGGCTTCAAGTGAGAGTCCGTTCGCCACTATTTGCTAATCTTCTATTGCATTAATTGATATAAACTTTTTTGTTGTTTTGTTATGTAAACAACTGTTGTAATGGCATTGCAGTAATACTGTTTTTGTTAAAATATTTAGTTCATTGCAGTGTAAGACGAGAGTATTTGATTTGTTGTTCTTGAGCAGTGTGCGCTGCTTGTTGGAAAACTATTTTTCATGGGTCTGTTCGGAAGCATTTTTGCTTCTGCAGGCCACTAGTATTCTTGCTATCGCTGCTGGTGATAGGTTAACAGACTGGAGCTGTTTGAAACAATATTCTCTTGTCGGAATTGTTTGATAACAGTTCCTCGATTTTCCACAGGTTTTTGTACCAATATCTTCCATATTCCCAAAAATATTGATAATGAGTAGTACTACAGAATGTCACAGACTTTCTCGTACTAGTTACTTTCCTTATCTTTTTAGTCCAGGCTACCTTTTCATTTTCGTCCCGTCATCTCAGCTGCCATCTTTTGGTGCCTAAAAGACAATTGTTCACTTTTTCTATATTTTTCGAATGTCTAACAATAGAAATGATGAATTTAAGATCATTATAGAGGAGTAAAAACACGTTACATCCAAATTTTCTTTGAAAAATTTGAAGTAAATTTTAAGAAAATATTGTTTGCGCGTTATAATTCTCAAAATGTGGAATTTTGAGCTCATTTTCACTCCAAAATTTTAGCGTTTTCGAGAAACTTAATTCAAAGTTATCTAAAGCACTTCTATTCACAAAAGCAATAATGTATACAAATTGCCGGTTATGTATATATTAATGACGTGAGAGGTATATAAAATATATTTATGTAGCGTTATCGGAATAAAAAATGTAAAGAAAAAATTACGTACGGTTTTGACAAAAACATGTTTTTAATATTTTTGAAATATTGCCCATATCTCAATCAAAACTGCTTGAAAATGCCTAAAATTTTCAAAAAACTGTGCATGACTTGCGTTAAAAAATTAATTGAACAAATTCATTTCAAGAAAAAATTGCTCTCTTCAATGCTGTAATTGTGAGAAGACGCCGGAAAAATTCAAACTTTAGTCATTTAAAAAAATTAGAGTTAACAGTACACATCATATCTTCATAAGTGTACTTCATTCTATTCTTAGAAGAAATTTGAAGAAAAAATGGGGACCAATTTTGAGAAAATTTTGAAAATTTCGCAGAGGCTTCATGTATAGTACCCAAAAAATTTAAAGAAATTTTTTAAATAGTAGAACTTCGAGTCGGGCCAGACCGCTTGGGAAATATTCATTTTAAAAAAAGAATCTTATTAGTGTAGGTGCTAGTGTGGTTCACAGACGGGCGGACGGAATTGAAACACTTTTCGGTATGGGGGAAACCAAAACGTACACGTAGGCTTCCGCGGCTCGAGTTCATGACTTCTAAGACTATCTGTCAACGAAGCGGCGTCACCCGAACAGCCTAGAAGTCAGAAACCAAAACGTGTTAATCTAATGAAATCTCGAAATCGATTTTCAGCAGCATTATGAAATGTTTCATTAATGAAAAATATAATGCGTTTTTATTTTTAAGGTATTTGTTTTTAAACAATACGAAATAAAGTTTTATCATTTTTTTATTTAAATTTATTTATCGTCGCATGGACTTCAAGGTCAATCAGGTTATCATTTGATTTTCTTAATTATTTACTTTCCAATTCGTGTTAAAAAGTGAGTGCTAATTATGATGTGGTTTTTAAATTAAATATATTTGCTGGAATTTTCTTGTTTAGAGAGTCGCCGAACAGCTGCAGCTTGTAATCACTGAATTTTAGTATTCCCTTCTTAATGCTTTATTATATTTTTCAATCACAAAACCCGTTGTAAACGTAGAATATATGTAAAAATACTCTCGTAGAAATACGCACTAGTTATAAATGCAAGTAACATTCCTTCACTTGCAAACGAAGAACAGGAAGTAATTACGCGTATTCGCTATTAGAAAAGTATCTACACAAAGTTTAACAAATAACACGTTGACTGTTGAAATATAGCTTTGCAACATCGTGCAGTAAACTTGTGCAGTATTTTACTGCTCAAGCAATTGCAAAAGCACGCTGTTAAATGCAGTGTGGATATTTTCTTTCTCGGAGGTGAATATTTTGACAAAATTACATGAGTACTGGCTGAAGAACTTTTGTAAGGCACAAGATTATTATCATTGACTAGTAAGTAAATTTTGAAAGTTCACGGGACAAATCCTTCTGACATCGTTTTGATAGTTGCTGTAGATATTCGTGAGTTTCCGTCTAGAGTCTAGGTCAAAGGTGAACAATTTGTGGTGCATACGCAAAATGTAGCGTATTAAATTAAAAGTGTCTTCTATCCTTGCACCTACATTTTGCTATAAAGAAGGCCCAATAAGCCTAATTGAATCCATATTCTTATTTTCAACTCCAGACTGTACTTAGTTCAGTTCATCACCTCACTAATCACATCCAACAATTGAGATACAGATTGTCCAACCTCAAACAATATTCTCCAGCAGAGAAGCATCAGTTCATGATGGCCGTCTCATTGAATTGATGTTTGATGCTTGGTTGATTAGTGATTCCGGACGCGTCAACTGCTAATGTCATTAGTCTCGTAAGTGTAATGCACGTTTTTATCTCGGGAGGTGTCTGTGATCTTCCGTGGCTGGATGGTGTGATCTGGCGTCAACCTAGCGTCGGCTAGCGGAGTTTTGCTCATTCAGGTATCTCCCACCAGCGGGGCACCGCGCCAGTCGGGAGAAGCTCTAAGCTCCCGACCGGTCTCCCGGCATGTGTGGTAGTGTAGTGCATGTTAGTTTAAGTGTGTGTATGGGGTGAAGATAGGACAAGGAAGAGGAAGAAAAGATCTCGTGCGGTCCGTGTCCCATTTGTTAGAGTACTGCTCCGGCATTCGCCTGGTGTTTATCGAAGAAACCACGGAAAACTACTGATTAGAGCAGCCGGCCGCTAAAACTCCCCTCTAGACAGCGACAAGCTAGTTTAGAAAATCCTACCCCCACTGCGCTCATTGAAGAGATCATCTGAGTTTGTATATTTGTGCTCCAACAACCGTACGTGTGGTCAACTAGCGTACATTCATTAATTTAATTACTTTAAATTACTTTCAGCAGGACTTCCCATATCGAAGCAGCTCCTACTCCTCTCCCTACTTTGCAACATCCGCCATGAACGGCAGCAGATGTAACTCGTATATGAAAGCATTTTTGCATGGTATACAATTTGATGAAAATCCTTGTTCTGTGTCATAAGAATTTTAGAGTTTCATAAAGTGATGTAACTATTGAAGAATTTTGAATGATAATAAAAATAAATTGGAATGAAGAAAAAATACGAAGTTACAAGCACATAATGTTGAAGTGTTCTGAGAAATGCTCTTTTTTCTTCCTTTACTCTAACCATGTTGCCTTGACTGCTAGCTTCTCAAAGGCGAAAGATTAGCGTCTATTTCGTGAAGTGAGTGCTTCACCTTCAGATGATTTGTAAAGGTCTTTCCTGCAGCCAGTCATGTGCTTACAAAGTCACCCGTCACTCGCGTCGCTGGAAGCTTTTGTGAAGAAGAACATACGTAGCGAAGTCATCCTTTGTTTCCTTGCAGATGCTATCACCTTTCAATTACATGTCCACAAGACTCAACGTCAGGATGCCATCTTGATTCCTGGCCTTCCAGTTTTGTACGAGAATTTGTCAGTGTATTCCGTCAAAAATCATCGAGAACAATAACGCGTGATATTATTTGCAATTTTTTTATAAATATTAAGAATTGCAACTTTTGCAAATTTTTTACAAAGAGGGTTTTTTTGAATGATTCTCCAACCTATCTGCTCCTCTTTTTGTACCTTGTTTTAAGATCGTTTGAAAATGATTTATGACTCCGGCAAACACGACTAATGCCGGTGGCGGCGAGTGCGAAGTACTCCCTACCAGGCTTACTTGGGAGGTTTCGGGTTTGAGCCAGGCAATGTTCCAGAACTTTACTTCACGTGTTTATCATAGAGTTCGTAGTACCTGTCGCAATCAAATTCGCAGATCGATTGTTTTGAACAGTGCTTTTCCTTACCACATCCTGGCGAAGTCCGGTGTAGCAACCCTACAGAACGGACTACAGAGTAGGAATGAGAGTTCGCCAACCAAATTTGGATGTTTCTAAACATCGAAGCTCAAGTTTCAAACTTTGATGTTAATAAAAACTCAACCAAAAAACATCAATGTTTTAAACATCGATGTTTTTAAAACTGAATTAGTAACCATTGAACTTTACGCAGGGTGGGAGAATTTAATTTGGAAGTGATGTCGTTTTTTTTTTTACTTTTAATTGAGACTAAACTGACAAAACAGTAAAAAATTAACCAGAAAATTATCAAAACTTGGATGATCTTATTCGATAATTCAAAAATAATATAGGCCTCTATATTGTCAGAAACTAGATTTTATTTATTTTTAATCCTTGATTACAATGCTCTGAAGAATATTCAATTTGTAGATATCCGAAAATTATAATAGGATTTTGTTTTGGACTTTTTTACTCAAGAAATATATTTCCCGTAAAAATATCAACCACAAACATCGAAGTTAAAGAAACATCGGCGTCCAAAAATAGATGCATCAATGATTTTATAAAAACATCAATGTTTTGATAACAATGACATCGATGTTTTCGACATTGACATCCCTACCACAGATCGTGCTTACTTTCTCACTACCTTCCCCATTTCCGGACCCCAATATCCGTAGCGGTTTAAGCACCTTAAAATTAAAAGCCATCACTAGGACTAACAGAACATGTATTACTGCAAGACGGACATCCATCAGATTTGAGCCTATTACCGCAACCGTTTTTTCTTCCCTATTATTCGGTTAGGCAATTTTTACTTAATGATTTGTAATCGATTTGCACTCTTTTATTTGCAGTATCTTTGGGTCTAATTCATTTTTATCTTTGTTTATGTATGTGCTTGCAGTTGTGGTTTCGCAAGGAGGTGGAGGTTTCTGTTTATTAGGTTTCTCTTTTAGTATCATTCCTATAATCAAATATCTCTATTCAGAAAAGGGAAGTGCTGTGGTTCTTGTATGTAAATAATAATGTATCATTTGTGCTTCAGTACAGTCTTATTCATGTGATTGAATAAGCATAGGAAACGTGAGTGTGTCAAACATTCTTAAGCAAAGAGAAAGCATGACGAAAGAAAATGTCATGATCTAATTAACCTCAATTAGGAATACACTATAACTTGAATTTTGGACGTAAACCGCACCCATTCATCAGGTATGCTTTTAGATGACTTTCCTAACTTTGTAAAGAAAGATGATCAAAATAGTATAGCGAAATATTTCCACCAGTTGGTCGGAAAAGTAAGGGTGTTTGGTCGGCAAGTAGGTTAGTAGCCGTTCTCTTTCGTTGATATGAATCCAACATAAAACATAAGATACTCATCTCCCTCTCACTGAAATGGAAGTTCAATTATGCTGGAATGTGTTCCTTAAGGAATGATATCCATAATTTGGGCCTAAGATTACCTTATATTTAACATTTTAAATATAAAATAATCTGTTAACACAATAAGGAGGTCACATTGTGGATGACTTACATTCTTCTCGCTCTTTATCTATCTGAGCTGCAACCCGGGGTAATCTTTGGACTGATCTAGTATTTTCCTCCACGCTTTTTTGTCTTTTGCTCAGTTCTTCCAGTTGTCGACCCTCAGAACGTTTAGGTCCTGAAGCACATATTTTCCTCTCTAATTCACAGCTTTCGCATTTTCAATGTCGTTAGAGGCATCCCGTTCGTAATCTGCTTTGTGCCTCTACAAATATTAAGCTAAGCGCATGCAGGGTTGCAACGGCATGGACGATATGGCACGGACGGCAGTTTTTCTGAAGGCGCACAGGTCGGGTTGAGACGGACACTTCGGACAGATTTGAAGGCAGTTTGACTCCTTGCACCGCGTCTTGTATCGTGCGAGAAGGCTTGTTAATGCTAAGTAAAGAAGCAAACGCTGTATGTTCACGTTTAGGAGAGGAAGAAGAAAATGAGGCAATTCTTCTTCAATTTTGTTACACCAATAGTTTTTTTATAAGATTTTTTCTCTTAAATATTGTTATCTTTTGATCCATGTGCTTTTTTAATGTCCCATGGATTCCATGTGGAACGTCGACATAGTGGGCGACATGGTTTCACGTTAACGGCAAGCGGCCATGAAACGGTCAGAGAGCATTAATCGTGTCAGTAGTCAGAGTACCTTGAGGTCGTGGGTTCGTTTCCCAAATGGAGTGAGTAATACCGTGAACGAAAGGTATGTTTGTATTCGTCTCGTGAAAGTGGCGTAGTAGGTCTAGGCAAACCATCTAGTATGTCACAAAATTATCTAACTAAATAATCATTCATTTCATTATTGCCCAGAAAATCCAAGTACGTACCAAATATCTATACTTGGTGGCCGACATCATGTTAGGAAAATAGATCTTGATATGTTTTTCCAAATCTTTTTGGGGCAAGGAAGAGTTTTAATATTAAGGAAAAGAAACCCTGGTGGTCACAAGTATTTATTTAATTATTTTTTGTGTATAAGCTTTCGACAAACTCTATATTAACACATGGGTAGTTGAAATATCAATAAAACACAATCAATTTAAAGATTTTTGTAGAATTATTGCCATCATTTGGAAAAGAAATATACTGAAAGAAAATTGTTTTAAAATTTAGAGTGCATTGTAAGTCTGAGCTTTCATCCACGACTGTGAACCAGGCTGCAAACAACGACCAGAATAAGGAGAATACATGAATCTGAAACTAAATGCAGAAGAAAGAATTGTTTGGATTTTCATGGTAAGATATAATAAGAAGTGAAAAAAACTCCAATGATTTTTGTTATTAATAAAATTAATTCATAGAAAAATGCCTGTTTAAAACGTATGAGAATAACGCCCGAGAAACTGATTCCAACGAATCGGTCACGACACAAATGTGAATACAACGCTTGTAGTAAGTAAAAAGGCATTTGAAGACCGCATCGCGCTAGTGGAGGACGTCCTTTGTTTCCGATCGGGAGGAATTATTAAAAATTCTAATCCTTTAATTCCAACACTTTAAGTTGTTTGATAAAAATGTAAACGACGGTAAATGTAATCTCTAGATACAAACCAAAAACAGTTGATACGTATTACTTTCCCGTACGTCCGTTACGTTACGTATTTACGTTTCCGCTACGTCCATACGTTACGTTACATATTTACTAAGTAAATATAGAAAGCATTAAACTGCTGTGGCAGAAATTGCACAGTTCGTGTAGTATTATAATATTTCATAGTCGTAAAAAATATTGCTCGGAAGTGTGCGCAGCTGCAGCAGCACTAGATACAATTTGAAGACAGTCAGGTGTCAAAATACGATTCAATTTCAGGGGAAATGGATATGGGGTGCCATGCATCTCATGTTTAGCTTGTGTTGGTTGTATGTATTTCGTTTAGATTTGCTTCATAGTTCAAGTCACATATACCATAAATCAGAAAGGAGCTACTAGTCCACATCGGGCCTAAATGTAAACATGGTGTAGGAAATGTTTATTTTTTTCAAATTTAAAGTTGTTTTAAGTTTAAAATGTTTCCACGATTTTCAAGAGAGTGGCATAGCTACGAACCACATTTTGACATTAAGAAACTGTCCGGTTCTAAAATACTAGGAAGATTTCCAGAAGGAATAAAAGTTTTCTTGTACCCCCAATTATTCGTACTTTTTGAAAATCACAGATTCCCTTGAAGTTTAAATGAATGTCTAGCAACGTTCCTGGAACTGCCCCGGAACACTCAAAACACACGCCGCGTGGAACACAGTTGGTGAAACAGTTTACCAGACGAAAAAAAAGAACAGTAGAAAATGAATATGTAACTTCCCAGAGGAAACGTGTCATTTGAGCGGCGTGTCCTGCACCGGGCTGCAGCTCGGGCATTTCCTGCGCTTTCGCAAGGCGCTGTGTGTGTGTGTGTGTGTGTGTGTGAAGGGGGGGGGGGGAGGCGCCTCGTCAGAGGATTCCTCTCCTCTGCTGACGCGCCATTCCTGCCGCCGCCCCCGCGCGTTGCTTCAATGGGGCAAGCGCCTGACAAAAACAACACAAGCGACCCGATTCGCGTTACTCAATTACCAAAGACTCTTCTACTCATGACATTTTCGACACTAGCTACTGAGGTAGGTTGAATTCAGCCGCTGAATGGAGGAGAACTCTAGAGGGCGCCTTCTCACACCGGTAGCTTTCCGTGGTTTACCGATCAGTACCAGGTGAATGCAGGAGCAGTACCATAACAATCGGGCCATGGACTGGAGTCGACAATCACCGAGAATAACCTAACATAACACCATTAGGCGAAATCTGCTCGAAGAGACCCTTGAAGGAGCCAGGCAAACACTAACAATTACCTTTAAGATCGACTGGCGTGTCGTAAGAGATATAATATGTTATACCACCTGATCTGAGTGGCGCAGGTGGTAGGAATCTGTTGGCTGATAATTTGCCTAGTAGCCTTCCTGGCAACACTGTATTGCAACAGACAACATATCTCAAGTTACTGCAGAATCACGGCAATAAATGTTCGACAGTGCCTTAGCCCCGAAATTCGTAATCTTGTTGACCAACTGAGGTTTTTTGTTCGCTCTCCTACGTGAATTATGTCCACTGTTCACTGCGACTTACCCCTAAGAGAGAGCGACCTGTGTTTTGCAAACGACAATATGTAATGATAAAGTGATATCATATAAATTATCGGTTAATTAAGGTAATATATTTAACGAATCCTCCTTATTCTTGGTATTGGAAAATCTCTGTATTTGCGCGCAATTGGCGCGAAGAATGAACCACTTCTTTAGAAATTTCGTAAGCAATTCTTATAATTACTATTATCTTACAATTATTATTGTAAGATCAAACTAGTAGTGCAACAACAACACATCTCGCGTTATTTTCTAAACAGTGACGTAATATTGAAATATTGCATTTCCTGCGCTACTAGCACTTCAGCTATTATTTTAAAACGTCCCAATTCAACCAAGAAGCGAGCATCGCACTGTTGCCAGCGCAGTTCTCAAAACTATGTGCATTCGCTTGGCTAATTATATCAATACAGTAATTAGAATATATGCAATTTACATAAAAATAATTACGAAAATTTTACCGGGTCACTCACCTTTCGTCGTAAGATAAGTCCCGATAGCTTTTCGTGGTTTTTTCTTTTATTCAATACGTAGTAAATATTTTTAGGGATCAGATGATATTAAATGGTAAATAACATATCTCCCCGGGCATTCTGAGGAGCAATTAAAAAATTAAAAAATACAACAAAAACGGCTGCAATATTCATCGCAAACGGAAGTACTGGCTATCTGCCTAAGAATTACACCACTTCCTCCAGCTGGACTAAAAAAAAGTGTATCTTAACACCACCAAGATCTCGACATTCGACAACAATTAGCTTCTCAAATATTAATGTGGCATTGTTGCCATATTTCTACGCTTTACAGCTTGCTTAAAAAGAAATTCCTCAATGAATTGAGAATAGAAATTGAGTAAAAAGTCAAAAAGACAGAATGTAAAAATAAAATTAATTTTGGCATATTCAATAGTAAATTATAATAAAAATTGAATTAATATTTTTTCATATCATTCATTCAATTATTTTCGTGGCCCGTAGGTGTGAAAACTGTATATATTTCATTAATTGTTAAGCAGTAATTACGCAAACACTACTCGTTTTTCAAAAAATTGTACATGGCCTTTTAAAGGAGGGCTATTAAAATTGTACAAGGCCTATTTTGTACAACAAACGTGCCCTTAGGCAAATATCTCTATCTTCAATTTTGTGGTTTTAATTATTATATTTAGAAAACGAGCGATATCCAAAAATGGGATTAGGACCATATGTTTACTAATGTCTCTTATTACATAAGTGAAGAATATTTAAAGAAAAAATTTGGAGCGGTTTTTGAGAATAAAAATTCCTACATTTCAATCACAAATAAACTACTGTTTTTTTCAAAAAAATGTACATGACCTTTTTTAAACAGCTAATTTTGTACAACAGACTTTGTCTGGGACAAAAATATCTTATATCCAATTTTGAAGTTATAAATATTTTTTTTTCCAATTTTCGGAAAATCGGGTGTGTCAACGAAAATGGGACCAGGACCTTTCCCTTAAATGTCCTTTGCACTATTCAACGACAAAATTTAATCAAAAAATTTGGATCCTTTATTTATTTTATAAATGTCCCAGGGTCTTCATGTAAAGTACCCCCAAAATTAAAATATCAGTTTCAAATTCCAGGGTCCGCGACATCAGCTAAAACGACTGGGGAATATCAATTTTGGAGAAAATCGGTTGAATAGTTATTGCGCTAGCGTTATGCACAGACGGACAAACGGACATTTTGCCGAAAATCGAATTTTCAGTTTCAAGGACCCACAAAACATGGATTTGGGCTACACCACGTTAGAGGTTTTTTTCTATATTTAACAACTGAATTTATCCACTTCTTCCTTACCAGGGCCAGGCAATAAATAATTTTTGTGTTGAAAATTCGCCGATTTCCGGCCCACGATTACAATACTTTCTCTTCTTACGTTAGTAAGTACGAATATCAGCATGAGTTATGCTCTAGAGCTACGGAAACATGACTTTTACATATCCTATTCTAAGAACAACGTATTGAAACTAAAAAGTCTTTGTTATTTACTAGATGGCATACTGCTACGCACGTAGCTTCAGTAGTAGGTCTTTGACTCTGCACCCCCGGCATAAAATGAAATTATGCGTCAACAAAATACTACGACTTCTGAAGATGTATGCATCCAGAGATAAGTGTCCCCATA
The DNA here is from genome assembly GCA_038098605.1 of Gryllus longicercus. Taxonomy (NCBI): domain Eukaryota; kingdom Metazoa; phylum Arthropoda; class Insecta; order Orthoptera; family Gryllidae; genus Gryllus; species Gryllus longicercus. Next base: position 1,075,010 of record JAZDUA010000441.1, read on the forward strand.
CAAGGTACCGTCATCTTGTAAATTTAGGTGAATAAAATTACACTAAACGATAAACCAAAGTGATTTATAGGGTTTAATTATAATTAAATATGTCAATGTTTCAACCATTTATATGATATTTGAAACTCATGAACGAAGAAATATATTTTTTCAGATAATTTCCAAGCAGATCTAAAAGCTATTTAAGGTTTCTTCGTAATGAATAATTATTGAAGTGATGTACGCAAGACCTCGAATTTATCCAAGAACTCTTGGGAATGTACTTAGTTCTGCCATCTATAACACAATACCTAGATTTGGTGATTAGATGAAATAACCCCCGGTTTCTTGGAATAAACCTCACAACGGCGTATTTACAATGAAGCATCTCTCTTTCCGAAAGCAACAACCGGAACACCCATTCAGCTCCTTCACGACCTCAGATGTGTTCTGGAAAACACGAACGTAGTCAAAATGATTCTCGATGGATTTAAGGGAAAAGTCGAAAGAGGTGCTGTTTTCCTTCGATCGCAAATTAGGTCCACAATTTCTAAACGCACAGATTTCATAAAGTGTGATGTCTGTCACATCCAGAGCACGGATGAATTCTGGATCTTGGTTTTAGTAAAACTGCGTAGTACAGGAGAGAATAACACGTAGTAGGCAGAATTAATGTAGAGTTAATATAAATCTAGGTAGGCCCCGCAATCATTCCGTTCTTTATAAATCGTCATTAATAAAAGTGAAAATAGCAGGAGCCCAAATTCCAACGTTTCTTGAACCCGTTTTATGAAGTGGATGTACCTTTAGAAAGTAACAGAGCGTCCAAAGAAAGTCTCATTTTGAAAATTATGGTATACGAAATATTTTTTTGCCCATATTAGGGTACGAAAATACCGTTTTAATAACCTAAGACGCTTTGTTTCCGAATTACTCCTTCTAGTATATTCGATGTGTGTGCAGTGTAACGTGTATTGAGGGTCGCATATGCATCAACTTTTCCTCCAGACAATAATCTGCGACCTTCTATTTTTTCGTCTTCAATGTGCTTGTCGCAGTACTGGGGAAGGGGGTAACTCCCTCTCCTGCTTTAGCACGCTTGGGGAGTTGTAAGTCGATGGTTTCTTACTTGGTAAAATACGGTTCTTTCCTTAGCAAATGACATTGAAATATAATTATTACAATTGTAACTATCATAATTAGAACCATCAAACATCATAAAGAATTGTGAAGAAGAGTATATCAGAGTTGATTGGCACTAATTGGTAGTTTTTAGTATTTTCACACAACTCCGACGACCTTGTAGAGTCGTTTAGTCATCAAGTCATGAGTGGCAACTAACCCCACCAATCTTGGTAAATTCAAATTTAAGTATTTAAAAATCAGCCCTTAATTTAATTTAATCACACATCTTTTCAAAAAATTGCTGCTAATATTTTTTGGAGCATTGAATAGCTAACCTCGTGTAATTAGTTCAAGTTTCATGCTAAGAAGAACTTTAACTTGCAACAAACGAGAATGGCGGAGATGCAGGTTAAAACTACAAAGAAAGAAAAGAAAATCTTCATTTATCATGTATTTAATAATATAATTTAAATACAAGTAAAATATTGTATTGTTTGAAATTATATCATTATAAATCATTTATTTAAAAAATGAATGAATGATAACTTTTTACAAAACAAAACATCACCGATTAATAACAAAATGTTAGGACCTTCTTCTAGCACAAGTCGTTCTTATCCGAAGAGGAACGACAGGAGGGACGCCCTTTCCCCAGAGACAGGATTCGCCCCCCCCCCCCCCCCCGACGGACGGCGCGCTGTTGTTGCTCAACTCAGAATGTGTAGTCAGAGGGGATGGCAAACAAATCGATGTTTTTAAAACATCATCAAATAAATAAATTATCTTTATTCGAATGCTCACTACTAGAACGCATAAGCTCCTGCTAACCACTCTGATAAAATAAAACTTTGTGTTATTTATGACATTTTTTCAAGCAGAAGATATCTACTATTTAAAATCGATGTTTTATTTTCGATGTTTTCTTCAGATCGATATATCTGTGCAAAAACGTTGATGTTTTAAAAAATAATTCTCTTGATATAAATACCATTTTCAGTATAAATTTTATTTGTGGATTCCTCGCAATCAACACTCATTAACAACTGCCACTATTGTCGATCACAATGTGGTGCGAAACAGTTTGCTATTCGCAACCTTTCTCTAGTACTGTTACCTTTTTTGATTATTTTGTACGTGGTAATAACGTTTAACTGCAATTTGAACCTTTACTACATAGAACATTAAGTATAAAATTAAGATGACAGTAAAATTTAAGGCAGATTATATTTTAAACTAACATTGACGTGTTATATGTCACACTAGAACAAGGACATTTTTCTTCCCAACCTTTCTTCATATTTAAAACAACGATATTTTAAACATCGATGTTTTTTTGTGTTTTTTCAATGTCTTCGTCGACGTCGAAAACCTTTTGGTGATGTATCGAAGCATCAATGTTTTGCTTAACTTTGCCACCACTAGTAGTCATGCAATGTGCGGCCCGCTTGCGATGGTGTAGCCCGTACGGTAGCCCCACTCAGTGCTGTCATTCAGCCGGTTCGCGCCTCCCGGTTGTTAAAATATTTGTGATTGCAGAACCAGTTTAAATTTATCACAATCAAGTTGTTAAAATGATTTTAGCTCTAGGTGAAACTTTTTTGATCGGGACGATCTCTCTGGAATTGGTCCTCTGACTGACTGGGCTGCGACTCATTTTGTGAAATTCTGGATACATCTTGTACACCATGCGGCTGCTAATACACTCGTCAGGAGGATGAGAAGTACAGAATATTCACAGAATAAGCTAGCTTTGTGATCACTTTTGTGACCTTCAGCAGAATTGTTAAGTTCTTAAATTACTATCTCCATGAATTTGTAAAACCATGTGTCATTAAAACTGTTCTGTATAAGTTGGTTACTCCATTTAATTAACCATTTATTCTAATGAAATAAAATGTTACAAGTTATTGAAAGTCATTAGAGAGAACCGGTTGTTAAAAAAATAGAATGTCAGAACTGGGCCCACTGCGTTGCCGAAAAGTGGACTTAAATATGACCCATATCTCAGCATGTAACCTTGAAAAGATCGCTACCTTGTGGAAAGACATGTTTCTGCTGTTGAAAATATGTCATAAATAACGCAAAATTTTATTTTATCAGAGTGGTAATCAGATGCTTATGCGTTCTAGTAGTGATCATTTGAATAAAGATAAATTATTTCTTTCCTTTTAATTTATATGTAAAGAGTAAGTTGAAAACATCTAATTAATATTTACCATTGCACAGAAAGGTATTGTTTGGAATTTTTTGGTCCCAACCACCTTCATTGGTAGAATATAGATTGTACATTATTGAATCGAATATATTAACAAAATTTTGCACTTTTTAAATGGAATAAAATCGAGTTTTGGAAGTAAATTAATAAAAATTATGCAAATTAAAATTGGCCGGTTGAGTTATGGAATCCACTCAGAAAAACATAAAACTTTTGAGTTTCACATCGAATTTAGTACTGTAGCCCAAGAATTTTGTGGCTACAAAAAAGTTCTTAAATATTGCCATTACTGGCACTTTTGCCCTAGATGTGAATTCAAATATCAGAAATATATATTTATTTTGCGGTCTGCGGTTGGCAGAGGATGGAGCTGGTAGACACTGTGCCATCGACCCACAATTGAAAAGGGGCCAATCAGCTCCGAACGGGATTTTCGATTAAAGATAGCCGTAGAAGTGACAAGGGAACTCAAAACAAAGAAACTCATGCACGAAAATCAAGAACTTGATTGAAGGCTTCAGCTGAAAAAGAGAAGCAAAATCATTCTTTCCCAATATTTCCGAAGGCAATCAAAGAACAACGAAGTGCGACTATTCCGCGTTCTAAATCACTTGACATCACGGTTCCGTTAACGTTGCTCTTTTACTGAAACTTATTTTTTTAATTTCTGTCTGTAAATATATCGATGTTATATTTAAACTTTACATATGTAATATTTATTACTTATTAGCTTATTCTAAATTTACATACTGTATATTAAGGCCGTGTACCACTATGAGTTTTATAGTCAGCTCCAATGTTTTTGAATTTGATATCGAATATATGGAAAGGATATTTATTCTGGATTCTGGTTCTATATGAGTCTGAATTCGGAGAGTGCTGGGATTTGATGTGTGTTATAATGGAAGTTTGTGGCAAAGTTTTTGATGCGATTATCTAATTACATACATTCATTATGAAGCGTATTATTCGAAATGAACCTTTGGGCGGCGTCAGTTTGACCTCAGGAATTGATTTTGGTTTGTTTGTAATTTTGTACATTTTTTTTGGCGGTCTTCAGAGACATCCATGGAAAGTTCAGATAAGTCGTGAAGGACACAAGCTAAGACTTATCGCTCGAAGCTATCAGGTTCCTATACGTCGCCGTCGCCTATACGAACCTGAGTGACAACCAACTTCGAAGTTACAAAATTTTGGTTAAATCTACATTATAATACTAGAATGTACCATGAGCTGTGTGTAGGTGAGAGATCGAGGATCGCTCACATGTGTGGCATGGAATGCGGAATGGAACGGAGTGCTTATGGAAGCGGTCCGGGCGGGGATTTTTTTTAAACTGCTAAAGTGAATGGGAAAATAACACAAGGGCGCTTAAACTGAACAGACGTGAAGTAGTCAAAATGTTCGGCTACTTCCAGTGGGTTAGGGGTTCAAATCCCGGTCGAGCCATTAAAGTTTGTATTGAGCTAAGCGGATTCACGTAGGTTTCTAGTGGGTCTTCCTGTTTCTCTTGCCTCTCATTTCAGCCTCGCTGCATTGATATTATGATTACTTCTCCTACTCATCAAAATCATTCGCCCATTTCGAGATGTGGCCATAAGGCTTAGGTATTGCTACCATAATGAAGTAGTGGGATCGTCAGGAAATAGAGTCCGGATAAATTCTATGTTTCGGAATAAAATGTGTTGCAAATATTTTACGTTGACTGTACTCAAGGTTACTGTGCTAATGGCTGTCGGAAGGTCGTCGTCTTGAAAACAACCAAGCGAAGCGAGTAAAATTAATGTCATTAAAATTGTTTTTTTTTGGCCAAAACCTGACCTAACGACCTTCAGACGTTCAAAACATTTTTTTCGATGACCTTCCATTCCACACGTGTTCCTCGGGAATTTCTTTTAGGTGTTTGTCAAACAAATACTCCCGCCTGGTAAAAAGGGTCCATAGACCTCCCGGTTTAGTAAGTTCCAGTTGAGAATTCGCAACTGCATTAAATTTAAATAAATCCTGTTTAATATTCCGTAACCCATTTACTGGCACATACCAGAACAAGCAGTCGGCCCTGATAGCAGTTCAGGGATAATATACGGCCTTGCACAAATCAGAACCAGTTTTTTGGCAGTTTCACCCATCACGCAAAAAAGATCTCGGTTTATTTCTTCCATACTTGGCTGTGGTGGCTGAAATGGTTTGTAAGTTAATAAGTTAATTAATTTGGAAGTAATAATGTACATGGCACTCATTAAAAACTATATTTCATAGAACAAAATCAACAATTTCACAGAAACTCATCATTTGGGGTTCATACTTCATGTCACTGATGCAACACTACCAATGAAAAATACCAAAATAGCCCTCAAGGATGGCAACGTTGATAAATCATGTACTAGAAATATTTTATCGGCCTGAAAACATTCAGTTATTGCGATATATTTCAGATATATTCCTATATTTTAATACATTTTGTGTCTCTCATTACGTGCGCACGCCATAAATGAAAATGAAACAGAATTGGATTATAACAATATAGAAACAATCTAGTCTCGTAGGGTTAATAATTACGAGTGTTAAATTTGTTTTGATTTTTTAATTGAATTATCCATAATTTATTGACATCCTATATGTTTGAACCAGTATAAATATAATGTACTTGTGAGTATATGAATGTTAAAATGTTTACTTGGAAACAAACAAATATTCGTTTCGAAAGTCATGAATAGCATTCAGAAAGCATACCTTAAACTTAGCATTGTGATTCGCTGAAAAGAGACGAACCATTTAATATTACATCCTGCTGCATTGTAAAACCAGGCTGATTCGTGTGAAATTAGAAGACATTACAAGTAAGGTCACCTGAGAATCACAGAATAGCAACACAATAATAGCGAGGTTGCTTCTTTGCTCTCACTATTTAAATTGTTTTTAAGGGATTAAGATGGGTGGCTATTCGTTTTAGATGCAGTCCTTGCATCCCAGGCAAGGAAGGACAGGGAGGTAAACTGCCCTGTCTAGCAGAGAGCAAGCTAATCCGCGTCTTTCTGACTTCGCCTGCTGCTCGCGAATCTCATGGCAAGTTCGCCCCGTCCTCATTACACTAGATACGAAAGCAATGAGGGGGTCAGTTATTTCAATGGCAGGATTATTACATAAAATTAGTAACTTGGTTTTCCGATTTCGATTTTGTCAATAATTATTTTCCAATTTAAACATAGTGGCACTTCAAGGTCACGAGCTGGACGGAGAGGGACACACTGTCATCCACCCGGAAGCTTCGCTACAACTTAAATGTTTGGTATTGGAGCTCCCGATTGAATGACAAAGACCCCCTCTCCTCCCACCTCGTGACCTTGATGTAACACTGTGTTAAAATTGGAATATAATTCAACCAATGTCAGTAAAAGAAGAGGGAAGGGATTTCTCAGGATTTCTTCTGGAGCTCAAGAGAACTTGCGCGTATTACGCATATATCACATCTGTGGGGACTCTCATAATAGTTTCACTGACTATGATACATATATTCTACAAGGGCCACGAGCCACGGCCCGCTAGGGCTAAAACTTCCCCTCATGATGTAAGTGATCAGAAAAAATAGCATAAATTTCGACCAAAGGCAGCGAATTCCGCTCACGGGAATAATGCGTTTTGCGAATTCCTGAAAATGTTATTTCTTTCCCAAGCTACATCATTTTTTTCCGTACAATTATGCAGTTCTGTGTGTTGCCGCGCGTCTTCGTGGCGAGGTGGGCAGCGGTGCAGGCAACAAATCCCCGAAGCTGGACGAAAACTGGACGTAACCCTGATCGAGATGAGGGTCATTGACCCAGAAACTGAAGTACAATACTTGTTACAGATTCTATAGAATTATACAATCCAAATGGTAAATAATACATTAAATGTTACTGATAAAATAAATATTACTTTCCTTTTGGATGCTCGGTATAGTCTCTAATATAGAAACTGTTGCGCGGGAGGAAAGGTTTTACTTAGGACTTAAACGTTTGAATCAAAATTAATCGTTTAATGTCATCTGGCAAGGTGTTGTAAAGTAATGTATTATATGTGAATTGTAGTGAGCTGTTGATACTGTCACCTGAGAAATATGATTCCTACGTCGCGTGTAGTAGTTATAGACAACGGCGCTTTCTGAAAATATATTCCCTCCCTTCAGTAAGTCATTTTTGACAAAAACCACTGATTTGTAAATCAAGAGACAAGGAAATGGTAATATACCTAGATTAATAATGAGAGGCTTACAAGAACCACGTGGATGGGATTTGCTTATTATTCGCACATTTTTTTTTTTTTTTGTAATCGAAAAGTCTGGGAAGTATAAAATGTATTTCCCCAGATTATTATGCCATATCTCAGGCGGGAATGATTCAGATTTACTTATTGACTAGATGATAACAAGGTTCGACTTTTCATAATTTCCTGCATTAGAGAACATGTTTCATCATTCAACGGTTTTCGTATCTCCCTCGCAACTAGATCCTCTCGATCTCGGTTAATTTTGCAGTATATATCGAGCTCCGTGTCGAAGTCTATGACAAGCAATAGCTTATCAGAAAAAAAAAGAATATTTTTTTCACTTAAAATTAATCCCGAGCGTGGCGCGTCCTAGCGAGGGGAGCGCGTGCGCGGCGCGGTTGCGCAACGGCGCGTCTGGGCTTCCGGCGCGGGCGGTTCCGTTTCCTGTAACAAGCGCGCAGCGCAGCGCGGCGCGGCGGGGCGCGGCGGGGCAAGGCGGGGCAAGGCGGGGCGCGGCAGGGCGCGGGGCGGGGGAGGAAGGGAGAGAGAAAAAGCACTTTCGCTGCATCGGCGCGTCGCGCGATGGCCCGCGGACCCCCTGCCTCCCCTCCCCCCCCCCGCTACCTTCCGCCGCCGCACGATGGTCCGGATTGGTGGGGAAAAGAGGACAAAAAGGTATTCCTCCAGATATGAGCTCAGATATTTTGACTCTTGGGCCTGCCAAACTATATGGAGGAGGTGGTTGATGATTATGTGTAAATATTGTTCTTTTCGTTTCTCGAACGTTGACAAACTTGTGCTGGGGCTGGGGTACTGTCTATTGTTTTGAGAGCGTAGGCTTCCGCTGCTGGAGTCAGATGCTACTTGGCTGTCTGGGAGATGCCGCATCCTAGGCAGAGGTCGCAGAATGGCGGCCGAAACGTTGGCACCTCTGCCTAGGACTGTAGGTCTCCCGAACAGCCAATAGTCTATTATATTTTCATTCCACGAATTGGAGTAAGTTCGGATGAAAAATATTTACGTTCATAGTATTCATGAAAATTGCGCTTCAAAACTTCAATTAAAGGAAATACTGCATTCATGTATTACTCATTATTTATAAGTTGGTCTGTGTGGAATTGAACAGAAAGCGTTTCATACTGAACAGCAAAGTCTCTTTGATATTCGATGATGTTCTTGTACTGACCAGCAACCTTGGACGTGCGTGGTCGTACGTTTAATGTCGCAATTAAAAAATTATTTCATGCTCTGAACAAAGTTTTACAGTATTATTATCAGAAGCAACTAGGCTCTCGCTCTGAACTGAAGTGACATTTCTGAGACATTTTGGAACCAGACCTTCCGGCTGACAGAAAAATTCTATTCGCGACGCGATGCGGTCTGTGAGCTGCTCTTCCCAAACGAAAGAGATTATTTAATACCTATGTACTTCAATAATATGTATCCGCGTACATTATCTTAGTACGTAGTTGTGATTTCACATCCGAAGCAATGTTGACCGGTAGGTTCTATGACCGAGTCCTGTGAGTGACAGATTTTCGGTTATTCAGCTACGCTGACGCCAGCCCTTGCCGGGATGAGGATTGTGAAAGCCGTTTGTTCTGAAAGGTCGTGTCCTTGCTAATTATAGGTCGATGCCAGTGCGGTTCGCACTGCTCGGAATTCCTCCTTCCCCATTATGTGAATTTTGAACTTTGCATTGAAGTGCGTGAGGAATAGTTGCTATTCCCAGGCATGTCAGCTACTGTGGTCATTGTTCCCGTAAGTGCAGTGCATACTAAATCTCGGGAGATGGTGGTGTTCCTCTCCCGCTAGGACGTTAGTTCCGTCGCCGTCCTGCATGTCGACTTGTAGGGGTACCATCCTTAATTGGAGGGAACAGATGAGGAACGAAAAGTCAAGCGCGGGAACTGCCCTGCCACTCACCTGGTACAGATAAAAAAACACGGAAATCTATATCAATCTGTGCAGCCAGCCGCTAGAATTCTCCTTCAGTCAGCGATTGATTTCATCTATCTAGGTACCTAGTGTGAAAAATTCGGCACCGTCGGGACTTGAACCCTAGCTAATGACGCTGCAGAAGCAGAGATTACCGTTGAACTATCGTATCGTTTCTCTCTTCATTGAAAGTTAACATGAAGCTACACAGTTGGCGGAAATTGTTATACAGATGCCGAGAGGATAAAACCTTTTGCTAAAAATTATCAGAGATTGCACACAAAACTTCCTACATACTTATATCTTACGGCATTGTTGGGAGCTGAGCGTGCACAGGCAATACGGGATATGTCGACCTCGGTTACAAATCATTCTGCTGTAAGCTCTTGATGTGAGAAGATCGCAAGTGCAATGCGGGTGCGGGTCGTCAGAGAAAATTAAAGATTTCGAACGTCGTGGGAAAATGAGAGATTTTGAACATTGAGGCTTCGTACCAGTTACTTATCCTACAAATAGTCCAGGTCGGGCTCCCTGTGACTACTTTCTGTTTCGAAACATGAAAACAGTATGCATGGACAACGATTTCCTGACGATGAAGCAGTTAAGGAAGCTGTAATGGGGTACAATAAAAATGTTCCCTTCTTTTCTGAAGGTATTCGATCAGTGGAGGAATACTAGACCAAGTGTGTTGAAGTTAATGAGGACTGCATTGAAAAGCAATGAGGTTATTTTCAATATAAAATTTCACATTCATGCTCACCTAGATAACTTATTGAACACCCTCCGTATTAAAAAAACTTATGAAAATATGTATTACAAAATATCTGACGTTCCCGTTCTCATATGCCCTTTAATCATGTAAATTGAATAGTTTTGGCAAAAAAATTATAATTTTTTGTCCTCATTTTAGACCTTCGAAACCACTTTGCGGCAGCGCCACCGCCAGCGCTGCCCGGGCGATTTCTCTGCCAGCCGCCCCCCCCCCTCGCGCATCCTGGCCGGCCACCGCCGCCGCCGCTCCGTGACTTACGGAGCGGCGGCGTCTCCGCCGCGGATACGGATAACCGCAGGTGCCCCGTGCGCCACGCGAGGCGGAATTTCCTTTCGGGGAGATCGGCTACGCTAATCTAGCTAACATCGAATATCAAAGAGACTTTGCTGTTCAGTATGTATCGCTTTCTGTTCAATTCGACATAGACCAACTTATAATTAATGAGTAATCCATGTATGTAATATTTCTTTTAATAGAAGTTTTGAAGCGCAATTTTTATGAATACTAGGAACGTAAATATTTTTCATCGTTTGAAATCTTTTCTGAAGGTATTCGATCTGTGGAGGCATACTACACCAAGTGTGTTGAAGTTAATGGGGACTACATTGAAAAGCAATGAGGTTATTTTCAATATAAAATTTCATCACGAGAGCGTTCATATTTAAGAAGTATGACTGTTGTATCCTCTAATATGGAAGACAATAAAAACAAATATTATTTTAAAACGTGTATATTGACGTTTGGTTTATTGTTTTATTCAAATTTAATCTTAAAAAGACCATTTCATTAATCATTTCACGAATCTCCATTTTCAAATATTATTCAATATTTTCAATTGACGAGATGTAAAAGGTACGCCATTTGAGGTTTTTATAGATTGTAAATGTACTGTTAGTTGTCTTACCTTTTGCAGTTAACACAAGTACCTGAACTGATGACTAACCATTAAGGGGGATCATTTTTAATTTCGCTAAGAATTGTATCAACCTCCAAATTAAGCGACAGTGCATTTGAGAGGCGAGCCACATTTTTTGGAACAAATTTGTTTATTAAGATTAAGATTTAAATTGGTTGTCACAATATAATTCTATTCAATTGTTGTTTTGTCCCTTATTTTAAATTATGGACAACCACAATTCAAACTACCAAAACTTACATAATAATTTTATTCACTTGTGTATTATTCTTACGACGTTTCGGAGACTGTTCTGTCTCCCTCATCAGGTACAACTGAAAATTTAATTATAAAAATATTTCAATGAGGCCAAAATGATTTTCACAAAATTACAAAAATAACAAATAAATGTGCCCAATAAAATGAAAGCTCACCTGTTATAACTAGAAAACTACAAGAATACATACAAACATATCTGAATTTTAAAATAAGTGGAGTGCAGTCCAGCCACATTACAGTTGAACGTTTAAATTGAGTCGTTGCATAGTTCTAGGAGTAATGGAACTGTTGTAGTAATGGAAATGGAGATAGTTGAAGGAGTTATTGACAAAAAAATTTTAGTTTGTTGTATTCGACTCGTTTTTGATTTACTGTAACTACAAATCGCAATCAATATTGTTGCGTAGGCTTCCGCTACCGGAGTTTATGTGGTTTATGTTTATACTGCAGCAGTACGCTCTAAAGAAGGCCACAACACGCTGGCCGAAACGTTAGCCACCATGACATTGACGTGGCTCGTCCCGGATAGCCCAGCCAACAACGCAATCGATATTATTACTTCGGTGAAGTCGATACCTGAATTAAAATATAAAATTCTCTCTCTTTATCTATCAAGTTCAAAGAAAAACCGTTCTTATTAATTTCTTGTTCCACTACTAATGTTAGCTGTATTCATATTAGGCTTGTCCCTCACTTCCGTTCAGCGTGGCGGGGTAGCGCAATGTAACCTCACCGCCAGTCCACCATTCCAGAGTCCGGCTCACGAAAAAGAAACTCCTTCTCGCTCGGGCACTGGGTGGATGTCCATGTGTGATCGCCGGCAGGGTCAGCTCCTAGTCTCCCTCCGTCCTCATCCACTTCCTCAGGCCGACCTGCCTTCATCCCTTGGTCCAAATCCAAAGGTTCGTGTTTTTTCCTTGAACACAGTCGACTGCTTGAGTTCCCAACTCCATTGTCCATGAGGCCATTGAGTGGGCATTTGAATTCCGGGTGCCCGCCTCGCATGACCTGCATTACGTGATTGGTCACAATAATTAAACATCGATGTTACCAAACATCGATAATGAAATTTAAACATCAATATTAATAATACATTGACTAATAACCATCGACGATTATCAACATCCATGTTTTCAATCTCGCTAAGTACCCTCGAACATTAAATTCGTGTGCAACACTTTTTTATTTATTGAAATTATATTTTTAAGTGTCCCATTTGTCAATTCGCCGAAGAAATGCAGAAGCAGGGGCAGGCCCTACGCCCTCAGCCCTCCTTTGTTGATCACCTCTTAATGTGGTAAATGAATATGAAGAAAGAGGAAATACAAGGGCATAAGGGTCATCTCGAGAGAGAGTGTTTGGGCGATGAAGGTACAACAGTGTTCCTTTGATTCCAACACTTGAACTAACATTATTACCATCAGTTATAATTTCTTATTTTAACTTTTACAGTAATATTATGGGAATTTTTCATTCAGAAACAAAACATGGTAAACGGTTCATATTACATTGATGTTAAAAAACATCAGCTTTAATAAATCGACGTTCAAAACGTAGATGTTTCAACAAAATCATCGATGCTTTAAAAACACCGACATCGATTCACATCCCTAGCCGTGAAAGAGCTCATCCCGTCATAACCTGCACACGTCGCTAAGGAGGCTTTGCGGACCCTGCGACAGCATAGGACCAAAGCTGGGATAGAGAATGACGTAATACGATTCTTAGAACTCTGGCGGAAACTATAATATATTATGCCACTAGTTTATAATGTTAAGCTTTATTGCACTGAGTACATATTTTAAAATCAAGCGACGTAAAGAGCTAGTTTTCAAATTTGTAGGAATGCAATATGGCAGTTAAATGAGTTGCATACGTCATTTGTATATAATAGCGTTATAAATTTGGAAGAGAATCAAAGTTAGTTGTTGGAAACAACGTAATTGTGACGTCAAGGATACTGTACTTGGCATCTGTGCGAAACAACGGTACTCGGTTGTTCGGTTAACCGCCACCACCCCACGATTTTCTCACTACGATCGGCAGCATGTGTGATGACGCAATTATTTAAGCCATAATTGGCAAATATGTCATAATATGTGAGAGAAGACGTCATTTTATGAATGATTTTTTGTAATGAGAAAAGTCGTTTATAATATTGAAATTCAAAGAAATGTTTTATTGAGCAAGTAAATGTATATTTTGGAATTTTAGTGTTATATAGGTATGTCAATGAAAAACTGCCTTATTAATGATGTTTCTCGTTTAAAAGGAATATTTTTAATAACGAAGAATATCCTTAATTACGTTAGTTACATTTTATATCTAAAATTTTAGATGTGCTTATTATTGAGTTATTATTGGGAGAAATGTTCAAGTTTCAATGTAATTCATATGTCCAAATAGTAATAATTGTTAATTGGGAAATTTATATTGAGGAAAAATACTCTCCAAAATGAAACATTTTTAGGATATATGATGTGATATAGGATGTGAACGTGTGTATAATAGTGATCTTGATATACATTGCACACTTATTGTAACAGAAACAGAAACGGAAACAGATATTCATGGCAAGGTACTAGAGTAATACAGACTGTCTCAGAATACAATTTTCTAGGGCATTTACGAGGTTCGAAAATGAAACTTTTGTTAAAAGGAACACGTAGACGGAATTTTACATATGTCGGAGATTCACATAAGAAATTTGACTCTAATTGTTTGGCAACATGTTACGCTCTAATGTTCGGCATATATATGAAATCTCCTTCACTACGCCATAACGTGACCTGCCGACTACCAATTCATAAGATGTTACATAACATCAGGGGTAAATGCCTTATAGGTTAATCCGTAGTATGAAATTTCCCACTATATTTTCATCGGCAAAAAGTGTTCATTTTCGATCCTTCTACACATCCAAGAAGTTTGTATCATTTATTTTAAGACACCTGTAGTGAGAAATAGATGAGAATTGTTGAGGAAGAATAAATAATGTTCCTTACACCCACACGGTTCACATTCATACTGACGTTTATCTTTGCCTGAGATGTAAATGGATGGACTGACCATAACATCAACGAAATTGTAAATTGAATACTAACATAATAATTAATTGAAAATAATATCTTATAATAAAGAGAGTGAGCCCATATTACTAAGGATTAACATGCGGCGATTAATATTACCCCTTCCTTTATTACCAATATATTGTATTACAAATATTAATATTAATTTTTTTGTTTCTGGCAGGAACACCATCACAATTGGCTCATGCGCACCTGCACTGCGCAGCACCACTGACGCCTTCGGTCACATGACATAAACGGCGCCCTGAGACTCAGAATACAGCTTCATTACACGATAAATTGGTGAGTAAAACAATTTCGTGATCAAGTTTTATGGTTAAGTAAAAGAAGTAAAAAATTATCCGAAACTATACTTAAATTCTAAAAATTTAAACTGTCATGCTACAATTATAGTATACAATTATTGTTAATTATTTGCATTTTTTTTATTTTCTCACCGTTAAGAGAAAGTATT